>CM035168.1:82442862-82777258 GCA_020205615.1 Panax quinquefolius
AAAGGATGAACAAGAGGAAGAGGAGAACAATCGGATAAGTTTTGCAAATCTTTACAAAGAGGATATAGGTGATACAGCGTTGCAAACAACAAAAACACTACATGATACATACCATAGGACCTTAACTATGGAATTGGATGAGGCACATGTCCAGTTCACCACATATGAGACTAAAAGGTATCTTGGTATTGTTGATTTTGTTTTTTCTATTAATGTTGTTGACTCTATAGTGCAGGAATCTTTTGATCAAGTACAATTATACGAGAAGGATTTGAGGGCTGGAATGGAGCAAAATCATGATCTAAAAGATGCTCTTAATGAAGAATTGAAGTTGTTACCAGTCCACTTGAAGTTCACAAGTCCAATTACCTAGAATGAGAAGGATAATGTCAAGCCAATGACAATAAACAAGGGCAGCTGCTTGGGAGGCAACTCAAGATTTCAGATTTGATTTTTCTATCCCTTTACTTTTTAATTTTTGCATGTTAGTTAGTAGTTTCTTTCTTCTTTGCATGATTTTCTTATATTGGGGACAATGTAAGTTTTGAGTGTAGGGGGGAAGATTTAGGTTTTTATTTTATTAGGGATATTGATCCGATTTTGATGGGGAATTTGAAAAAAATTAATGCTTTTGAAAATATTTGAAAATTTTGGTTTCATGATTCTATTTGGCTGTGTTAAAAAGATTAAAGTCAAAGATTGAAAATCGATGCTAAAATTCAGATTCTGATTGATGCTTAATTGGTTAATGAATGATGAAAACTAAGTCATGATCCATAGTAATTGATTTGAATTGAATTTGTGATACATGAGTACTTGAATATGAGAAGCATGTTTATTTGGCTAAGTTATTTGTGGAGTTGTCTATGTGCACTGATTTCATGACTTAGAACTGTTTAACTTGCTTATATTGTTACAGAACCATGTGAAAAAAATGATGAATGAAAAAAAAGAAAAAAAAGAAAAAAAAGGAAAAAATAAAAATTAAAAATCTGTTTCAATGTCCATTGTGCGAAATAACTGGGTATCTAAGCCTCGGGAAGCATCGGTATTCACGCTGAAAAGTGCGATGGATAAAAGCGACTTGACTACTAGTCGACTTTTGTGGCCTTTGTTACTTGAATAAGTAAGCCTTAGGGTGTGTCTACACACCTAACAGCTAAGATCATCTGGTTTGGGGAGTCGTTGGTGGAAAGTTCAAGCTAATGGGTAACTCTGAAAAGCTGAAAAGAGAAAAAAATATACGAGAAAAAAAATGAAAATACATTCATTTGTGCTAAAAGAAGGTTCTATGAAAAAACTTAAAAACAAGAAAAATTTGTTCTTGGTTGTGAGTCGATGTACCTGTTTTTTTTGCTCCATGGTAACTAAGTTGAGTAAGTATGTAAATTTTGGGAAAGTTACTTATGTGGCTACAGTTTGATTTAATGAAATTCATTGGTGAAATGGTAAGGTTGGTAATTGTAAGTTGATTGATAAGGCATTGATTAGATTTCTGTGAGTTTAGTGTTGATAGTCATGATTTGTACCTTGAAACCTTTTAACATAATGATTGAATAAAAAATTTTTGGATATCAAACTTTTGTTTTACACGAGGACGTGTAAAGGCTAAGTGTGGGGGAATTTGATGAATGCATATTATTCATTTATTTTGATTCCTTTATGTTTAGTTTTATTGCATGTTTCATGTGTATATGAGCTTATTAAGGTGTTTAATGATTTCATGAAGAATTTGAGCTAAAATGAGGAAAAAGGGAAATTGCAGGGTTTTTAGCATTAACTTGGATGCATGGTCTTGGCTTGGGACTTAGATTTTATTGTAGAGCTCTTCTTTAGCTTTCCGGAACATCTTGAATCGTCCCAATCGGAGTTCATATGAAAAAGTTATGATATTTTTACTAAACGGACGTTAAACCTCAAAGTTTGGAAGTTGCAATTTTCATAGCAGTCACTTGGAGCCCGATTTTGACCCTGATGCATTCTGAATCTGTCAATTCTCACAGAATGAAAGTTGTAGATCTCGTCAATATCTTCGTTTTGATAGGTAGCAGACCCCGTAACTCCTTCCGGATCAAAAGTTATGCTCGTTTTACCAAAGGACGTCATGTGAGAAAATAAGGCGAATTTGTGCGGAAATATGAAAATCTTGAAAATCTTAGATTTTGGAAAATTTCTAAAAGCAGATTTTGGCAGATTTCTACATGGAATTGGATTGATATTTCTATTATCTTTTGGATTTCCTTTAGACTAAGATTTGTTTCCAAATTGAATTCTATTTCTTTATGGAAACTAGTTATGATTTGTAATTCCTTTTAGGCTTTGGATTTCTACTTCCTATAGGATTTAGGACTTTGTCTAGCACTATAAATAGAGGATGAGAGTCAAGGTTTTATGCATTCAACTATCAACTATCATCTATTGGAGTGTAGACTCAAGAGCATATCAGGCTAGTTCTTTTTATTCAGTTCTAAAGGGAGGTGAATCCTTGTTACAAGTAATTGATTAATTGAGTATTATTATTTATTCCTTCTTGTGTGAAATTTCTTCTGATAATCTGTTTTCATTGATTGCATCCTAATTGATCTAATTGATTTAATATGGCCAATTGAATTAGTTTGATCATTATCATCTGCTAGATTAAGATTGGTATTACGTGTAATTGATATCTTTCTTCATCACAAGTAGTAACTTGGTAATAATAATTGTGGCAAGCTTTTGTTTATTGCTAAGATTATCAGAAAACAAGTTAAACAAATCGAGCTTATGTGTTTGTTGCTTGGATTAGCCTAATTCTCTATTTCTTAATGCTTCTATCATATTAAATCTAGAGAGCTTATTCTAAGTTGTATGCTAGTTTGAATCTGGTGGAGAGCTTGTTTCATACAGTGATAATCTAAGGAGAATTTCGGATAGCAGAGCTTATTGTTATCTAGGGCTAATAGTTTCATTGAAGAAAAAATAATAATAACTTGATTAATTGATTGTTGTACTTGGTGAAACTGAACTGCAAAACTGAAGTTTTTATATTTTTGGTTAACTTCATCATTAATTCTTATTTTCTTAGTTTCAAAACAATTTTCAAAAAAATCCCCAATCTTTATTTTCTATCAAAATAATAGAATAAATATAAAACAAATCACTCTCTGTGAGATCGAGCCTTGCTTACTACTGTGCTAATTGTTTGAATTTGTAAAGTAAAAGTGAGGTTAATTTAGGAGTGTAAACGACAGCTCCCAGATATGAACCACCATTTATAGCTTTAGTGTATATTCAGTACTAACTTTTCACATGACCTTATCTAAATAGCCTCCCTTCAAGGATTACTATTCATCTGATGCTTGGTAAAATTTTCTAATCATACTTGGTAACCACCCCTACCCACCCAGCTGCTACCACAAAAAATGAAATAAAATAAAGCAAATGAGTTCAATAATTTTATCTATAGATGTATGCTTTTCTCACAGATTCAAATACATACAATTATACAAATTCATTCTGGAAAGTGGATTTAAAACAGATGTTGAGCCTACCTTGTCTTCCAATCCTTGGAAAAGGATTATGGGGCATGAGAATTTATCAGCAAAATTGATGGGTGACCTCTCAAAGTATTCCTTTTCACTTCCGGTGACATGTAAAATTGTTTCAGTGATAAATTAAATGAATCAAAAGTCTAAACAGGAAATGCAATTATGCAATGCAAAATTAAGTTGATCAAACACACGAAATGAGAGAAGCTACCAACGAGATTATCCATATACCGAGATTCAAATTTGTGAGTTTCTTCTTTCAACAATTTTAAGTCCGCTACCTGTTCATTGATCATCAAGATAAGAAATTGTTAACTTAATAGGAAACATATTGAACTCTGAAATGGTCCATCTTATAAAATAAACAAGGAGTACATGTGTGAGTTACACATACATGCTTGACTCTATAGCTCAAAGGTTTTTTGGTTTTTAGTTTTTTGGCTTTGGGGTAAAAATAAATTTAATTTTTTTACAAGTAATATGTTGAATGTATTAGAAAAAGATTAGTAAAAAACTCCAGACATCATGAGTTCACATATATATACTGCCAATCCTGATAAGCAGATAACTACTTGATTTTAAAGTGGTTAGAGCAATATATTTTTGCATTATTAAATTCATTTGATAGTCAATTTCGCTGTAATCTTAACAGCGCAGAGCAATTGGTTACGCCTTTACTAATGAGCATAGATCTAGGGAAAGTGGTTTAAAGGTATCTAGTCTAGCCAAGAATGATAAGAAACAAATAAATGGGGTTTGGTGAAAACTTTGTTAAAAAACTATGAGCAAGAGGGCATGAAGTTAGTCTGAAACATGAACACTGCACGACTTTCTATAGAAAGGCATTGAATTCAATCTGGTGGATTTTAATTGGGTACTTTTCCGCTATAAAAGGTGGGAATAGGGTTCATAACTGCATTCTTGTTCAAAAGCTAGTTCATGAGCTGTGCTTTTATGGTTCTGGACACGGGCTCCACTCCAGGGATGACAGCAAGATATCTTGTTCTAGTGTCAAAGTATACGATTGCAGAAAAATTCATTTTAAAGATTCATCATATGTTTCCCTAAACATGGCACTTGATGTGTATACATTTTAAAGTTAAAGGAGTAAGGCCTTGATTGGCATCAATCCAAATTCATATTACATCTATAAAACTAGTTCTTTATTCATAGTTAACACAATGACCATATGACTAAGTACTCACACCGTACAAGGAAGCTCCAGCCTTGAATGTTTCTCTGAAAGCAAGAGCAGCCAACGTTGTGTACCCACCAGCTGAGCCCCCAGTGATGCATAGTCGTTCACCATCTGCCTTTCCACTGTCTACCTGGATGAGAAAACATATATTAACCGTGACTCACACTACTAAAAGGAAACCATCACAAACATGGGGGGAGAGAGAGAGAGAGAGGGAGGGAGAATTTTCTGCAAAATTACCAAGAATTCAGCACAACTGCAACAGTCATCAACATCAACAATACCCCAACGTCCCAATAGCCTTTCTCGATATTCTCTGCCATAACCTTCAAAATAAATTTCAATCCATCCTCATGAGAAGAAATAAGGGGTCCGATTATTAAATGTTTCTGTCCACTAGTCAATAATAAGTAATAGCCATAAAAATAATTCAACATATTTATAGAAAATATATGGAGATAAGATGCAGCTAAAATTTAGATCACTAAAATGTAGTAGCAATTGGTGTTCGATCAAGAAAAACTACTGGATCAATAACTGTATCAATTAAAAACCAAATTATTTCAACAGATGTATAGTTTGGACTAAGACTCACCAATACTTCCACCATAATTTATATCCACATAAGCCCAACCTCTACTAGTCCAATACTGGATGCTAAGATTTAAGATTCCACGTGTTTCAGCTGTAGGCCCTCCTACAATAATAATCAATATTATGTGCAAGTATTTACATCCTGGCAACTGGCAAGGAAAAGCCTTGTCTAATCAAAAGCAAAAGAGTTCACCTCCTTAAGTACAGCCCATAATATTGTTTACAGTATTTCAAAACTCTGCTCTTAATGTATTCAAGGAAAAAATTTCAAGTACACAAGTCTTGAGTAATTATATGCCATTTTAAGCACAACAAGCTTGTTTGTCAATCTTTCTATTTATATGATATCACTTAACTCAATATGTACTCCCTGTGATGCTGATACATTTATAAATGTTTTGCCCTAAATAAACAAATTATATCTAATAAGATATATGATGGGATTCATCCTTCTTTTGTCAACCATGACGGTTTAATCACAGTGGACAAAAGCAATATACATACCATGGCTTTTCAATAGTAATGGAGGTTTTTCATCTTGACTAGCTTGATAGATGGGGTTGGTTGGTGGATAAAAGTATGCATATGCATTTTGACCAGGCACTTTAGTTGGAAACTCGATTAACTCTGGAGAGCTAAAGTATGATTTGTACTTTGAAATATTAGCTGAAGAAGACCACAAAATCCTGAAATCAACTGCTTTCAGTTTCTGATCATCTAAAGTTACCTGACATAAGAGAGGAATAGTGAGTAACACGAACATTTAGACATAGGATAATTGTCTGTGTGACTTCAGAAACTTCAAAAAAAAACGAAGATAATTTATATACGAGGAGGAGACCTTGGCTATTGACAATGGAAGAACTGCAGATGCCCCCTCAATATATAAGCACTGAAACCCTGAGGTCTGCACAAGCAGGTAGCCACACATTACCAGCCATAACTATTTATCAACTTACCAAAAAACCTATGCAAAAAAGTGAACGTTTCGTGAGATTACAATATTATTTATATCTGTGAAAGGAATATCAAGAATGGACATTGTGCTTTGAGAATCGTCCAGAATTCCAATATACGACCTTCCGTTTTGCCTGCACAGTCAACCACAACTTTGAAACTAAAGGTAATCAGTAAACTTTGAAGAACAAGATGAAACCATAGATAAGCATGTTCTCAAAGCCACCTGTAACTGCAACCGATTAAGTTTTTCTGCTCATCACTCTGTATAAATTCATACGAATTCATGCCAAAAACCCATAATGGCCTTGCAAACTCAGCATGCAATGGATACACTGGCAGCACCTTATTATCTGATTCAATCTGTAACCAAATATAAAACAATGCTCTCTCATTTTAATAAGTCATAGTAATGAAGGTCAAGTGAGACACTGTTTGATCAAACCGTGCTAACAGAAAACTTTCCTATTAAAGCATGTACAAACCACATTAAAGTATGTCTGTCAGCATTGCAGCGATTAATCCGTCTAGCAAGTGGTAATTTCATTTTCTTCTACATTAGGTTTCATTTTAATTTTATGATGGATCTATTGAGTTTTTAACAATGAGAATTTTCTTGAAGTTCTTAATTCATTATATGCATTGTGAGAATATGGTAGATTTACCGGGTTTGACCAGATAAAACAGTAGCATATCCCTCTCCCAGAGGGGACGTGTCCCAGACTTAATACTAAATAAATACAACAAAAAATGAATTTACCCATTTATAAAGGTTCCAAAACCCATGTTCCCTGTCCGTGATGAAGAATAGGTCCCCTGTAGAAACAAATATAGCAAATCAATAGATGCAATAACCTAAAGTCACGCAGACTTTGCAGCTCGTAATGTATTTATTTTTTGGATACAAAAGTTTGCAGCTTCTAACAAAAAAATGCACACTTGCAAAGTTTTTGAATTGACTGATGAGCATAATATTTGAATCATTATTAAAATGGAAGTGAGAAATTAAGAAAAGGATACAAACAATGTATATGATCAGCTTCAAGTATATGAAGCAGGAGTTTGAGAAAAATCAGATCCTAGGACAATTATCCTGTTTCAAGACACTTGCACAAGGATGTGAGAATTTATAGTTAATAGTGCTATAGCTATGCTCATTTAAATCACTTTACAGATTAAGAAAACCTAGGATTGATATTAAGTTCGTTTGGTCTGATTGCTAGTTTCAGAAAAGATGCAGAAACACTATGTAAGGCGTGACTACCAAAACTATAAATCTAAATTTCATACAATTGTATTTCAGTCTGATAAACAATCAGATCTGCCAGTAAACATGCGAAATGTGCAAAATGTACAAAATGCATATTACAATTTATAACTAGGAAGTAGTAAATTTGACTCCAATTTTCTTTTGAACTATATATCCAAAACTTGACCAAAGAAAAAATACATTAACCAAAACATGCAATGGTAGAAGAAGCTTGATGTCACCTTCACATTAAGAACTCTTCAAGTCAAAGTAAGAAAATTCAAAAATATATATATATATAGCCTAAAATATTTTGTTTAAAGAAAATATGAAAAACTACTAGTATGCTGCCATTTTAATTCTATAAAATATGTATCAAAATATTAATAGACGTACAGAATTAAATACCAAAATCTCAAAGTCCTAACAGTATATGTCAAACTAAGAGGGTCAAGTACAAACATATTTATGTGTGGGTGTGCGGGTGTCTAGAATTAAGGTGTCAAAGTCTGTAATTTATTCAACACTCATTTGATTTTTAAAATATGAAGAGTACTTGCTGAAAATAAATTAAATTCTTGCCACAATATAAGGGGCCAATCCCCATACCATACATGCAGCCTAGCCCCTGCCTGTCAATACTAGTTTTCAATGCTAGTTCATCTAGTATTAACAAGAAAATCCTACCCTGAGAAGACCACTTTGGTTCGGTTGGAGATTCGACAAGGTTAGGATCACCACCAGCAACACAGATGCGCTTGTAGACATCTCTGCACGATAAAAAGAAAGATTGTAGAATGATAAGCATATTTACACATGAAAAGAAGTTATTAATTCTTTCTCTAGCAAAAAAGAGACGTGAACAAGATTTCAAATTTTTCCATAGGTAAATATATATATGTGCCTGAAAATTTTACCTGACCCTGTTGGGACCCTCTTGAAACCGACCCTAACGGGACCCAAATTTTAAAATCCTTCCCCAATCAACTCCTGACCAGATTATCTATCATGTGTAAATTTTAGAAAAATATCTCGTTTTATGCGTATAGATTCTCCTACGTTCTTATAGCACAAGACATAATTTTATACTGCCAAGAAAAAAATTAATTAGCCTAATTGGAAAAATAACTCAAGTATTTAGGAACCCAACTAATAAGATTGAAAGATCCATGTTACCTTTACCCAAAGAAAAATTAGATAAATTAGTATTCATACAGCTACAACGTTACACAAATTATTAAGCAAGAAAAGAAAACTCAATTCTAGTGAAAGATGAAATCACCAAAAAGGAAAAGACTATAGATTACTTGAACAATTTACAGCAAAGAAGGTATCTTACTCACCCATTGTTTGACATATAGCCAACCCAAAGTTCTGATTTATCCCATGGCATGTTAGGGTGGCCCCATTCAATCCATGCCATCCGTTCTCCTTTGGGATCAATGCGGGGGAAAGCGTAGAAGTCATTGCCAGCAACTAATATTTTAGGCTCTGCATGTTATATGGAATAAATAAGGAACTAGTTTTTCCCCTTGAAGGGCTAAACAGAAACATTAGCCAATAAATATAAACCCAAGCTTCATTAACAATTCCAAACTACATAAGAACCTGGTTATGAAAACATGTGGATACTGTTATTTGTACATAACAAATACCTACCGTGGATACTGTTATTTTTGAGGTCTATTGATACAATAGTTGTAGTTGCATTCAAGCTACTTTCATGACGATCTAACAAGACAAAAAACACCAAAACGAAGAAGTATATGAGTAAATGTGTGATGAAATGAAATGAAATAAATAGCAAAAACTATCACGGGCCCTTGTAGTCAAAATACTAATTATCTACCTTCTCTCACAGTGACATAACGGTCAAAGCGTGTATCAAACTCTCCATCTGCATAGCACACTAGCGGTCCACCATAATTTGGTGCAAGTGGCACGGATGTAGAATCTGACAGCATAAAAGAGCTCTTTGTTTATATATTTGAGCATATTAGAGACATAATAGTTAATCCATGCACAAGATTCCGTAATCAAAACTTATTAAAAATAAACTAAAATTCTAAATTCATTCAACCTAGGCATATAGCCCAGAAATTTCACATGACAACATCAAATATTGAAAAACTATTTAAAAAATAATCTCATGCTCATATAAAATTAACAAAATACCAGTGAATAACCTTTAGACTCAATTGACTGCTTGTACAATCTCTGGTCCTTGTAATTAGAAAATATTAAAGTGTCCCCTGAAATCTTGAATGCACCGCCTCCATATTCCTGAGCCACAGTCCGTACTGCAAAGTGTTTGGGTGTAATATCAGTAGGCTCATCCCCAGGTCTCTGTGGTTCCTTGACAAGAACCGATCGTATTAACACATGCCAAAAAAATTAAGAAAAATTGAGTATGCAATCTTACAAAAGAGTAAAACTGAAACCAAAATTTTAAGCATACTGAAATTAATAACTATTAATATCATTGAAATTGCATATGAAGTCTTTTAATTTTTTTCACCAATTAAAGTAGTGTAGGTATAAAGATTGAAATTTTAGGGTTTATGGGGTTTATCACCATGTCAATAATACTCCTAAAATTCAAAATTGATGTGAATTACTTGGTTATGCTTAATACACTACTTAATTCTAAACTATTTAGCAACCCATTACAAAATTGTTATTTCAAAAACCAAAATAATATCGCAATTTAAATTCTAGAATTTTTCAAATTAACTAAGATCAAAGCCAAATGAGACTCTTTTTGTGGAACGGGAGGGATTAGTAATTAATTACCCAGATTCGGTGGGGCGGGATTCGAGCCAGTAGAGGTGGCCGAGGGAGTCGACGGCGGAGCCGCCGAGACGCTTATCGGAGCCGGAGACAACGTCGGAGGTGATAGGTGACTTCCACGAACCGTATGGTGCAGTGAGCTTTTCTTCAGTTGGAGTGGAGGGTGAAGGTGAAGCCATTCGCTTCCAGTGGTGATGATGATGAGTCTGTGTTTTAGTTTTGACGAATGAGAGTACTATTCTCAAGGAGAAAGAAGAAGAGCAGGAGGTCGTAGTTGAGCGAATTGGGTAACAGTAGCGACTGAGGTTGGCTATGGCCGAAACTACCATTTTACACCGGCAGTGCCAGTGGCCATAAGGAAATACTCCCTCCACTCAAAAGAGTGCTAGTATTTCTAAAATTTATAAACATTAAGAATATATTTTTTTTCTGTTTTTACTCTTAAATTTATTAAATATTGATTTTAACAGTAATTGTACTATATTGAAATTGTGATGATAGACCTAAGGACCATGAATTATTTTATACTAGCAACAGTGTAGGCACTATGGAAGGAAGAATTTATTCTAAACTTTGGACAATCAAGATTAATATATTTATTATATTTATAAAAATATTTATTTACATATAATATTTTATAGTAAGATGGTAGTATTTTATCCAACCCAGCATGGCAGCATGAGAGAGAGTTATTACCTTCAAAGTTTTTTGAAGGGTTAGATTTATCCCAAAGTTTTGATGGTCAAGATCTTTTAATATGGTTTGAGCGAAAAATTAAGTATGTTCAAAAACACTTCTATTTTATATAGATAGACTAGCACTAAAAAAAATATGAAATTTTATTTTATTTTTTGAAACAGGAGTATTATTGATGAAAGTTATTGTAAATACATCATACTGTACTTATATTTGTGGGCAAGGAAATCGTACCTTGCTAGGGTTTCGTGTTGGCTGAGGAGGAGAGAAATCAAGAAAAGTATGGAATTGATTGATTGATTGAAAAGGGGAGAAGAACGGGTGAGCGATTACTCCAACGACACGTGGCAGAACTCTTAGAATTCGAGAACTTTGTTAGGGTAGCAAGGATTCAGAGAGCCTTTTTGAGTCTTCGGGTTGAGAGAGAATCTCCAAGTCTCCTAGTCTTCTAAAAGGTCCAAGTTCTGAGTCTCCAATCAGGTCCCTTTCCCAATGGAGTGGAAGGGGTATTTATAGGGTTTTTCTGGAGAGTGGTCATGTGCTAGGCACATGACCTCGGGAAAATTCTAAATTTACCATTAATCATCAGAGTAATGCCCAGATCGTCATGTCCTTCTAGCCACCAATCCAATCCCTCAATCAATTCTCAAAATGAGTTGCCTCCACGTGTCTTCTACCTCAGGACACGTGAAAGATTCTCTCAGGTCTTGCTTCTTTATTTCTGACTCTTCCGTCTTTTCATTCAATTCTTTAAGTCGTATGTGAACCCTAATTTGTACTTGGGCTCACATTTGCCCCCTGCACGTGAGTCACACTTTTGGAGTGGCGATCGTGCAAATTACTTCGAGTCTTTGAGTCCTGTTTCAAATTTCTAAACAATCCGCAGAGTTTGATCTTGCAAACCCCAAAAACGAAAAAAAATCCTAGGAGAGGGAACCTCTGAGGGGATTATCCCAAGGCATCTTTGGACAAATCTCTTATCTAATCTTTCCAAAACCTTACACAATCTTTACTTCTCAAATTAATTTTTATATGTATATATATATGTGACGCCCCCAAAATAGGTATACATCACCCATTCTGAGTTGCCAAACACATGGTACAGAAACAACTACAACTTTATTAATACAATTGTCGTGCAAATTACGACAACACAAAAACTGTGAGTTTAAATACAAATATTGTCTTCTAAACAATATCCACACTCAAATAAGTCCTCATTATAATTATTGATACACTATTTTACAAAATAGTGAGGACTACTATAACAACTGCCTTGGAACATCACTCCACACCTCGACTACTCCCCGCTATATTCTCGCTTCCTGAGAAGAAAAATGGAACAAAAAGGAAAAGGGTGAGCTCAACTAGCCCAGTAAAGAATATTATGACTAAGATAATATAGAACAAATTATCGTTAGTCCTCAACAGGGAAAAATCTGATAGAATATAATAGACAACAAGTTTTAAATCAATATTCGCAACGGAAATAATAATTCATTAGAAGAGTTATGTAGAGAATGAAATCTACTATCTTCTATGATTTTAAAGTCCATCATCAATATTTTATCTCTGTAACATCAATCAAAATACATCTTAAATCAAATATTCATCTTTGCACTGCAGGCCAAAGATATTCATCAGTTGGTTATGTTCATCTGACACATGTTCATCATTGCATTACGGGCCAAAGATATTCATCAGAAAATTATTTATCTTTGCACTACAGGCCAAAGATATTCAGTTATATCATCATTTAGGACTGAGGATGATGAAAAATATTTTAAAGAAAATGAATCCAGTGAGACAAAAGAATAAATATTAAGGATTCGTACTTCGTTTTATCCATGTTTAAAAATACACCCCATAATATACCATAGTGGAGTAAAATTCAAGAATAATGATCAAAACATGGATACAATCAAAGCTAGTAACAAAAATAGACATTTGGAACAAAGAAGAGAAAATTTTATTTTTCGGTGAATAGTGTCGTATTCGTGAATAGTGTCGTATACGTGAATAGTAACCTCGACACAAAAAGACAAGAATTTCATAAGAAAAATCTTACCAATGTTCCGACATAATGATATTGAAAGAAATAATATCATTAAAAAAAATAACATCCCTTACCTCAAAAGAATAGTACTTCTGGCTGGAATATCAGATATAACGCTGAAAGGAACTTACACCGTATAGCAACACTCAAAGTATCAAAATACTCACAAGAATACGCTCGATAATATAGCGAGAGAAAATTTCAGTTTCTGGTGTGATTTTCAATTCTAACCTAAGCACCCTATTTATAGAAAAATGCTTAAAACACCAAAGCAGAAAATTTAATAAAATATTAATATTTTTTTTATTTTTCCTACGCACACCAAAGAAAATTGAATTCAGCTCATTTACCACACATGTGGGGCCCACCAAAATGAATAAAACGTTTTTCTTTTAAAAAATATTTAAAACTTCAAAAATCAATTATTCCAGAACTTCAATAATTCATAATAAATAGCCCTTTTATCAGAAAAATTCGAATCTTATGTCCATTTCATAGGAAATTCAATTCTCTATAACTTTATATGTTTAAGTTTTTCTAAATTCCAAGCAGAAATTGTTCGAAATCCACATACGAACGATTTTGCAGGCTATAATCAAATTTCAGTCAAGAAATGGGGTCCACAAACATGAAAGATATGTTTTAAATATTTTTTGTAACAAAAATACTCTTCCTCCTCATTTATTCATATATCACACATTCATTGTAAAATATCACCATTATTATATTATTATAATATAATAACATATTTAAATGAATTATTTTATCGAAAAAGATAAAATATCAATTTTAACAATTGTCACATTAAAATTTTCTCCATCTATATCCACATAAAATGAATATTTTTCTTATCATATAAATCAATAATTAATTATTCACAAATAATATTACAGAATCACAAATCTCGACAAAGCGGTAGTTCCTGTGAAAGAGGGGGCTTTCCAATAAGGATTTCTTCTTCTTGGGCGCAATTAGGTGACCAAACCTCTCCTTAGATGTAACTTTTTAGACATTACCAATAATGCTATCTAATAATATTATTCAAATAATATTAATTATTGATCCGATAATGGAAAATACGTGTAGTGGACAATTATCAAAACAACAATAATATAAAATATCAACGTAGCAATTATTGAATCAATAAAATAAAATATTGAATAAGTAATTACTGTAACAATTATTGAGTAGTGCATTCTTACGTAAGAATCAATAATTGGTGCAATCTTGCGCATAATCGTGTTTTAACCACCGGTATTCCAACAAAGTTAATTAGCAGAATAACTACGCCTACTGTTTATATAAAACTTATACTTGCCGTTTTCTTCATCCAATCGCTTTCCGTTATGGGGCCCACACAAGGTTGCGTCGTCGTACGAATATTCCCCAACAATAAGAATATTCCACGACCAAACGAATATTCCCCAACAACAATGAATATTTTATAACCACTTGCTTATTTGAGATATTTACGCATTTTACCCATAACTAACCACATTAATCAAATCAACCCTTACTATTTCAAAATAATAAATAGAGGAAATTCAATTTCATTTATAATAAGTTGGGGTCATACAACCTCCCTTCTTTATAAAATTTCGTCCTCGAAATTGACGTACGTATCTGGTGTTTTAAAAAGGTGAGGATACCTCGCTTTCATTTCCGTTTCCAACTCCCAGGTCATTTTCTCAATAGCATGGTTTCTCCACAAAACTTTGACTTGTGGTATGACCTTTGTGCGTAAGACATGCTCCTTCCTATCCAAGATCTTGACAGTACCTCCTCCGTACGTTAAATCTTCACTATTTTGTTCGCTTCTAACTCAATAACGTGGTTTGGGTCTTTCACATATTTACCGAAGCACAGATATATGAAAAACATTATGAACACGAGACATACTTAGAGGTAACGCGAGTCTATAGGCCACATTTCCTACTCGGTCAAGAATCTGGAATGGACCAATAAATCGTGGATTGAGCTTTCCTCTTTTCCCAAGTCTTATAATTCCTTTCCATGGAGCCACACACAACAATACATGATCCCCAATACTAAATTCCACGTCCTTTCGATGAAGATCCGCATAACTCTTTTATCGATCCTGTGCCGTTTGTATATGTTGTCAAATCATTTGGATCTTTTCTGTAGTAATACGTACCAACTCTGGTCTCAACAATGTTGCTTCACCCACCTCATCCCAACATACTGGAGAGCGACACTTTCGTCCATATAATGCTTTGAATGGAGCCTCATGTAAGACCCCAACTTTTATCAATAAAGATGAATTTTTCTATAAATATCATTTTTGAATATTAAAGTGTGAATTTGTTATAATGTTATAATTATGGGTAATATTTATAAATTTTGCAAAGTAAGCAAGCTGTTATATAATATTCGATTGGTGGGGAATATTCTTTTGTTTGGAATATTCGATATGCGACGACATAATCATTAGTGGACCCCACAACAAAATTATTGTTGGAGTTAGAAAATGACAAAATTATCTTTTATATAAAATAACTACGAAAGTTTTACCGTTAACTGTTGAAATACCCGTTGATAAAAGTACATGTCTGGCGTGGTTGCATAAGAGCACACTGTTAATTATTGATGCTTACGTAAGAAGTCACTCAGTTTTGTTCAATTATTGCTACAGTAATTGTTGCATAGTATCTCACGTTATTTGATTAAATTATTGTCGATATTTTATATATTATTAAATCAATAATTGAGATGATACAGTTATTCATATTATATTTTGTAATATTGACGATGTCTAGAAAGTTCTGTCGAGGAGAGGTTTGGTCACCTAATTGCGCGCCAATAGGGAGAAATCCTTATTGGAAAGCCCCTTCTTTCCTGGGAATGATCTGGTTGTTAAATATTGCGAGTTATAATTTTAATGATGAATAATTGTTGAAAGATTAAATATGTGTTGATTGAAGATAAAATGATTTATGGTAATATTTATTCAATCTTTGATATAAATAAGAAGTCTGTTATGAGACGTTTGTGGTAAGTTTAGTTTATTCTATGGGGGCCCATATGTCATCATCTAAGAGTCACTTTCGTCAATAGTAATTGCCTTTACCAGACGTCAAACCACTTGTCATTTCATATTATAGGCGTCGAACCACTTGCCGTTTCATATTACAGGCGTCGAACCAATTGTCGTTTCACATTACAGGCATCGAACCAATTGTCATTTCACATTACAGACGTCGAACCAATTGTCGTTTCACATTACAGGCGTTAAACCACTTGTTGTTTCACATTACAAGCGTCAAACCACTTTTCTTTTCACATCACCAGTCATCAAGCCACTTGCCTTTTCACATTGCAAGAGCTAAGCTAGAAATCTTCTATAAATAGAAGCCTATTTCTTCATTATTTTTTACCAATTCATTCAAGCTATAGAGAGAGAAAGTATAGAGAGAATAAGAGAGAAAGAAGAAGAGTATTCTGTTACTACACTATTGCAGTATCCAATCTCCTACTAAGGTAAGGGGTATTATTTCTTTTGTATTCATGAAGAGAGTTATTTTTTTCAATACTCGTAAGGGTTGTTATTCAATTCTTTATCATTCTGTTGGAATAACCTGTCTATGCGGACTACCGCATGCATGGTGAAATCCTGTTGTTATTCCATTCTTTATTATTTTGTGGAATAACTCATCACGCGGACTCTGCGTGCTTGGTGAACAACCCTTTGTATTCATTTGGTATTAAATTATGGAAATGATCTCATCTCACGCGAACTCATCGCATTTACGATTTGAAAATCCATTTGCGATTTAAGTATATTGTTCATTTCAGATTCCTAACTCTAAACTTACTATGGTAAGTATTGCTTCTATAATTTCTGAAATGATCAGAAATTCTTTGATATTTCCTCTTCATCCAATATCTTTTCATGAAAATATTATTCTGAGCAGTCTTGATAAGTTTTAATATTTTCATACCGGGGTACTATTCATGACAAAAAATTAATTTCTTTTATGTCCAAATCATTTTTGATATGATATTATTCTTAAATTTTACTCCACAAAGCAGTATCATATTGACAATTTGGACTTTATTGAATTCTTATATCATTGTTATCATCTTCATGTTTATATGGTTATAAAAGTCATCTTTGGCCCGTAGTGCATAGATGGACTATTGATTGGTATGGTTATGACCAGGAATCATTCGGTTTAATCACGACCTGTAATGTTACAAATGATGTGGTAAAAGTCCTCATTGGCCCGTAGTGCATTGATGGACAGTTGTTGAGATGAACATGACCAACTGTGATAATAATGAATATCCTTGGCTCGTAGTGCATGGATAATTCAGTGATGTGGATTAATTATTAAGTTGAGTTTCAGCGATAAAATTGATGATAAATATTTTAAATCATAGAAGATAGTAGATATCATGCTCTACTTGAATCTTCTAATGGATTGCCTGTTCTGCTGAAGTTAAACTTGATGTTTATTATATTTTATCAGTTTAACACTGTTGAAGGCCAACGATAATTTATTCTCGCATTATCTTAGTCATAATATTTCTTCTTTGGGCTAGTTGAGCTCACTCACCCTTTGCTTTCATTGTTCTCTTGAGAAATGAGAATATAAATGGGACTAGTCGAGGAAGCGGAGTGACCCCCGTATATTTGCATTAGTAGTCCTCACTATTCGTGAAATAGTGTGATAATAAATGTATTGAGGACTTATTTTTAGTTTGAATCACATGCTGAAGACAATATTTGTATTAAAACTCATGATTCATGTTGTATATTTAAGTTTGTATTTATATTCATACCATGTATTTGGCGACTCAGAATGGGTGATGTATACCTATTTTGGGGGCATTATAGTTGGTATCAAAGCTTAGGGATATGATCCCTGGTTAAGATGTAAGACTAGAACTAGGGGGAGAGACGGGTAATTCCTTCGCTAGTATGACCTACCTAAGTTTATTTGTTATTTAATTGGTCGGTTAGAGTATAGGGATAATATGTGGCATGTCAATTAACCCTTGTTTTGTGGCAGTGTTTGAAAATGGCATCTGAAAATGTTGAGATAAGCAA
Organism: Panax quinquefolius; assembly: GCA_020205615.1. Taxonomy (NCBI): domain Eukaryota; kingdom Viridiplantae; phylum Streptophyta; class Magnoliopsida; order Apiales; family Araliaceae; genus Panax; species Panax quinquefolius. Next base: position 82,461,001 of record CM035168.1, read on the forward strand.
TGGAGAACATGAGACCGTTGAGACACCTTTAATCACCAACCAGGTTAATGTGATGTTAGACGAAGAAGAAATTAGAGATATCTACGTGGTGAGCGAAGAACTACTAGTTGCACCCGAGCTAGTCATAGAGGTAGCAGCTGAAAGTGAGGAAGAAGAGGAACCTGAGGAGAATTTATTAGAAGAATTTTATGATCGAAATTTAGAATTACAAAATCGTATTCATGAGTTAGAAGAACAAGCTGAAGAATGGCAGGCGGTAGTGGAGCAAAGGGATTTAATAATTCAAAATTGTGTTACCTGATGTGCGATACTTGAACAGAAGCACTCTTTGTCAGAGTATATGTAAGACCCCAGCTATTATAAATAAAGATGAATTTTCTATAAATATTATTTTTGAATATTATGGAATAAATTTGATATAATATTATAGTTGTGGGTAATATTTATAAATTTTGCAAAGTATGCAAGTTGTTATAAAATATTAGTTTGGTGGGGAATATTCTTTTGTTAGGGAATATTAAATGCAATAACTCAATCATTAGTGGACCCCAGCGTAATTATTGTCGGATTGAGAAAACGACAAAAATATTTTATAAAAATAACGGCGGAGGTGTTACTGCTTAAAAGCTGTTGAACTACCCGTGGTAAAGTAAATAAGAATATGTCTGGCGTGGTTGCATAGTAGCACACGGATTGATTATTGAAGCTTACGTGAGAAGTCACTCATTTATGCTCAATTATTGCTACTGATAATTGCGCATCATATCTCTTATATTATTGATTCAATTATTGTCAAGATTATCATCAGATAATATGTTATATTATTAATTGAGACGACAAGTTATAAATGATTAATAATTGTTGAAAGATTAAAAATGTGTTGATTAAAATAAAATGATTTGTGGTAATATTTATTCAATCCTTAATGTATATAAAGAGTCATTATGAGACGTTTGTGGTAAGTTTGATTATTTTATGGGGGGCCCATATGTCATCATCTAAGAGTCTCTTCATCGATAGTAATTACCTTTGTGAATAGTAATTACCTTCGTCAATAGATATTTACCTTCGTCGATAGTAATTACCTTCAATCGATAGTAATTACCCTTGTGAATAGTAATTACCTTCGTCGATAGTAATTACCTTTACCAGACGTCAAACCACTTGCCGTTTCACATTACTGAGCGTCAAACCACTTGTTGTTTCACATTACAGTGGTGTCGAACCACTTGTCGTTTCACATTACAAAGCGTCGAACCACTTTTCTTTTCACATCACCGATCGTCGAAGTCACTTGCCTTTTCACATGGTAGGTGCTAAGCTAGAAATCTTCTATAAATAGAGGCCTAGTGCTTCATTATTTTTCACGAATTCATTCAAGCTTTAGAGAGAAAGTATAGAGAATAAGAGAGAGAAGAAGAGTATTTTGTTACTACACTACTGCGAGATTCAATCTCCTACCAAAAGTAAGGGGTGTTATTCTTTCTTATTCATGAAGAGAACTGTTGTTATTCCATTGCTTATTATTACATTGGAATAACTTTTGTACGCTGCTTACCCTATACTTGGTGACATTCTTCTATTATTCTCATTGGAACATCACATGCATGTGTTTTTACAGGACTGGTTCCGCTTTTATTATTATTCTCGCTGGAACATCCATGCGTGTGTTTTACACCGACTGGTTCCGCTCTTTATTATTATTATGTTGGAACATCACATGCATGCGTTTCTGTACGCCGGACTGGTTCCGTTATTTATTATTCTACATTGGAATAACTTTTGCTGTCTTGGATCTATCATGCATGGTGATTTCTTTTGTTATTCCATTCTTTATTATACCCGGTTGGTTAAAACTTTGACTTCTATACTCCATGAAATTAGTGAAATATCCTTGATATTTGCGCTTCATCCATATCCCTTTCATGGAAATATTCTTCTCGATATTCTTGAATTTTACTCTACAAAGCGATGTCATGTTGATTTTGGATGTTATTGGTTCCTAGATAAATTTATTCTTGAACTTGTTTTATTGAATTCTTATATCATTGTCATCATCCTCATGTTTATATTTTTTAAAAGTCATCATGCACCTGTAGAGCATGGATGGACTTGGTATGATTATGACCGAGGATTATTCGATTATAATCATGGTAGTAATGTTACAAATGATATGGTAAAAATCCTCGATTGGTAGTAGTGCATTGATGGACGATTGTTGGCATGATCATGACCATTAATGAATACACAACTATTCTTGGCCCAGAGTGCATGAATAATTGTGGTCGTGATACTAAAGAATATCCTTGGCCGTAGTGCGGGGGTGATTCGATGATGTGGATTATTTATTAAAGTTTGAGTCTCATTTATAACAAAGATGAAAAACCTTTTAAATCATAAAAGATAGTAGATTTTATTTTCTACTTGACTCTTTTAATGGATTGCTTGTTCACCGCAGCTTAAACTTGATGTTTATTATATTTTATCGGTTTAACATTTGTTGAAGGCTATTGATAATTTATTACGCATTATCTTAGTCATAATATTTCTTCTTGGGCTAGTTGAGCTCACCCTTTTCTTTCACTTGTTCTCTTGAGAAATGAGAACATAATTTTGGATGAGTCGGGGAGCGGAGTAATGGTCCGGAGGATAGCATTAGTAGTCCTCACTATTACGTGAAATAGTGTGATAATAATTGTAATGAGGACTCCTTTTGAGTTTGTATAATATCTAGTAGACAATATTTGTATTCAAACTCACGGTTTATGTATATATTGTACCACGACAGTTTATATTAGTAAGTTGTATTTAAATTACATACCATGTATCCGACTACCTAAGATGGGTGATGTATACCTAATTTTGGGGGCGTCATGGTTGGTATCGAGCTTAGGATATGATCCTGGCTAAGATGTGAGAATAGTACTAGGAGGGAGGCAGGGAATACCTTCGCTAGTATGACTTACCTAAGTTTATGTGCTATTTTATTGGTTGGTCGGGAAGATAGGGATAATTTGTTACATGTCAATTAACCTTTTGTTTTTGTGGCGATGTCTCGAAAATGACATCCGAGAATGTTGAGAATAGCAATGGAGCGCAGCGATCGTTGATTCACCACATATCAATAATCGTGATAATGTGCATCGAAGGCGACAATCCTCATGCAAACAACAACAACGACCAAATGATGAATGATCAAATGTTCGGAGGCTTTATGCGATTTATCTGCAATGAAGAGAGAAGCGACTCTGTCCAAAACGTAGGTGGAAACACGGAAAACTCTCGGGCGGTCATCGCTAAACAATTCAAGGAGCTGGGACCACCGGAGTTTAAGGGAGAGCAAAACCACTTGGCGGAAGCATGGATAAAGCAGATTACCAAGATATTTGATGTCTTGGGATGCTCAGAGGAGCAAAGGTTCCCTTTTCTTAGCCTTTATATTGCTTGCGGAGAGGCGATTCTTGGTGGGAATCGGTAAAAGCGTACTCAACTTCTTTGTCTTGAAGAAGATATCTTGGGAGAAGTTCCAGAGGCATTCAACGACAAATACTTTCACGAAAGTATTACGCCATATGAAGGAGGTGGAGTTTATCAAGTTGGAACAAAACAATATGGCCGTGTCGCATGATACGAGGCAAAATTTGCGGAGTTATCACGGCGGTTCGTCCCCACTTGGTGGGTTATGAAGAGAGAATGGTGCGAATGTTTTTAAGAGGTTTGAAGCGGGAATACGTCGAACATCTTATTTCTCATAAACCGTGTTTGTATTGAGATGTTGTAAATAGGGCTCGATTAGTGGAGCGCGATAATGAGTCAACGCTGACTAAAAAGAGAGCGGTAAGCAAAAATTATAATACCAATGAGTAGTCATCGAAGCGGTGACAACAAGCGTGGAGGAATCAACAGGCGGATATGGTAACCACTTCGTGGTAATCGAGGCCAAACAATAAGAATGGACATTTTAAGAAAAGGAGATTCAACAATGATGGAAAGACGCGTCGACCAAAGACCCGTTGTAAAGGAAGGAGAAAGACCACCTATCATATGCTTCAAATGCGGAGGAGAGGGACACATCGATCAAACTGCGCCATGCCGTCAAAGCATGTTATAATTGTGGAAGAGAAGGTCACTTAGCTCGATTTTGTCGTTTCCATCAAGACAAATTCAAATAGGATGGAGGCACCAAAGGTCAGTCCCAGAAAAGTCAAAACCGGTAGTCTGAGGGAGGCGTTTGTTGTGACCTCCCAAAGAGCAAGGAATCCGAATGAGGTCATCACGGGTAAGCTTATCATAAACTCTAATGAAGTTTATACTTTATTTGATACCTGTTCTACCCATTCTTTTATTTCTCCTACTTGCGCTCATCGATTAAATTTGACTCAGGAGAAATTAGACTTTGACTTATCTGTGGAAACTCCGTTGGGAGAAACCTTCATTTCATCCAATTGCTTATAAGTCTTGTTTGGTTCAAATCGGTACCCTCACATTACACGTCGATCTTATTTCATTAAAAATACTTGCATTTGGCGTGATTCTAGGGGATTTATTGGTTAACTACTTATCATGCAAAAATTGATTGTTTTAAATAAGGTTGTTAGCTTTCATATTCCTAATCAACCTATTATGCTAATTCAAAAGACCAAACCATTAAAATCAATCACGGTCATCTCAAGCCATAAAGCTATTCGTTTATTGAAAAACGGATGTCAAGCTTTCTTAGCTCATGTCACAGATTTAAACAAAAATACGTCAGTTTTGAGCGATATTTCTATTGTTAATAAATTTCCTGACGTATTCCCCTAAGAACTTCTTGGCCTACCCCCAGAGCGTGAAATTGAATTTTGTATCGACCTTGAACCCGATACAAAAACCTATTTCCAAAGCCCCATATCGAATGGCTCTATTGAACTTCGAGAGTTAAAGACCCAACCGCAGGAATTGTTAGACATTGGCTTTATTCGTCCTAGTACTTCTCCTTGGGGTGCTCTGTTCTATTCGTGAAGAAGAAAGATGGGAGTATGCGACTTTGTATTGATTATCGGGAGTTAAATCATGTCACCATCAAAAATAGGTATCCATTGCCACGTATTGATGACTGTTTGACCCGATTACCTTGAGCGAAATTCTTTTCAAAGATTGATCTTCGTTCCGGATATCACTAATTGAAGATTAGAACCACCGACATTCCAAAGATGGCTTTTCGAACTCGATGCGGGCATTATGAATTCTAGTCATGTCCTTTGGATTGACTAATGCTCTCTTTGCCTTCATGGATATGATGAACCGAGTATTCAAGGAATATTTAGATCACTTTGTGGTCGTCTTTATTGATGACATCCTTATTTATTCCAAAAGCCGTGAAGATCATGAGCAACACTTGAGGCTGACACTCCAAAAGCTTCGTGAATATAAGCTTTATGCTAAGTTGAAGAAATGTGAGTTCTGGATTGAAGAAGTAGCATTCCTTGGGCACGTGGTATCAAGTCATGGAATATCATTGACCCAACAAAGATTGAAGCTATTCAAAGTGGGAACAACCTAAATCGATGACCAAAATCGTAGCTTTCTCGGTTTAGGCGGTTATTATCGGAGATTCGTGGAAGGATTTTCTCGAATCGCTACTCCATCGACTCGGTGACTCGGAAAGATACAAAGTTCGGTTGGAGCGAAAGAATGTGAGAGGAGTTTTCAAGAACTTGAGGAGACTTATTTCAAAGACTTGTTACGACAATACCATCCGGCTCGGAGGATTTGTCATCTCTGATGATGCTTCGGGCAAAGGGTTGGGATGTGTTCTCATGCAACATGGAAAAGTTATAGCCTATGCCTCACGACAACTCAAAGAATATGAGAGGAATTATCCTACTCATGATCTAGAGTTAGCAAATTGTTATCTTTGCACTTAAAATTTGGAGGCATTACTTGTATGGGGAGAAAGTGGAGATCTTTACGGATCATAAAAGCCTCAAATATTTCTTCACTCAAAAGGAACTCAACATGCGACAACGACGTTGGCTTGAATCTGTTGAAAGATTATGATCATACCATCCAATACCATCTGGAAAAGCGAGCGTGGTAGTGGCGCGTTGAAGCGAAAGATCGTATGCAATCTGAGTGCGTTATTGTCAACATAAAGGCCCATTTTGTGTGACTTGCAAAGGATGGAGATAGAGTTAAAGACTCTAGGGACGCGTGTGATGATAGCGAGTATCTGAGTAGAACCGACTTTAATCGATAAAGTTAAAATTTGCTCAAGCTACGACACAGCTGATGCGTTATGAGGAAGAAAGTATAAGAAGGTGCTATCTTGCCAAGCAAGAATCGATGACGAAGGAATACTTGAGTCAACTCCGGACTTTGTGTTCCTAACGACCACGATTTAAAGTATAATATCATGATGGAGGCACACAACACACCATTTGCAATCCATCTCAGGAGTACCAAAATGTATCATGATATTAATCATACATTTTGGTGGAGCAATATGAAGAGAGATAGATAAGCATTTGTTTATCTCAAGGTGTCTAACTTGTCAACGAGTTAAAGCGAGCATCAAGTACCAAAAGGTCCATTGCAACCACTTGAAATTCCGGAATGGAAGTGGGAGCACATTACCATGGATTTCGTTCTGGGGTCTTCCTAAGGTTTCTCAAGGCATTGATGCGATTTGGGTCATTGTTGATAGATTGACCAAGTCTTGCTCATTTCTTTGGAAATACTAGAAACTTATACACTTGAACGTCTTGCTCGTATATACATAAACGAGATTGTAAGATCGCATGGTATCTTGCGGTATCCATAGTTTACGATCGAGACCCAAGATTCACTTCACGATTTTGGGTTAGTTTGCAAAAAGCTATGAGCACAGACTTACGATTTAGCTCGGCATATCATCCTCGACGGACGGACGATCGGAGAGGACTATTCAAACTCTTGAAGATCTATTAAGACTCGGTGTCCTTGATTTCAAGGGGTTGGGACAAGTTCTTACCATTGGTGGAGTTTTCCTACAACAACGCTTATCAAGCAAGTATTGGCATGGCTCCATTCAAGCGTTGTATGGAAAGAAAGTGTCGTTCTCGGTTATCTTTGGGATGAGGTGGGTGAAGCAACGTTGTTGGGGCCGGAGTTGATACGTATGACTACGGAAAAGATTCAAACGATCCGACAACGTATAAAAACCTCCACAAAATCGACAAAAGAGTTATCTTTGATCTTCATCGAAAGGGCGTGGAATTCGATTTAGGAGATCATGTGTTGTTAAGAGTTGCTCCATGGAAAGGAGTTACAAGATTTGGAAAGAGAGGAAAACTTAATCTTCAATTCATCGGTCCATTTTAATCCTCGATCGAGTAGGAATTGTGGCCTATAGACTTCTTTCTACTGCCAAATATGTCTAAATGTTCATAACGTTTTCACATATCCATGTTATGTAAATATGTGAAAGACCGAACCATATTATTGAGTTAGAACCGAACGAAATAGCGGAAGATTTGATGTATGAAGAGGTTCTGTTCAAATTTTAGATAAGAAGGAACATATTCTACGCTCCAGGTTATACCTCAAGTCAAAGTTTTGTGGAGGAACCACGATGTTGAGGAAATGACTTGGGAGTTAGAATCAAATGAAATCAAGGTATCCTTACCTCTTCGACATACCAGTCGTACCCTAATTTCGAGGACGAAATTTCATAAGAAGGGAGGTTGTAAGACCCCAAATATATTATAAATAAAGATGAATTTTCTATAAATATTATTTTTGAATATTATGGAATAAATTTGATATAATGTTATAGTTGTGGGTAATATTTATAAATTTTGCAAAGTATGCAAGTTGTTATAAAATATTACGTTTGGTGGGGAATATTCTTTTTGTTAGGGAATATTAAATATAACTACTCAATCATTGGTGGACCCCACAAATGAAATTATTGTCGGATTGAGAAAAACGACAAAAATATTTTATAAAAATAACGGCGGAGGAGGTGTTACCGTTAAAAAAGCTGTTGAACTACCCGGTGGTAAAAGTACGATGTCTGGCGTGGTTGTATAGTAGCACACGGTATTGATTATTGATGCTTACGTGAGAAGTCACTCGGCTATGCTCAATTATTACTACGATAATTCTTTGCATCATATTTCTTATATTATTGATTCAATTATTGTCACGATATCATCATCATATAATATGTTATATTATTAATTGAGGCGACAAGTTATAAATGATTAATAATTGTTGAAAGATTAAAAATGTGTTGATTAAAAATAAAATGATTTGTGTAATATTTATTCAATCCTTAATGTATATAAAGAGTCCATTATGAGACGTTTGTGGTAAGTTTGATTATTTTATGGGGGGCCCATATGTCATCATCTAAGAGTCTCTTCGTCGATAGTAATTACCTTTGTGAATAGTAATTACCTTCAATCGAATAAGTATTTACCTTACGTCAATAGTATTTACCTTCGTCGATAGTAATTACCTTCGTCGATAGTAATTACCCTTGTGAATAGTAATTACCTTCGTCGATAGTAATTACCTTTACCGGACTTCAAACCACTTGCTGTTTTCACATTCTGAGCGTCGAACCACTTGTTGTTTCACATTACAGCGCCGAACCACTTGTCGTTTCACATTACAAAGCGCCGAACCACTTTTCTTTTCACATCACCAATGTCAAGCCACTTGCCTTTTCACATGGTAGGTGCTAAGCTAGAAATCTTCTATAAATAGAGGCCTAGTGCTTCATTATTTTTCACAAATTCATTCAAGCTTTAGAGAGAAAAGTATAGAGAGATAAGAGAGAAAGAAAAAAGTATTTTGTTACTACACTCTCTGCAGTATTCAATCTCCTACCAAAAGTAAGGGGTGTTATTCTTTCTTATTCATGAAGAGAACTGTTGTTATTCCATTGCTTATTATTACATTGGAATAACTTTGTATACGCAGTTTACCTATACTTGGTGACATTCTTCTATTATTACATTGGAACATCCTGTGCATGTTTTACACCGGACTGGTTTCGCCTTTATTATTATTACATTGGAACATCACATGCATGTGTTTTACACCGACTGGTTCCGTCTTTATTATTATTATGTTGGAACATCACATGCATGCGTTTTTACGTGGGACCAATTTCGTTATTTATTATTTTGTTGGAATAACTTTTGCACATGCGTCTATCGCATGCATGGTGATTTCTTTTGTTATTCCATTCTTTATTATACCCAGTTGGTTAAAACTTTGACTTCTATACTCCATGAAATTAGTGGAATATCCTTGATATTTGCGCTTCATCCAAAGATCCTTTCATGGAAATATTCTTCCCAAATATTCTTGAATTTTACTCTACAAAGCAATATCATGTTGACATTTGGATGTTATTGGTTCTAGATAAATTACTTCTTGAACTTGTTTTATTGAATTCTTATATCATTGTCATCATCCTCATGTTTATATTTTTTTAAAGTCATCTCATGGCACGTAGAGCATGGATGGACTTGGTATGATTATGACCGAGGATTATTCGATTGTAATCATGACCGTAATGTTACAAATGATATGGTAAAAATCCTCGATGGTAGTAGTGCATTGATGGGCCGATTGTTGGCATGATCATGACCATTAATGAATACACAACTATTCTTGGCACATAGTGCATGAATAATTGTGGTCGTGATACTAAAGAATATCCTTGGCCAGTAGTGCGGGGTGATTCGATGATGTGGATTATTTATTAAAGCTGAGTCTCAGCTATAACAATGATGAAAAACCTTTTAAATCATAAAAGATAGTAGATTTTATTTTCTACTTGACTCTTTTAATGGATTGCTTGTTCATTGCAGCAGCTAAACTTGATGTTTATTATATTTTATCGGTTTAACAACTTTGTTGAAGGCTATTGATAATTTATTACGCATTATCTTAGTCATAATATTTCTTACTGGGCTAGTTGAGCTCACCCTTTCTTTCACTGTTCTCTTCAGGAAATGAGAACATAGCTGGGACGAGTCAGGGAACGGAGTAATGGTCCAGAGGATAGCATTAGTAGTCCTCACTATTCTGTGAAATAGTGTGATAGTAATTGTAATGAGGACTCCTTTTGAGTTTGTATAATATCTAGTAGACAATATTTGTATTCAAACTCACATCTAGTAGACAATAAGGCCAAAATAGATGAAATGAATTTCACTTTTTGGACAGCAATTGGGATAATCCAACATCGAGTTTGGAATTACCCTGTGCAGAGCGGTCAATCCCAATTCGATATGGATCGGAGAGTAATGATTCAAATCATGGATCAAGAATGCGACGAAGCAATTAAGGGTGAAATGTCTTTTATAACAAAGTCCAGTCCAGTTGGGATGGTGACGCCAAAGGATGTCCCAGATAATTCAAATCAGTAGTTTAAGAGAGCGTTTTTTTGTGACGAGGAACCCGAACGAAGTTATCACGGGTAAGTTAATCATAAGCTCTTGCAATGTTTATACCTTATTTTATACTGGTTCTATCCATTCTTTTATTTCTCCTACTTGCGCTCAACGTTTAAATTTGACTCCGGAGAAATTAGACTTTGACTTATCTGTTGAAACTCCATTGAAGGAAACCTTTATCACATCCACTGTTTATAAGTCTTGTTTGATTCAAATCGGCAACTGCACGTTATCTGTCAATCTTATCTCTTTGAAAATACTTGCATTCGATGTGATTTTAGGGATTGATTGGTTAACCACTCATCATGCTAAAATTGATTATTTTTGTAAGGTGGTTAGCTTTCATATTCCTAACCAACCTATTATGTGAATTCAAGCAACCAAACCATTAAAGTCAATCACTGTCATATCAAGCCATAGAGCCATTCGTTTATTGAAAAATGGATGTCAAGCTTTCTTAGCTCATATCACAGATTTAAACAAAAATACGTCAGATTTGAATGATATTTCTGTTGTTAATAAATTTCCTGACGTATTCCCTGAAGAATTTCTTAGCCTACCCTAGAGTATGAAATCGAATTTTGTATCGACCTTGAACTTGATATAAAACCCTCAAATATTTTTTTCACCTAAAATGAACGCATTATGCGCCAAAGACGTTGGCTCGAGTCGTTGAAAGATTACATACGACCATACCATTCAATACCATCCTTGAAAAACGAACGTAGTAGCTGACGCATTGAGTAGAAGATCATATGCGAGTACGAGTGCGATATTGTCAACGCTAAGGCCCATTTTTTATGACTTGCAGAGGATGGAGATAGAGATAAAGACTCCAGGGACCTACGTGATGATTGCAAATATATGAGTAGAACTGACTTTAATCGATAAAGTTAAAGCCGCTCAAGCTACAGACTCAGAGTTGATGAATGTGAAGAAGAAGGTTCAAGAGGGCATTATTTTAGAAGCAAGAATCGACGAAGAAAGGAAATCTCAACCCTCGATTTTATTGACCCATTTGAAATCCTTGACCGAGTAGGAACTGTAGCCTATAGACTCGCTTTACCGCCAAGTATGTCTCGTGTTTATAATATTTTTCACATATCAATGTTACGTAAATATGTGGAAGACCCGAACCACATTATTGAGTTAGAACTGGACGAAATAGCGGAAGATTTAACGTATGAAGAGGTTCTTGTTAAAATCTTGGATAAGAAGGAACATATTCTACGCTCCAAAGTTATACCTCAAGTAAAAGTTTTGTAGAGAAACCACGATGTTGAGGAAATGACTTGGGAGTTAGAATCTGAAATGAAATCAAGGTATCCTCACCTTTGCATCATACCAGGTATGTACCCTAATTTCGAGGGCAAACTTTTATGTATAAAGATGAATTTTTCTATAAATATCATTTTTGAATATTAAAGTGTGAATTTGTTATAATGTTATAGTTATGGGTAATATTTATAAATTTTGCAAAGTAAGCAAGTTGTTATATAATATTCGATTGGTCGGAGAATATTCTTTTTGTCGAGGAATATTCGTACGACGACACAATCATTGGTGGACCCCACAACAGAATTATTGTCGGAGATAGAAAATGACATAATTATCTTTTTATAAAAATAACGGCGAAAGTTTTACCGTTAACTGTTGAAATACCTGGTGATAAAAGTACAGTAATATGCGTGGTTGCATAGTAGCACACGATATTAATTATTGATGCTTACGTAAGAAGTCACTCAGTTTTGTTCAATTATTGCTATAGTAATTGCTGCATAGTATCTCACGTTATTTGATTAAATTATTGTCGATATTTTATATATTATTAAATCAATAATTGAGACGATACATGTATTCATATTATTATTTGCAATATTGACGATGTTTAGAAAGTTCTGTCGAGGAGAGGTTTAGTCACCTAATTGCGCGCCAATAGGGAGAAATCCTTATTGGAAAGCCCTCTCTTTCCTGGGAATGATCTAGTTATTAAATATTGTGAGTTATAATATTAATGATGAATAATTTTTGAAAGATTAAAAATGTGTTGATTGAAGATAAAATAATTTATGGTAATATTTATTCAATCTTTGATATAAATAAGAAGTCTGTTATGAGACGTTTGTGGTAAGTTTTATTTATTCTATGGGGTCCCATATGTCATCATCTAAGAGTCACTTTCGCCAATAATAATTGCCCTTACCAGACGTCAAAACACTTGCCGTTTCATATTACAGGCGTCGAACCATTTGCCGTTTCATATTATAGGTGTCGAACCAATTGTCGTTTCACATTACAGGCGTCGAACCAATTGTCATTTCACATTACAGGCGTCGAACCAATTGTCCTTTCACATTACATGCGTCAAACCACTTGTTGTTTCACATTACAGGCGTCAAACCACTTTTCTTTTCACATCACCAGTCGTCAAGCCACTTGCCTTTTCACATTGCAAGAGCTAAGCTAGAAATCTTCTATAAATAGAAGCCTATTTCTTCATTATTTTTCACCAATTCATTCAAGCTATAGAGAGAGAAAGTATAGAGAGAATAAGAGAAAAGAAGAAGAGTATTCATTACTTACACTATCATTAATATCCAATCTCCTACTAAGGTAAGGGGTATTATTTCTTTCGTATTCGTGAAGAAAGTTATTTCTTTCAATACTCGTAAGGGTTGTTATTCCATTCTTTATCATTCTATTGAATAACTTTGTCTCACGCGACTCACCGCATGCATGGTGAAATCTCGTTGTTATTCTATTCTTTATTATTACGTGGGAATAACTTTTGTCTCTGCGAACTACTGCGTGCACGGTGAACAACCCTTCGTATTCATTTGGTATTAAATTATGGAAAGGATCTGTCTACGCGGACTACTGCATGACAGTTGAAAATCTATTTGTAGTTTCGTATATTGTTCATTTCAGATTCCTAACTCTAAACTGACTATGGTAAGAATTGCTTCTATAATTCCTGAAATGATCAGAAATTCTTTGATATTTGCGCTTCATCCAGTATCTTTTCATGGAAAAATTATTCTAAGCAGTCTTGATAAGTTTTAACATTTTTATACCGGGGTACTATTCATGACAAAAATTGATTTCTTTTATGTCCAAATCATTTTTGATACGATATTATTCTTAAATTTTACTCCACAAAGCAATATCATGTTGACAATTTGGACTTTATTGAATTCTTATATCATTGTTATCATCCTCATGTTTATATGGTTATGAAAGTCATCTTTGGCCCGTATTGCATAGATGGACTGTTGATTGGTATGGTTATGACTGTGATACCCCCCAAACCCAGGTACTTCATTTCCATAGGATTTGGTGTTCACTTAATCAAACATTCATATCTAACTACCCAATCACAATAAAATTGAATAATAAAACCTTCCCCATTAAAGGGTTATATAATAAAAATCTCCAGGTTGTCTAACCTTTAAATACAATCATTCAAATGCAGAAATAAATAAACTTCATTACAACCATTCAATTAAAATCTGATAATAAAATATCAACATATTACAAGTCTTCAATACTTGTTCATCTTTCCTTTTCCCTTACTGGTGCTAGGTACATCAACCTTCTCATCTTTAACTGTAATAGTTATATAAGCAAGAGTGAGCAAACAAAGCTCACTTGAAACAACACTGAATAAAAATCTTTACAACAACTGTCAAATAAGAGGCTCGATAGAATTAAACAATGTAATTTATCAACATTCTGAATTATATAACTGAGGGTCCTAAGACCATGAACTATGTCCATAGTTATAAGTAATTTTTCAACTTAAACTTTAACAGTCATAAGACTATAGGGACTCCTCGTACTAATTAGGGGGATTTGCCCTTCGTACAATGTATTGTGCACAAATATTTCAATGCTAAGCGTAAATTACCCCTAATAATAGGGTTGTTCATCTCAGTATTTAGAGTACAAGTCCACACCAAAGTGAGTTTGGTTTGGATACATTTTAGGGTAATTTGGAATTCAATGAACATCAACTAAGGATTAGTTGAATAAAATTAATAACATCATGCTATGGAATAATCATAACTGAGTCGACATGGTAAATTAAAATCATGCTTTAGGAATAATCTAATAGCATACATATTGAATAACTATAACACACCTTGCTTGAACAATATTAAACCCAGGTTATTTAGAATTGAATACTAAGCATGCATAATAATTTGAACGATAAAACTGTTCAACATTAGTATATATAAATTTGCATGCTAAACAACAAGTTAATTTCAAGAATAACTTGCTCAATATCAAAATAAAGTTTAGAAATCTTGCATCATTATATTGTAATCGAATTGGAAATAATAATTGGCTCAACAAGATAATAGATTTAGAGGACTTGCCTTGCTCGTAGGCTAAACCGAACAATTCGAATCACAATACCCTATATATATATATGTCATCATGACATAGTTAGTCACTACCACATTACATACATAACTAAGTACATTCATCATGTAAGATTTGATTTTTAATCACATAATCAAGTTACAAAACAAGTTAATTGTTAATAACATGCTCATTCATGGTATAGAAATCTTTGAAATCATAATTTAATGATCCTACTATTAACACATAACAACTCCTTGATTTTGTGTACAAAATTACAATTGTCGACCATTTTGCTAACTTTCATGTATTGCTTTCACGATTTATCTTGTAGGTTGGTATTTGTATTTGAGAGATGGCGTTAACGGCGTGAGAATTATACTCGAGGCGAGCCACTGTATGGCTCCGGGCTTCGGGCGAGAGAACTATACTACGAAGTCAGTGACTGCGGCTGAATTGTAGACTTCAACAACCAATTCACTACTTAAATCACATGAAACAAAGCCAATTTTGGCTTCAAGCTACTTTCTAACAAATTTAATAGCATGTAATTCATACAAAGACTTTATATAAACATATTTCAAAGACTCTTAGCATGATTATACTCATAAAACAACACAAACATCGAATTTAAAACATCCAATTTCACCGTTTTGATAAAACTCACTTTTGATGTTTTCAATGAAAATCAACACCGTGATTTTGTTTTTCAACCAAAACAGATTAATTCAAAGCACCTTATTTATGTTTATACAACCTTTTTCAAATACAATAGTCAATTTATCAACTAAACAACTAATTAAACCTTAAACTAAACCATATTCATATATATATATATATATTCATATAAACTCACCGTAATAAAGTTTTCTTTACAAATTACATACATAACATCAATTCATTGACTATACTCATATATAACTTATGAAAATAGTTTCACAACAACCAATTTATCATACTATCTATAACAATTAATTCAATTTCTATAAAGATTTTATAGAGAAAATTGGGAGAGAATATAACTTTTGAAAAGATAAAACAAATAACAGAGTTTAGATGATACCTTAGAGTTAGAAGATAGTGGCTATCCTTTGATAACAATCTTCTTTTCCCCAATTCCTTTCTCCAATTCCCTAGCCTTCTCCCAATTCTCTATTCTTTTCTCTCTGAAAACTTTCTTCTTCTCTTCTACTAAGTCTTACCTCTCTATTCTCATCTTACGTATTAGAGTTATAACGTATAAGATATAATATATATTAATTATATAATATAAATATAAGTATAACTGATATCAGTTATCATATTTTTTGAAAATCAAAAGCCATAAGGCTTGTTTGGTTACCTACTAAAAATATAATCATTTAATCCTTATGCCTTGTTTGGTAAAACACAATTAGATTAAAGACTTAATAGGCATTAGGCCTTGTTTGGCAAAACTGAATTAAACTCCTTTAATTTATTTTAATAACTCCTTTATAAAAGGTTATTTGTCACACTTTTATTTAATTAAATTTTTCAATAATCAATTAAATTAATTCTAATAACCATTTATTAAATTACCTTAACACATAAATCAATACCACAAAATTATAATTTTTATATAATTATAACTTTATTTAATCAACTAACACATCCTTTTAATTACAAATTCAAATTAAAATATAATAATTCATTCAATCAAAACTCTAACCTTGATAATTAAATTAAATTAGAATATAATAATTAATTTCCTTAATTATTTATTTAACAAATAATTAACAAATCGAATCAATTTGAATAATTATTTTTCAACAATAAACATATCTATTAAATACTTATATAATTCATAAATATTTAATATAACAAATAAAAAAATTATGGAATGTTACAATGACCGGTATCATTCGGTATAATTGTAAGACCCCGAATTTTATGAAATAAAAGTATTCAATTTTTTTAATTACTATTCATGAGTTTCTATTCATGAGTTACTTATTCACGAGATTCACTTCTTATTCATGAGTTACTATTCACGAGTTCTTATTCATGAGTTCTTATTCACGAGTTCTTATTCACGAGTAGTTATATTCATGAAGCATGATAATTTTTTTTGTAAGAAGGCATTACTCGATAATTGTTACGATAATTCTTTATCGATATTTTATTTTATTGATTCAATAATTGCTACGTTGATATTTTATATTATTGTTGTTTCAATAATTGTCACATTACGATGATTTTTCCATTATCAGACAATAATTCATATTATCTGAATAATATTATTGGATAACATTATTGGCAATGCCTAGAAAGTTCTGTCTGAGGAGAGGTTTGGTCACCTAATTGCGCGCAGATGAGAGAGAAATTCTTATTGGAAAGCCCTCTCTCTGAGGAACCTGCTGGTTTGTTAATATTGTGATTATGTAATATTATTTGTGAATAATTAATTATTGATTTTTATGATGAGAAAAATATTTATTTTATGTGGATATAGATGGAAAAAAATTTTAAAGTGACAATTGTTGAAAATTAATATTTTATCTTTTTCTGATAAAATAATTCATTTAAATATATTATTTTAATAATATAATAATGGTGATATTTTTACAGTGAATGTGGAATATATGAGTATATGAGGAGGAAGAATATTTTTGTTACAATAAATGTTTAAAACATGTTAAACATGTCGGTGGACCCCATTTCTTGACTGAAATTTGATTATAGACTGTAAAATCGTCCGTTTGTGGATTTCGGTCAATTTCTGTTTGGAATTTGGAAAAACTTTCTTCTGCAAAGTTGTAGAGAATTGAATTTCCTATAAAAACTCATGAGATTCAATTTTTTTTGATAAAAGGGCTATTTATTATGAATTATTGAAGTTCTGAAGCTCCGAAATAATTGATTTTTGGAAGTTTAAAATAATTTAAATAACAAAAACGTTTTTTGTGCAAGTCTTGTGAGGTGGGCTGTTTGGTGGCTGAGGTTTTGAAGCAAAATAAGTGTGCTTTGGAATAAAAATAATATATATTAATATTTTATTAAATTTTACTCTTTGGTGTTACAAGTATTTTCCTATAAATAGGGTGCTTGGGTTAGAATTCAAAATCACACCGAAACTGAAGTTTTCTCTCTCTATATTATCGAGCGTATTCTTGTGAGTATTTTGAGTATACTTTGAGTATTGCTATCTGGTGCAAGTTAGTTCGGCGTTATTCGGTCGAAATCTTCTTTCTTTTTGAGGTAAGGATAGTAAGGGATTTTAAGGGTTATTATGTTTTTAGTTTCAAAATTTTTCTGAACCTTCAAAATTCTGGAAAAATTTGAAATGATATTTTGATGAGTTTTGTAGAGTGTGTCCAAAATGGCGATTTTGGATGTATAGATTAGGAGTTATGGATTTTATGAGAAAAGACTATTTTAAAAGTAACTATTTATAACTCCTTGTGATTAACTCCAAAATTGATGAAATTTTTATTGGGAGTACATCTATATAATATCAGTATACCGTGTAAATTTCAAAAGTTTTGGACAAAAGTATAATTTATGATAAATGTTTAAATATTCGGTTGGTTTTGGCCATATGAAAAATAGTAAATGAATTTTTAAAATTTAGAGAAAAATATATGTTCAATATGGGACTATGTTATACTAAATCCCAGAAAAAAGAAATATTTTTGGAAATGATTTGGTATTTTTCATGAAAATATTCTAGTTATGAGTAAATGAATTAAATATGTTATGTGAAGTAAGAAAATTGGAAAATATGATTTTATGGCTTGAGAATCATATATGAGGTATATGCAGATTTTTGATGAGGGTTTTGGTTATTGGTGATGAAATCTTATGAGTTTGACATTTTATGATGATTAAATGCATTAATTAGTAAAGTGTAAACAATTTAATTAAATTGTTTATAAGTTTTAGAAATGATTAAAATATTATTGTAATATTAATAATATTAGATTAGGAGATTTCTAAGTGATTTATAATATTTGGATTAAAGTGTTATAAATATGGATATGAATTTTATTATGAAACTTTATCTTTTAGGTATCGAGAATTCTTATGCGCGTATACGGTATTATGTACGAATCTGAAGTCTTATTCACGACAAATTGGTTTCTTCTTTGACCAAATTATCGTTGATTTATGAATCTTACTCTTGAAATTAAAACTATGTTTTGATTATATTGTTTTTATATAACATTCTTATAACCCTAATGATAATATTTCTCTTTGACTTGAGTGTAAAGATGGGTAGATTATTGGTATGATCGTGACTATAGGTTCTCTTTGGCGATGGTGCAAAAGTTGAATTGTTGGTTGGTATGATCATGACCATTGAATTTACAATTGAATATTTTTAGCTTAAGTGCAAAGGTGAATTGATCAACATGGTTATAATTATTGTTATATAACTTCCGAAATGATTATGTATTTCTTTGATATATGAATATCTTTGGCTCGTGAGCAAAGATGACTTGTTGATGAATATCTTAGCTTTATTGATAATGCAAAGATGAATTATTGATGAATATCTTTTGCTCAGAATGCTGAAGATGACTGTTGTTGAATATCTTTGCTTTGTAGTGCAAAGATGAATTATTGATGAATATCTTTGGCTCGTAATGCAAAGATGACTTGTTGTTGAATATCTTTGCTTTGTAGTGTAAAGATGAATCTGTTGATGAATATCTTTGGCGTGGTGCAAAGATGAATTTATTAGTATGATTATGAGCGAGGCTGTGATTTGGTATAACCATGATATTTGATGTTTCGAGTAAAGACGGTGATGAAAATTATCTTACGTCTGGATGAGAAGAGGAATTTAGAATCACAATTATGATTATGAGTTATTCATATGATTGTGGAAAGGCTGTTGATTGATGTTACGAGGATAAAATATTGTTGGTGGACTTTTAACGTGGAAAGACAATAGACTTTATAGTCTATTTGACTCTTTTAATGGATTGCTCGTTCATTTTGAACTATGGTTGAAAAGTTTTATCATCTACCATATGTTCTAAATCTACGATTCATTCTTGATGAAGACTATTGATAATTTATTTATCTTTAGTCATAATATTCTTTCTTGAAGCTAGTTGTGCTCACCCTTTTGTTTCACAATTCCTTTCGGGTAATAAAAGTGTAGGCATTTGGGTTGGCCGGGGATAACAAGGAATAGAACGGTGGTCTATAGTTGTTGAGGTTCTCCTAAAAGTAGTATGAAAATAATTTTATTGAGGGCTTTAGTGTGTTGTATTTTATACATCATTTAATAGTTATTTTTTGGTGAATTAAATAGGGTGAAAGAACCCAACTTTGGAAGGGTGTTTTGTCACTATCCTACAAGATGTCTAATGACATACAAACTTCGTGTTATCATAAGACATGGTTGTGCTCATCCCACTTCTTTGAGTATATTTATAAGCACTACCTATATAATCTTGGTGTTTGTTTGGAGTATAATACTCAATTAGAGGCAGTGGAGATAATGATATGTCGAAGAGACTCACCATTGGGAAGAATACGATAGTAATCTTCTCGTTTTCTTTAAGGGGTCTATTAGGTTGACGAGGATAATTACGTGGCCGTATATGATATCTACCATAACCTAAAAGCATGGCCTCCATGTATATAAGGGTTTCTTGAGCACTTCCCAAAGATTCTAATTTCTAAAGCAGTTTTTGACTATACCTTTATGTAAGGTGTCATTGTGACGTCTTCTGACAGTTGGTATATATTTGTATCCAAACTCACAGCATATGTGTTGTTGTATTTTGCACGACAATTGTTGTAATAAAGTTGTAGTTGTTTTTCGTACCATATATTTGGCGACTCAGAATGGGTTTATGGACCTATTTTGGGGTCGTTACAATAATCATGACCTGTAATGTTATAAATGATGTGGTAAAAGTCCTCATTGGCTCGTAGTGCATTGATGGACAGTTGTTGAGATGAATATGACCAATTGTGATAATAATGAATATCCTTGGCCCATAGTGCATGGATAATTCAGTGATGTGGATTATTTATTAAGTTGAGTCTCAGCGATAAAATTGATGATAAATCTTTTAAATCATAGAAGATAGTAGATATTATGCTCTACTTGACTCTTCTAATGGATTGCTTGTTCCGCTGAAGTTAAACTTGATGTTTATTATATTTTATCGCTTAACATTTGTTGAAGGCTAACGATAATTTATTACGCATTATCTTAGTCATAATATTTCTTCTTGGGCTAGTTGAGCTCACCCTTTTCTTTCATTGTTCTCTTGAGGAAAATGAGAATATAGCTGGGACTAGTCGGGGAATGGAGTGACGGTCCAGATATTTGCATTAGTAGTCCTCATTATTCTGTGAAATAGTGTGATAATAAATGTATTGAGGACTTATTTTTAGTTTGGATACTGTCTAGAAGACAATATTTGTATTAAAACTCACAGCTCATGCCGTAAATTTAAGTTTGTATTTGTATTCTGTACCATGTATTTGGCGACTCAGAATGGGTGATGTATACCTATTTTGGGGGGCGTTATAGTTGGTATCAAAGCTTAGGGATATGATCCCTGGCTAAGATGTGAGACTAGAACTAGGGGGAGAGACGGGTAATTCCTTCGCTAGCATGACCTACCTAAGTTTATTTGTTATTTAATTGGTCGATCAGAGTATAGGGATAATATGTGGCATGTCAATTAACCCTTGTTTTGTGGCAGTGTTTGAAAATGGCATCTGAAAATGTTGAGATAAGCAATGGAGCACATGAGACTGTTGAGACACCTTTAATCACCAACGAGGTTAATGTGATGTCAGACGAAGAAGAAATTAGAGATATCTACGTGGTGAGCGAAGAACTACTAGTTGCACCCGAGCTAGTCACAGAGGTAACAACTTAAAGTGAGGAAGAAGAGGAACCTAAGGAGAATTTATTAGAAGAATTTTATGATCGAAATTTAGAATTACAAAATCGTATTCATGAGTTAGAAGAACAGGCTGAAGAATGATAGGCGGTCGTGGAGTAAAGGGATGTAATAATTCAAAATTATGTTACCTGATGTGCGATACTTGAACAGAAGCATTCTTTGTCAGAGTATAAGATATTAGAGCTGGAATCTAATAATGCTATGATCAAAGTTCTGATGAAAAAAGAAACAACGGAACGAATGAGAATGGAGGATGCATGGGTAAAAGCCGCACGACGCGTTGATATTTTAGAAAAAGGCGTCCGATCCAATAAGGCCAAAATAGATTAAATGGATTTCACTTTTTGGACAACAATTGGGAGAATCCAACTTCGAGTTCGGAATTACCCTGTGCAGAGAGGTCAACCCCAATTCGATATGGATCGTAGAGTAATGATTCAAATCATGGATCAGGAATGTGACCAAGTAATTAAGGGTGAAATGTCCATTATAGCAAAGTCAAGTCCAGTTGGGATGGTGACACCAAAAGATGTCCCAGATAATTCAAATCGGTAGTTTAAGAGAGCATTTTTTTTATGACGAGGAACCCGAACGAAGTTATCACGGGTAAGCTAATCATAAACTCTTGCAAAGTTTATACCTTATTTGATACCAGTTCTGCCCATTCTTTTATTTCTCCTACTTGAGCTCAATGTTTAAATTTGACTCCTGAGAAATTAGACTTTGACTTATCTGTTGAAACTCCTTTGGAGGAAACTTTTATCACATCCACTGTTTATAAGTCTTGTTTGATTCAAATCGACAACCGCACGTTATCTGTCGATCTTATCTCTTTGAAAATACTTGCATTCGATGTGATTTTAGGGATTGATTGGTTAACCACTCATCATGCTAAAATTGTTTCCACTTCCATTTCAGAATATCAAGTGGTTGCAATGGACCCTTAGGCACTTGATGCTCCGCCTTTACCCGTTGACAAGTTAAACACCTCGAGATAAACTTCGCGATCTCTCTCTTTATATTATTCCACCAAAATGTATATCGAAGATCATGATACATTTTGGTACTTCCAGGATGGATTGCAAACGATGTATTGTGTGCCTCCATCATAATCTTGTACTTCAAATCGAGTCGTTAGGAACACAAAATCTGGAGTTGACTCGAAGTACTCCTTCTTCATCGATTCTTGCTTCTAGGATAACACCTTCTTGTACTTTCTTCTTCATACGCATCAGCTCCGTGTCTATGGCTTGAACAACTTTAACTTTATCGATTAAAGCTAGTTCTATGCGTATACATGATATCATCGCATGGGTCCCCGGATTCTTGAATTCTATCTTCATCTTTTGTAAATCACACAAAATAGGCCTTTGTGTTAACAACATCGCACTCGTTCCTGCATATGATCTTCTACTTAATGCATCAGCTACCACGTTCGCATTTCCAGGATGGTATTGAATGGTATGGTCATAGTCTTTCAACAGATTGAGCCAACATCATTGCCACATGTTGAGTTCCTTTTGGGTGAAGAAATATTTGAGGCTTTTATGGTCTGAATATATCTCCATTTTCTCCCCATATAAATAGTGCCTCCAGATCTTTAGCGCGAAAACGACTGCCGCCAACTCTAGATCATGATTAGGATAATTCCTCTCATATTCTTTAAGTTGTCGCGAGGCATAGGCTATGACTTTCCCATGTTGCATGAGAACACATCCTAACCCTTTGCCTGAAGCATCGCTGTAGATAACAAATCCATCTGAATTAGATGGTATTGTCAGAATAGGTATGGAAATGAGTCTCCTCTTGAGCTCTTGAAAACTCTTCTCGCATTCCTTGCTCCATACGAATTTTGTATCCTTCTGAGTCAGCTGAGTTAATGGAGTAGTGATTCGAGAAAATCCTTCCACGAATCTCAGATAATAACCATTAAGCCCGTAAAGCTACGTGCTTGGTCACCAACTTGGTTGCTCCCAACTTTGTAATGCTTGATCTTAAATGGTTCAACGGATACTCCATGTTTTGACACCACGTTCCCAAGGAATGCTACTTCCTCAAGCCAGAACTCGCATTTCTTCAACTTGGCATATAGCTTGTTTTCACGAAGCCTTTGGAGTACCAGCTTTAAATGGTGCTCATAATCTTCACGACTTTTGGAATATATGAGGATGTCATCAATAAAGACAACAACGAACTGATCCAAATATTCCTTGAATACTCAGTTCATCATATCCATGAAAGTCGTAGGAGCATTAGTCAATCCAAAAGACTTGACTAAGAATTCATAATGCCCATACCGAGTTCTAAAGGCAGTCTTCGGAATATCCTCAGTTCTAATCTTCAATTGATGATATCCAGAACGAAGATCGATCTTTGAGAAGAATTGTGCTCCTTACAACTGGTCAAATAGGTCATCAATGCGAGGTAACGGATACCTATTCTTGATGGTGACATGGTTCAATTCCCAGTAGTTATTAGAAAGTCACATACTTCCGTCTTTCTTCTTTACAAATAAAACAGGAGCACCCCAAGGAGATGTACTAGGACGAATGAAACCGATGTCCAACAACTCCTGTAGTTGGACCTTTAACTCCACGAAGTTCAATAGGAGCCATTCGATATGGGGTTTAAGAAATGGGCTTTGTACCAGGTTCAAGGTCAATAAAGAATTCAACTTCACGTTTTGGGGGTAGACCGGGAAGTTCTTCAGGAAATATGTCAGGAAATTTACTAACAACAGGAATATTATTCAAATCTGACGTGTCTTTATTCAAATCCATAACATGGGTTAAGAAAGCTTGACATTCGTTTTTCAATAAACAAATGGCTTTATGGCTTGATATGACAGTGATTAATTTTAGTGGTTTAGTTGCTTGAATTCGCATAACAGGTTGGTTAGGAATATGAAAACTAACAACCTTACGAAAACAATCAATTTTGGCATGATGAGTAGTTAACCAATCAATCCCTAAAATCACATCAAATGCAAGTATCTTTAAAGAGATAAGGTCCACAGGTAATGTGATGATGCCAACTTGGATCAAACAAGATTTATAAACAGTGGATGTAATGAAAGTTTCTCCTAACGGAGTCTCCACAGATAGGTCAAAGTCTAATTTCTCCGGAGTCAAGTTTAAACGTTGAGCACAAGCAGGAAATATAAATGAATGGGTAGAACTGGTATCAAGTAAGGTATAAACTTCGCAAGAATTTATGATTAGCTTATCCGTGATCACCTCGTTCGGGTTCCTCGCATTTTGGCCAGTCACGACAAATGCTCTTCCAGGAACCGCCGACTTTGACTTTTCTAGGACAGCCTTTTGAGTCACCATCCCCGCTGGACTTGGTTTCGCTACAGTACAATCTCGAGCGATATGTCCTTCCTTTCCACAATTATAACATACCTTAAATTGTTGTGGGCAGTTTGGGATGATATATCCCTCTTTTCCGCATTTATAACATATGACCAGTGGTCGTTTTCCTCCCTTAGAAATAGTTGATGCTGGTGCTGATGTCTTCACATTGTCATTGTTGTACCTTCTCTTTTTAAAATCTCCCCCCGACTTGCTTCTTTTGTTATCATGGCCACGATTACCACCGGAGTGGTTACCGCTTTTGTCCGTATTTTTCTTTCCCCGCTGGTTATCGTTGCTCGGAGATGATAACATCCATCCGATATTACCACGGTTGTGGTCCCTCGATTGAACGTACTCGTTATCTCGCTCTAATAATTGAGACTTGTTGACAACATCTGAATATAGAGAAAATTTATGAGAAATGAGATATTGACGTATGTCGGGTTTCAAACCTCTCAGAAACATCCGAGTCATACGTTCTTCATTCTCCACCAAATGAGGTGTAAACCTGGATAACTCTGCGAACTTCGCCTCGTCTTTGGAACACCATCATTGTTGTTACTGTTTCGATCTAATAAACTCCACCTCCTTCATATAATGAAATACTTTCAGGAAAGTACTTGTCATTGAACAGTTTCTGAAATGTCTCCCAAGACATGCTAAGTGCGGCTGGATGGGTACGCTTCACAGATTCCCACCAGTAATCTACCTAATTACTAAACATAAAGGTGGCGAATGGAACCTTATGTTCCTCTGTGCATCCCAAGACATCGAATTTCTTGGTAATTTGCTTGACCCACATTTCTGCCTTAATTGAATCCGGCTTTCCCCAGAATTCTGATGGTCCCAACTCTTTGAACTTCTTGGCTGTGACAAACCGTGCATTGCAATCATTTCCACCTGTATTTTGTACACGAGCCTCCCTCGTCTGATTTTGCATGAACTGCAAAAAGCTTCTAAACATCCCGTCGTTCATCATCTGATCAGTGGTGTTGTTTACAGGAGGAACATTGTCGTCTTGTTGCACGTTCTCCTGATTGGTGAGTAAAGGTGTCTCCACGGTCTCATTTACTCCACTGTTAACATTCTCAGTTGCCATTCTCAAATACTGCCATAAAACAAGGGTTAATTAAAGAAATTGACATGTAACATAATAACCCTATACTCTGACCAACCAACAAATAAGCTTAGGTAGGACACACTAGCGAAAAATTTACTCGTCTCTCCCCTCCTAGTTCTATTCCCCGATCTCCCCCAGAGACCATATCCTAAGCTCGATATACCAAGCTGTGGCGCCCCCAAAATAGGTATACATCACCCATTACGAGTCATGAAAATACATGGTGAAGCAAACAACTACAACTTTATTAATACAATTGTCGTGCAAAATACAACAACACAAAAACTGTGAGTTTAAATACAAATATTGTCTTCTAGACAATATCCACACTCAAATAAGTCCTCATTACAATTATTGATACACTATTTTACAAAATAGAGAGGACTACTATAACAACTGTCTTGGAACATCACTCCACACCCCGACTACTCACCGCTATATTCTCGCTTCCTGAGAAGAAAAATGGAACAAAAAGGAAAAGAGTGAGCTCAACTAGCCCAGTAAAGAATATTATGACTAAGATAATATAGAACAAATTATCGTTAGTCCTCAACAGGGAAAAATCTGATAGAATATAATAGATAACAAGTTTTAAATCAATATTAACAGCAGAAATAATAATTCATTAGAAGAGTTAAGTAGAGAATGAAATCTACTATCTTCTATGATGATTTTAAAGTCCATCATCAATATTTTATCCTATAACATCAATCAAAATACATCTTGAATCAAATATTCATCTTTGCACTACAGGCGAATATTCATCGATTAATCATGTTCATCTCAACACTGCTTCATCTTTTTACTACTGGGCCAAAGATATTCATCAAAAAATCATTTATCTTTTGCTACTGAGGCCAAAGATATTGATTATATCATCATTTAGGGTGAGGATGATGAAAAATATTTTAAAAAAAGCGAATCCGGTGAGACAAAAGAATAAATATTAAGGATTAAGTACTTCATTTTATCCATGTTTAGAAATACACCCATAATATACCATAGTGGAGTAAAATTCAAGAATAATGATCAAAACATGGATCTGATCAAAGCTAGTAACAAAAATAGACATCCGGAACTAAGAAGAAAATTTTATTTTTCTATGAATAGTGTAAATATTCGTGAATAATGAATAATATCGTGTCGTATATCGTGAATAGTAACCCCGACACAAAAAGACAAGAATTTCACAAGAAAAATCTTACCAATGTTCCGACATAATGATATTGAAAGAAATAATATCATTAAAAAAAAATAACATCCTTTACCTCAAAAGAATAGTACTTCTGGCTAGAATATTAGATATAACACTGAAAGGAACTTACACCGTATAGCAACACTCAAAGTATCAAAATACTCACAAGAATACGCTCGATAATATAGCGAGAGAAAATTTCAGTTTCTGGTGTGATTTTCAATTCTAACCTAAGCACCCTATTTATAGGAAAATGCTTAGAACACCAAAGCATAAAATTTAATAAAATATTAATATTTTTTTATTTTTCCTACGCACACCAAAGAAAACAGAACTCAGCTCATTTACCACACATGTGGGGCCCACCAAAATGAATAAAACGTTTTTCTTTTAAGAAATATTTAAAACTTCAAAAATTAATTATTCTGGAACTTTAATAATTCATAATAAATAGCACTTTTATCAGAAAAATTTGAATCTTATGTTTAGTTAATAGGAAATTTAATTCCCTACAACTTTGTAAGTTTAAGTTTTTCCAAATTCCAAGCAGAAATTGTCCGAAATCCACATACGGACGATTTTACAGGTTATAATCAAATTTCAGTCAAGAAATGGGGTCCACAAACATGAAAAATATGTTTTAAATATTTTTTGTAACAAAAATACTCTTCCTCCTCATTTATTCATATGTCACACATTCACTGTAAATATCACCATTATTATCTTATTATAATATAATAATATATTTAAATAAATTATTTTATCAGAAAAGATAAAATATCAATTTTCAACAATTGTCACATTAAAATTTTTGTCCATCTATATCCACATAAAATAAATATTTTCCTTATCATATAAATCAATAATTAATTATTCACAAATAATATTACGAGAATCACATATTGTGACGGTAGTTCCGGAAAGAGGGGCTTTTCGATAAGGATTTCTCCTTACTTGTGCGCAATTAGGTGAACAAACCTCTCCTTGACAGAACTTTCTAGACATTGCCAATAATGCTATCTAATAATATTATTCAAATAATATGAATTATTGATCTGATAATGGAAAATACTGTGCAGTGACAATTATTGAAACAACAATAATATAAAATATCAACGTAGCAATTATTGAATCGATAAAATAAAATATTGAGCGATAATTCTTTGTAACAATTATTGAGTAGTGCCTTCTTACGTAAGAATCAATAATTGGTGCAATCTGGCGTAATACTATGTTTTAACCACGAATTATTATTAACGATTATTAGCAGTAACAACTACTGTAGTTATTTATAAAAACTTATACTTGTCGTTTTTCTTCATCCAATCTCTTTCCGTTATGGGGTCCACACAAAATTTGTTGTAGTCGTACGAATATTCCCCAATAGTAAGAATATTTCACGACCAAACGAATATTCCGAAAACAATGATGATATTTTATAACCACTTACTTATTTGAGATATTTAGCATTTTACCCATAATCGAACACATTAATCAAATCAACCCTTACTATTTCAAAATAATAAGTAGAGGAAATTTAATTTCATTTATAATAAGTTGGGGTCTTACAATATATACATATATTGAAACTAAATCAAAATAAATTATATATTTGTCAAATAAAATAAAATCTTATTTTATTTTATAAATAAGATCAAATCTTTTGTAAGACCCCAACTTATTATTAATAAAATTAAATTTTCTCTATTTATTATCTTGAAATAATAAGGAGTTAATTTGATATAATACTTTGGTTATGGGTGAAATGTGCAAATTTTACAAAATAAGCAAGTGGTTATAAAATATTCATTTTTGTTGGGGAATATTCGTTTGGTCGTGGAATATTCTTGTTGTCGGGGAATATTCATACGACGGCGCAACCATTCGTGGGCCTCATAACAAAATAACTGTCGGATGAAGAAAACGACAAGTTTGAGTTTTTATAAATAATGGCGTTATTATTCTGAATTAACTATTTGGAATACCCGATGGTTAAAATATGATAATCTGGCGTGGTTCTGTGATAGCACACGATATTGCACATTATTTTTGAATTATTGATTCTTACGTAAGAAGACACTACTCAATAATTGTTAATGTAATTACTGTTCAATATTTTATTTTATTGATTCAATAATTGCTGCGTTGATATTTTATATTATTGTTGTTTCAATAATTGTCACTGCACAGTATTTCCCATTATCAGATCAATAATTCATATTATTTGAGTAATATTATTAGATAGCATTATTGTCAATGTCTAGAAAATTCTGTCTAAGGAGAGGTTTGGTCACCTAATTGCGCGCCAGTAAGGAGAAATCCTTATTGGAAAGCCCCCTCTTTCCTGGGAAAGGTCTGGTTGTCATTATTGTGATTCTATAATATTATTTGTGAATAATTACTTATTGATTTATATGATAAGAAAATATTTATTTTATGTGGCTATTAATGTTGAGGTGTTTTATCAGTATTTTTGTCAAAATGGAGGTATTAAAAATCAAATCGATGTTTCTTGAGATATATTAAATGAGTTATAATTTTTAATCCGAATAGTTGGATCGTTGTGATGTTTAGATATGTTATACATATATAAGTTGAGTATATGTCCACAAATTTTGAACCGATTAAAAATGAAGGTATGATTTGTTATGAATTTTAAGAGGTGGTGATTCGTAAATTATATTATAAATGATTTTTGGCGGAAAATTCTAGAATTGAGTGGGCCCCACTTTTGGTTGGTGAGAAATGTGCTCAAATTTTATTTTAAATATGGTGGGTGGCAATAGTAGCGAGTAAAGCCATCGTGTAGCAAATCAAGTCTGCTTTGCGTACAAGCATTTTCCTATAAATAGGTCTTGGGTTAGAATTAAAAATAACACACCAAAACAAAGTTTTCTTTCTCTCTATATTATCGGCGTATTTTTGTGAGTATTTAGATACTTTGAGAGTTGCTTATTCAAGACAAGTTTCATTCAAATCACATCCAGACCTTTCATTCAAAATCTTTGTTTCTTTGAGGTAAGGGATGTTATTTTCTTCTTAAATGATGTTATTTTCTTGAATATCATTATCTTTGAGATATTGTTATGAATTTTATTGTGGAATTTCTACCTTTTGTGTGTCGGGTTTACTATTCACGTATCGATATACTATTCACGTATACGATACTATTCACAAATACGACACTATTCATAAAAAAATAAAATTTTCTTTTTTTTCGTCCCAGATGTCTTTTATGGTTACTATCTTTGATTGTATCCATGTTTTGATCTTTATTTTTGAATTCTACTTCACACTTGGTTATTATGGAGTATTATTGAATTTGGATAAACCAAAATATGAATCCCTAATATTTGTCCTTACGCTCTATCTTTGGATTCATTCTCTAAAATGTTTTCATCATCCTCGGTCCTTAATGGTGATATTTGATGAATATCTTTGGCTGCAGATGAGTGCAAAGATGAATGATTACTGATGAATATCTTTGGCCGTGAGTGCAAAGATGTATATTGATTGATGTTACAGGGATAAAATATTGATGATTGACTTTTAAATTCATAGATGATGGTAGATTTCATTCTCTCTACTTAACTCTTCTAATCAATTGTTGTTTCAAATTGCAGATTGTTGATCTAAAACTTGTTGTCTATTATATTCTATCAGATTTTTCCCTATTGAAGACTAAGGATAATTTGTTGTATATTATCTTAGTCATAATATCCTTCTTGGGCTAATTGAGCTCACCCTTTTCCTTTTTGTTCCATTTTCTTCTCGAGTGAGGCGAAACATAGCGGGAAGTAGTCGGGTGTGAATTGATGGTTCTAGACAGTTATTTAACAGTCCTCACTATTTTGTAAAATAGTGTGTCAATAATTGTAATGAGGACTTTATCTGGGTGTGGATATTTTCTAGAATATAATATTTGTATTTAAACTCATAGTATGTGTTGTCTTATTTTGCACGACAATTGTAGTAATAAAGTTGTAGTTGTTTTCTCTACCATGTATTTGGCGACTCAGAATGGGTGATGTATATCTATTTTGGGGGCGTCACAGTTGGTATCAGAGCTATAAGTAAACAGCCCCGAGCCTCTCGCTGGTGACTTCCTTGTGTGGGATGCACCGAAGCCAGACTCTCCGTAGGGGACGCCGTTCTGTGGTGGCAAACTGATAGGTACCACTATGAGGTGTTGTCCATGGTTGGGACATGAGTCACAGTTGGTATCAGAGCTTAGGGATATGGTCTCTGGCGGAGATCAGGGAATAGAACTAGGAGGAGAGAGACGAGTAAATCCTTCGCTAGTGTGTCCTACCTAAGCTTATTTGTTGGTGGTCATCGTAATATAGGGATATTATGTGATATGTTAATTTGTTTAATTAACCTATGTTTTATGGCGATTTTAAGAATGGCAAATGAGAACGTTAACAATGGAGTCTATGAGACTGTGGAACAACCTTTGATTACCAACCAAGAGAACGTGCAACAGGAAGGCAATATTCCTCCTTTAAACAACACTACCGAGCAAATGATGAATGATGCGATGTTTAGAAGCTTTTTGCGATTCATGCAAAATCGAATTTAGGAGACTCGTATACAAAATACTTGGTGAAAATGATAGCAACGCTGCGGTTTATCACTGACCAAGCGATTCAAGGAGTTGGGACCACAGTTTACGGGAAAGCCCGATCCGATTAAGGCAGAAATGTGGGTTAAGCAAATTACCAAGATATTCGATGTCTTGGGCTGCACGGAGGAACAGAAGGTTCCATTCGCCACCTTTATGTTCCGTGGTGAGGCAAATTACTGGTGGGAATCTGTGAAGCGTACCCAGCCAGCCGCACTCAACATGTCTTGGGAAAAATTTCAGAAACTGTTCAACGACAAGTACTTTCCTGAAAGTATTCGTCATATGAAGGAGGTAGAGTTTATTAGACTAGAATAGAACAACATAACGGTGTCCCAGTACGAGGCGAAGTTCGCGGAGTTATCCAGGTTTGCACGTCATTTGGTAGAAAATGAGGAACTTATGACGTGGATGTTTCTGAGAGGTCTAAAACCCGAGATTCGACAATATCTTATCTCTCATAATTTTTTTTTATATTCAGATGTTGTAAACATGGCTCAATTATTAGAGCGTGATAATGAGTATGTTCAACCGAGGGACCACAACCAGGGTCATACCGATGATAGCAGTCATTAGAGTGATGATAACCAGCGAGGAGGGAAGAATACAGACAAAAGCGGTAACCACTTGAGTGGTAATTGTGGCCATGATAATAGGAGAGGTGAGTCAAGTGGAAATTTCAAAAAGAGGAGATTCAACAATGACGGGAAGACATCAGCACCAGCACCAACACCAACACCAGCACCAACAACAAATTCTAGGGGAGGAGAATGACCGCCAGTTGGATGCTACAGATGCGGAGAGGAGGGACACATAAGTCCAAACTGTTCACAGCCTTCCATGGTGTGTTTCAATTATTGAAAAGACGGTCACATAGCCCGATTTTGTCCGGTAGCGAAGTCAAGTCCAACTGGGACGGCGATACCAAAGGCGATTACGGACAAAACAAAGTCGGTGGTTCAAGGAAGGGCGTTTGTCGTGACTGGCCAAAACGCGAGAAACCCGAACGAGGTGATCACGGGTAAGCTAATCTTGAATTCTTGCGAAGTTTATACCTTACTAGATACCGATTCTACCCATTCTTTTATTTCTCCTGCTTGTGCTCAACGTTTAAACTTGACTCCGGAGAAATTGGACTTTAACTTATTTGTTGAAACTCCGTTGGGTGAAACCTTTGTTACATCTATAGTTTATAAATCTTGCTTGATCCAAGTTAGCACAATCACATTACCTGTTGATCTTATTTCTTTAAAGATACTTGCTTTTGATGTGATTTTAGGAATTGATTGGTTAACCACTCATTATGCCAAAATTGATTGTTTTCGTAAGGTTGTTAGTTTTCATATTCCTAACCAACCTGTTATACGAATTCAAGCAACTAAACCACTAAAATCAGTCACTGTCATATCAAGCCATAAAGCTATTCGTTTATTCAAAAATGGATGTCAAGCTTTCTTAGCCCATATTATGGACTTGAACAAAAACACGTCAGATTTGAATAATATTCCTGTTGTTAGTGAATTTCCTGACGTATTTCCTGAAGAACTTCCTGGTCTACCCCCAGAACGTGAAGTTGAATTCTTTATTGATCTTAAAACAGGTACAAAGCCCATTTCTAAAACCCCATATCGAATGGCTGTTATTGAACTTCAGGAGTTAAAAGTCCAACTACAGGAATTGTTAGACATCGGTTTCATTCGTCCTAGTACATCCCCTTGGGGTGCTCTGCTTTTATTTGTAAAGAAGAAAGACGGGAGTATGCGACTCTGTATTAACTACCGAGAATTGAACCATGTCACCATCAAGAATAGGTATCCGTTACCTCGCATTGATGACCTGTTTGACCAGTTGGAAGGAGCACAATTCTTTTCAAAGATCGATTTTAGCTTACGGATATCATCACCAAGATTAAAACTGAGAATATTCCAAAGACTGCCTTCAGGACTCGGTACGGGCATTATGAATTCTTAGTCATGTCTTTTGGATTGACTAATGCTCCTACTACTTTCATGGATATAATGAACCGTGTATTCAAGGAATATTTAGATCAGTTCGTTGTTATCTTTATTGATGACATCCTCATCTATTCCAAAAGTCGTGAAGATCATGAGCACCATTTGAAGCTAGTACTTCAAAGACTTCGTGACAACAAGCTATATGCCAAGCTGAAGAAATGCGAGTTCTTGCTTAAGGAAGTAGCATTCCTTGGGCACGTGCTGTCAAAATATAGAGTATCTGTTGACCCGGCGAAGATTGAAGCAATACAAAGTTGGGAGCAACTGAAGTCGGTGACCGAAGTGCGTAGTTTTTTAGGCTTAGCTGATTATTATCGGAGATTCGTGGAAGGATTTTCTCGAATCGCTACTCCGTTAACTCAGCTGACTCAGAAAGATACAAAATTCGTATGGAACGAGGAATGCAAGAAGAGTTTCCAAGAGCTCAAGAGGAGACTCATTTCGGCACCTGTTCTAACAATACCATCTGGTTCGGATGGATTTGTTATCTACAGTGATGCTTCAGGCAAAGGGTTAGGATGTGTTCTCAAACAACATGGGAAAGTCATAGCCTATGCCTCGCGACAACTTAAAGAATATAAGAGGAATTATCCTACTCATGATCTAGAGTTGGTAGCAGTCGTTATTGAGTTGAAAATCTGGAGACATTACCTGTATGGGGAGAAAGTGGAGATTTATACGGATCATAAAAGCCTCATATATTTCTTCACCCAAAAGGAACTCAACATGCGACAACGACGTTGGCTCGAGCTGTTGAAGGATTACGACTATAACATTCAATATCATCCTAGAAAAGCAAACGTTGTAGCTGACGTATTGAGTAAAAGATCATATGCGGGTACGAGTGCAATGTTGTTAACATAAAGGCCCATTTTGTACGGCTTACAAAGGATGGAGATAGAGTTAAAGGCTCCAAGTACCCACATGATGATATCAAACATACGAGTAGAACCAACTTTAATCGATAAAGTTAAAGTCGCCAAGCTACTGGACACAAATGATGCGTATGAAGAAGAAAGTGCAAGAAAGTGCTATTCCAGAAGCAGGAATCGATGAAGAAGGAATACTTCGAGTTAACTCCAGACTTTGCGTTCCTAACGATTCTGACTTGAAGCATAGAATCATGATGGAGGCACACAACACACCATTTTCAATCCATTCTGGGAGTACCAAAATGTATCATAATCTTTGACATACATTTTGGTGGAACAATATGAAGAGAGAGATCGCAGAGTTTATCTCGAGGTGTTTAACCTGTCAACGTGTAAAGGCAAAGCATCAAATGCCAAAGGGTCCATTGCAACCACTTGAGATTCCAAAATGGAAGTGGGAACACATTACTATGGATTTCGTTACGGGTCTTCCCAAGGTTTCTCATGGTATAGATGCGATTTGGGTTATTGTTGATAGATTAACCAAGTCTGCTCATTTCTTGCCTATACGAGAGACTTATTCCCTTGAACGTCTTGCTCATATGTATGTGAATGAGATTGTGAGATTACATGGCATGTCAGTATCCATAGTTTCAGATTGTGACCCAAGATTCACTTCACAATTTTTGGTTAGCTTGCAGAAACCTATGGGCACAGATTCTGATTCTGATTCGACATACCATCCTCAAACCAGACGATAATCGAGAGGACTATTCAAACTCTTGAAGATCTATTAAGACTCTGTGTCCTAGACTTCAAAGGGAGTTGGGATAAGTACTTGCCATTGGTGGAATTCTCATACAACAACAGTTATCAGACAAGTATAGGTATGGCTCCATTTGAAGCCTTGTATGGACAAAAGTGTCGCTCTCCAGTATGTTGGGATGAGGTGGGTGAAGCAAAATTGTTGGGACCAAAGTTGATATGTATGACTACGAAAAAGATCCAAATGATTCGACAACGTATACAAACGACACAGGATCGACAAAAGAGTTATGCGGATCTTCATCGAAAGGACGTGGAATTTGGTATTGCGGATCATGTATTGTTACGTATTTCTCCATGGAAGGGAGTTACAAGATTCGAGAAGAGAGAAAAGCTTAATCCACAATTTATTGGTCCATTTTAGATTCTTGACCGAGTAGGAAATGTGGCCTACAGACTCGCGTTACCTCCAAGCATGTCTCGTGTTTATAATTTTTTTCACATATCTATGCTTCGTAAATATGTGAAAGACCCAAACCACATTATTGAGTTAGAACTAGACGAGATAGTCGAAGATTTAACTTACGAGGAGGTACCTGTTTAGATCTTGGATAGGAAAGAGTATGTCCTGCGCACCAAGGTTATACCATAAGTTATGGTTTTGTGGAGGAACCATGCTATTGAAGAAATGACCTAGGAGTTGGAATCAGAAATGAAAGCGAGGTACCCTCACCTTTTTCGAAACACAAGGTACGTACGTCAATTTTGAGGATGAAATTTCATAAGGAGGGGAGGTTGTAAGACCCCAACTTATTATGAATAAAATTAAATTTTCTCTATTTATTATCTTGAAATAATAAGGAGTTAATTTGATATAATACTTTGGTTATGGGTGAAATGTGCAAATTTTACAAAATAAGCAAGTGGTTATAAAATATTCATTTTTGTCGGGAATATTCATTGGTCGTGGAATATTCTTGTTGTCGGGGAAAATTCATACGACGACGCAGCCATTCATGGGCCTCATAACAAAATAACTGTCAGATGAAGAAAATGACAAATTTGAGTTTTTATAACTAATTGGCGTAGTTGTTACCATTAACACCGCTTAATTGGAATGGTTAAAATAAAATACGATGTCTGGCGTGGTTGCACAAGAGTACACCAGTATTGCATGTATTTTTGAATTATTGATTCTTATGTAAGAAGGCATTACTCAATAATTGTTATAGTAATTCTTGCTTCAATATTTTATTTTATTGGTTCGATAATTGCTTTGCGTTGATATTTTATATTATTGTTGTTTCAATAATTGTCAACGCATTGCCAAGATTTTTCCATTATCGGATCAATAATTCATATTATTTGAGTAATATTATTAGATAGCATTATTGGCAATGTCTACAAAGTTCGCATCAGGAGAGGTTTGGTCACCTAATTGTGCGCCATGAGAGAAATCCTTATTGGAAAGCCCCCTCTTTTCTGGGAATGGCCTGGTTGTCATTATTGTGATTCTGTAATATTATTTGTGAATAATAATTTATTGATTTATATGATAAGGAAATATTTATTTTATGTGGCTATTAATGTTGAGGTGTTTTATCGATATTTTTATTTAGAATGGAGGTATTAAAATCAAATCGATGTTCTTTGAGATATATTAAGTGAGTTATAATTTTTAATCCAACCGTTGGATCGTTGTGATGTTTAGATATGTTATACATATATAAGTCGAGTATATGTCCACAAATTTTGAACCGTTAAAAATGAAGGTATGATTTGTTATGAATTTTAAGAGGTGACTGATTCAGAAATTATGTTATAAATGATTTTTGGCGGAAAATTCTAGAATTGAGTGGGCCCCACTTTTGGTTGGTGAGAAATGTGCTCAAATTTTATTTTAAATATGGTGGGTGGCAATAGTAGCAGGTAAAGCCATCAGGTAGCAGGTCAAGTCTGCTTCGGCGTGCTAGCATTTTCCTATAAATAGGTGCTCAGGTTAGAATTGAAAATCACACCAGAAACAAGTTTTCTTTCTCTCTATATTATCGAGCGTATTTTTTGTGAGTATTTAGATACTTTGAGAGTTGCTATTCAGTACAAGTTTCATTCAGCGTCACATCCGACCTTTCATTCCGAAGTATTGTTTCTTTGAGGTAAGGGATGTTATTTTCTTCTTAAATGATGTTATTTTCTTCAATATCATTATGCTGAGATATTGTTATGAATTTTATTGTGGAATGTCTACCTTTTTGTGTCGGGGTTACTATTCACGTATACAACACTATTCACGTATACAACACTATTCACAAATACAGAACTATTCACCGAAAAATAAAATTTTCTTTTTTTCGTCCCAGATGTCTTTTATGGTTACTATCTTTGATTGTATCCATGTTTTGATCTTTATTTTTGAATTCTACTTCACACTTGGTTATTATGGAGTATTATTGAATTTGGATAAACCGAAATACGAATCCCTAATATTTGTCCTTCCTCTTTACTAGATTCGTTCTCTCGAAATATTTTCATCATCCTCGGGTCCTTAATGGTGATACTTAATGAATATCTTTGGCCTGTAGTGCAAAGATGAATGATTACCTGATGAATATCTTTGGCCCGTAGTGCAAAGATGAACAGGTGTTGAGATGAACATGACCAACTGGTGATATAAATGAATATCTTTGGTCCGTAGTGCAAAGATGTATATTGATTGATGTTACAGGGATAAAATATTGATGATGGACTTTTAAATTCATAGATAATAGTAGATTTCATTCTCTACTTAACTCTTGTAATAAATTGTTGTTTCCGCTGCAGTTGTTGATCTAAAACTTGTTATCTATTATATTCTATTAGATTTTTCCCTGTTGAAGACTAATGATAATTTGTTGTATATTATCTTAGTCATAATATTCTTTACTGGGCTAGTTGAGCTCACCCTTTTCCTTTTGTTCCATTTTTCTTCTCGAGCGAGAACATAGCGGGAAGTAGTCGGGGCGTGGAATGATGGTTCTAGCAGGTTATTTAGCGATCCTCACTATTTTGTAAAATAGTGTGTCAATAATTATAATGAGGACTTTATTCAAAGTGTGGATATTATGCAGAAGACAATATTTGTATTTAAACTCACGGTATGTGTTGTCAGATTTTTTACGACAATTGTAGTAATAAAGTTGTAGTTGTTTTACGTACCATGTATTTGGCGACTCGTAATGGGTGATGTATATCTATTTTGAGGCGTCACATCTTTTTATAAAAATGAAATTATTCTTATTTAGTATTATAATATTTTTCCATAATATATATATATATATATATATATATATATATATATATATATATATATATTGTAGACCCCAAATTTTGTGAGTAAAGATTAATTTTCTCAAAATATTTTTTTAAGTATTATGGTGTGAATTTGATATAATGTTATAGTTATGGGTAATAGTTATAAATTTTGCAAAATACATGCAAGTTGTTATATAATATTCGATTGGTGGCGGAATATTCGTTTTAACGAGAAAATATTCGTCTGCTAAGGCACAATCATTGGTGGACCTACAACGGAATTATTATCGGATTGAGAAAATGATAAAATATTTTATGAAAATAACGGTGGAAGTTTTATCGTTAACTGTTGAAACACCCGGTGTTAAAAGTACAAGAATACGCGTGGTTGCATAGTAGCACACGGTATTGATTATTGATGCTTACGTGAGAAGTCACTCGGTTTTGTTCAATTATTGCTTGATGAATTGTTGCATAGTATCTCACGTTAATTGATTCAATTATTGTCGATATTTTATATATTATTAAATCAATAATTGAGACGACGAAGTTATTAATATTATTATTTACAATATAACGATGTCTAGAAGTTCTGCCAAGGAGAGGTTTGGTCACCTAATTGCGCGTTAATAGGGAGAAATCCTTATTGGAAAGCCCCCTCTTTCCTGGGAACGACCTGGTCGATTAATAGTGTGAATTATAATAATGATGATGAAGTTTTATTTTATTAGTATTATTAATGTAATAAAACAGAATTTTTTTTATATAAAACAGAATACTTTTATTAAGTTATTCGTTTTATTAGATTATAAATAGAATATATATTAAGTTAGTCGGGGAACGGAGTGACGATCCAGATAATAGCATTAATAGTCCTCACTATTCTGTTAAATAGTGTGATAATAAATGTAATGAGGACTCAATTGAGTGTGGATATTGTCTAGATGACAATATTTGTATTAAAACTCATAGCATATGTTTTGTCGTATTTTTCACTACTATTGTATAATTAAGTT
Source organism: Panax quinquefolius (assembly GCA_020205615.1). Lineage (NCBI taxonomy): Eukaryota > Viridiplantae > Streptophyta > Magnoliopsida > Apiales > Araliaceae > Panax > Panax quinquefolius. Next base: position 82,500,958 of record CM035168.1, read on the forward strand.
GTATTTGAATTTTGTACCATGTATTTGGCTACTTAAGATGGGTGATGTATACCTATTTTGGGGGCGTCACAGTTGGTATCAAAGCTTAGGGATATGATCCACAGGTGAGATGTGAGACAAGAACTAGGAGGGAGAGCAGGGAATTCCTTCGCTAGTATGACCTACCTAAATTTATTTGGTATCTAATTGGTCGGTCAGAGTATAGGGATAATATGTGATATGTTAATTAACCCTTGTTTTGTGGCAGTATTTGAAAATGGCATCCGAGAATGTTGAGATTAGCAATGGAGCACAAGAGTCCGTTGAGTATCCACATATCAATAATCAGGATAATATGCATCAGGAAGGCGACAATCCTTTGGCAAACAACAACACTGACCAGATGATGAATGATTGAATGTTTAGAGGCTTTATGCAATTCATGCAACATCAGGCAAGAGCGGCTCCTGTACAAAATGCAGGTGGAAACACTGGCAACTCTCGGACGGTCACCGCTAAGTAGTTCAAGGAACTAGGACTGATAAGTGTATTTTATATACACGATTTCATATCTAATTCATGCTTATTCGTTGTTATACTCTTTTGATCATGAGCATTTTTACTTGTTTTATGTTGTTTTATGTGTAGATTGGTGGTTGCGGCATTTAACGTACAATTGGTGATATTCGATGCATTTGGAACTTAAATGGAGCATATTTGGAAGTAATTCAGAATAGCAGCTACGTCAGAAAATAGGATATACCCCACGGCTGGCATGCACCTGATTCATAAACCTTCCCTTGTAGCGAGAGGTCTTCAATCGATTATCATCAGAGACAAAGCCGGTAGGCATGAGGCGTTTTATACATACACCCATGAGGCGAGGGTCTTCAATCGATCAAGTCAGAGCACAAGTCCACGTAGGTAGGCGCGTCTATAACTTACAAACCCTCGGCCAAGGTGGGGGTGGAAAATTATAAGTGTCCTGCATTAGTTAAAACTCTTCTTGTGTACGAACTTTAGCTATTTGCATGGCATTATAACTCTATTGGATAGAGAATACAACTATTGTGTTAGGCTAGATATATACTACTCTATCAAACACAATTGAGAGGGGAATGAGTGAGAGAACGAAGATCAAAACAGAGTTTTAGAGAACAAAAGTGGAGAAGTACTTCGAGGAGTTTTTCAAGACGGTTGCATCTTTAGACTACGTGAAGGGTGTTTTCTAATATTCTTTGTGTTAGATTTTTATTTGTAATTGGAATGATGAATTCTATGATTTATTCAGTGTTTATTTCATTTATTATGAACTAATACACTTTTTAGGCTTGTGATGGATCCTTAAGTGAATCGATGGTTTTGTAAGCTTTGATTCCCAATTTAATAAGCTATCTCCAGTGTATCTATATTAATTTGTGCTTGAATCTATGAATTGCCTGATCAACAATTCTTGGTGGAGTTGGATGGAATCGAGAGAGGATATTCAAATCTAGACCTAGTTAATATAGCATGTGTTCAAGATTTTGTTAGTAGCTTAAACTTGATGTGTGTTAAGGTAGAGATATGCTTGACGCCGCATGTAATCGGATAGAGAACTTGTTCCTAAACCTTCTTCAATTGTAATTCACATAGAGATATAGTGGGTTAGTTGATTAAGGTGTTTAACAGATTTCTATCTTAATTGTGGATTGAAGTTAATATGGTATTAGTGCATCGAGAGGTGGTTAATACTACGTTCGTGTTCTTGATTAATAAACTAGGATAGTGCGTTGAATTGGAATAAAGGTGTTAAAATCAAAGTGAAGCTTAGGGTGAAATCATAAGTCTAATTCTCCATTAATTGTTTGAAATTCAGATTTTGATATTCGTGATTGTTTTATGTTAGTTTATTTATTCTTAATTTTAGTTTCGTTAATTTAAATCATTGAATTTGGTTTGTTTAATAAAATTAGGGTTAATAGAAGATTGGTAATTGTAAGTTAAGGTATTTGCTAATTTATCTCTGTGGGAACGATACTCAACTTATCACTTTATTACTTGTTGACCACGTATACTTGCGTGTTGTGCGTAATTAGATTTTACCCAACAAGTTTTTGGCGCCATTGCCGGGGATATTTTTAGTATAATTCTTAATATTTTTACAATATCAGTTTAATTAATCCAGTTTTACTTAGACATTTTTATTTTTGCATTGTGCTTTTATTTCGGTGTTGGACGTAGTTTATATGAACTCATCCCAAAATCCGCACTTCTTTGCCTTTTGAGGACAACATTGAGAAAAGGTTTCAGAGGTTGAGTAAGTGGATCAAGGAAACGAGGCAAGAATTCGAATTACCTGAAACGAAAGAGGAAATAGTAATGGCGGCTAAAGATCAGAAAGCGTTGAGGGACTTCACAACACCCAAGGTGACAGAACTGCACTCAAGCATCACCAGGCCAGCAATAACAGCAAATACATTCGAGATTAAGCTTGGGATGATACAAATGATTCAGAATTCAGTTCAATTTGGGGGATTTGCAAACGATGATCCGAATGAGCATTTAGTCAGCTTTCTGGAAATGTGCGACACTTTTAGATTTAATGGAGTTTCGGATGAGGCGGTGAGACTTCGATTGTTCCCATTCTCTCTACGGGACAAGGCGAAGAGTTGGTTGCATTCCTTACCATCCGGTTCGATAACAACATGGGAGGATTTAGCTCAAAAATTCCTTCTAAAATTCTTCCCACCGGCGAAAACTGCAAAGATGAGGAATGAGATCACAATGTTTGAACAACAACATGGGGAGTCGTTATATGAGGCATGGGAGAGATACAAAGAGTCTTCGTAAAATGCCCACATCATGGATTGCCCCAGTGGCTACAAATGAACACCTTCTACAACGGACTACATGGGAATCTTAGGACAAGTATCGATGCAGCATCGGGCGGAGCGTTCATGGCTAAGAGTTACGAGGAAGCCTATGAGTTGATTGAAACCATGGCTACTAATAACTATCAGTGGCCCACAGCGAGAATGACACAGGCAAAGGCAGCTGGGGTATTAGAAGTAGATAATATGATAACAATACAAGCACAGATGACTGCAATGTCAAAGAAGTTGGAGCAAGTGGTAGTAGCACAAACACAACAAACACAGCAAGCATCGCAAGTGGCAATAGTATGTGAGTTATGCGCAGGAGAACACCCAGCGGAGCAATGTGCAATTAATCCAGCAGCGGTGCAGTTCATCGATAATTACAACAGAATTCCTCAAAACACATATCAGAACACATACAATCAAGGAAATAAGAATCATCAAAATTTTTCATGGAGCAACAACCAGCAAAATCAGGCTTCACGTCAAACGTACCCTCCAGGTTTCCAGAATCAGTAACAACCAGTGCAATATCAAGAAAGGAAACCCGATTTGGAGGAAAAGTTGGATAAATTCATAGCTATCACCGAGTTGGCTATAAAAAATCACAGCTTGATGTTTAAAGCACAAGATATGGTGATCAAGAATCTAGAAAATCAGATCGGACAGATAGCATTGGCAGTGAATAGTAGACCACAAGGAACATTACCAAGTGACACCGAGAAAAATCCTAAGGGTAATCATGAGCAGTGTCAAGCCATTATGTTGAGAAATGGAGAACAACTTGTTGGTCAAGAGCCAAAAATTGTGGTTACAAAGGAGAATGAACCAGAGATAGAAAAGACAGCGGGTGAGGTAAAGCAAGGGAATGAAGAACAGATGGAAAAGAACAAACCAGTTAACAAACCAGCTGTTTATCCTCCCCCACCATTCCAGCAAAGAGTTTAAAAACAAAAGTTAGATAAGCAATTTTCAAAATTTTTGGAAGTTTTCAAGAAACTTCAAATTAACATACCATTTGCAGAAGCCTTAGAACAAATGCCTAGTTATGCAAAATTTATGAAAGGGATTCTATCAAGGAAAAAGAAATGGGATGATTTTGAGACGGTGGCATTAACAGAGGAGTGTAGTGCGGTATTACGTGTAAATTACCACCAAAACTCAAGGACCCGGGAGCTTTACTATTCCATGTATACGATCGGGGAGAGGCATTTCAAACAAGTGTTTATGTGATTTGGGGCGAGTAAAACCTTATGCCATTGTCGGTATACTTAGAATTAGGTTTGCCCGATCCAAGGCCTCACTAACATCTCCCTACAACAAGGCGGATAGGTCGATTCACGTATCGAGAGAGGCATAGTAGAGGACATCTTAGTGAAAGTGGATAAATTTATATTCCCTGCAGACTTTATAATTCTGGATTTTGAGGAGGACAAGAACATCCTAATTATCCTAGGGAGACCATTTTTGGCTACAGGGAGAACACTCATTGACGTACAAAAGGGAGAACTCACTATGAGGGTCCAAGATCAAGAAGTGAAATTCAGTGTGTTTAAGGCCATGAAATTCCCTACGGATGAGGAAGAATGTTTTCGAATGGATCTAATTGAGCAAATCATTAGTGATGACATGAGCAAAAGTGTGGTGAATGATCCATTAGAAACAACATTATTGGGAGATGAAGAGATCGATGATCCAGAATTGGTGGATTACCTTCAATTGCTAGACTCATTGCCATGAGTACCGAGAATTAGAACCCCATTTGAACCACTGCACACAGAGGAGGTAAATGCAGAAACATTGAAACCATCATTAGAAGAGCCACCAAAGCTGGAACTTAAGCCACTTCCTAAGCACCTCAGGTATGTGTATTTAGGCAATTTAAATTCTTTACCTATTATTATTTCAGCTGCACTTACCGAATTGCAGGAAGAAAAGTTACTGAGGGTGCTTCGGGAAAACAAATCAGCTATTGGATAGACAATTGCCGACATAAAGGGGATCAGCCCTTCATTTTGTATGCATAAAATTCTGATGGAAGATGAGGCAAAACCAACGGTGGAACAACAGCGGAGGCTCAATCCAATTATGAAGGAAGTGGTTAAGAAGGAAATTTTAAAATAGTTAGATGCCGACATCATCTATCCGATTTCCGATAGTAAATGGGTTAGTCCAGTCCAGTGTGTACCGAAAAAAGGAGGAATGACGGTGGTACAGAATGACGACAACGAGTTAATCCCAACCAGAACAGTAACGGGTTGGCGGGTTTGCATGGATTACAGAAAATTAAACAAGCAACCCGAAAAGACCATTTCCCGCTGCCCTTTATTGACCAAATGTTAGATAGATTGGCGGGACACCAATATTACTGCTTGTTAGATGGGTATTCGGGGTACAACCAAATAGTGATCGCTCTGGAGGATCAAGAAAAGACCACATTCACGTGCCCATACGGCACATTTGCATTCAGAAGGATGTCATTCGAACTATGCAATGCACCAGAAACTTTCCAAAGGTGTATGATTGCCATTTTTTCGGACATGGTGGAGAAAAACGTTATGGTCTTCATGGATGACTTTTCAGTTTATGGGGATAGCTTTGATAATTGTTTGAAGAATCTGGTCATGGTGCTGCAAAGATGCAAGGAAACAAATCTCGTTCTAAACTGGGAAAAATGCCACTTCATGGTTGAAGAGGGCATAATTTTGGGCCATAAGGTATCAGCTCAAGGATTGGAAGTTGACAAGGCAAAGCTGGAAACTATTGAAAAATTACCTCCACCAATCTCAGTGAAGGGTATTAGGAGTTTCTTGGGACACGCCGGGTTCTACAGGAGGTTTATAAAGGATTTCTCTAAAATTGCAAAACCCTTATGCAGTCTTTTAGAGAAAGATGCGACATTCAACTTTGATGAAGAATGCAAAACAGCGTTTGAATTGTTAAAGAGCAAATTAACTACAGCCCCTGTTATAGTTGCACCGGATTAGAGCATGCCCTTTGAACTTATGTGTGACGCAAGCGACTTCGCGGTTGGGGCTATTTTGGGTCAGTAGAGAGACAAGGTGTTTCACGCTATATACTACGCAAGCAAAACACTTACAGAAACTCAATTGAACTACACAACCACAGAAAAGGAGTTGCTTGCCGTGGTATATGCGTTCGACAAATTTCGAGCTTACTTGATCGGGACTAAGGTGATAGTTTATACAGACCATACAGTGATTCGGTACTTGATAGCGAAAAAGGATGCTAAGCCACGCCTTATCCGGTGGATTCTCCTACTGCAAGAATTCGATTTAGAAATAAAGGATAGGAAGGGGACGGAAAACCAAGTAGCCGACCACTTGTCAAGGCTGGAAAACCACGGGAAAGAAAAAGACGACAAATATGAAATCAATGAATCGTTCCCGGATGAGCAATTATTTGAGATTTCAACGGAGATTCCATGGTATGGCGATTATGCAAATTTCGTTGTGAGCAACATTCTACCACCTGACCTCACAAGGCAACATAAAAAGAAATTTCTTCATGACGTGAAGTGGTACATGTGGGATGATCCATATTTGTTTAAGAAGTGCGCCGACAAGGTGATTCGACGGTGCGTCCCATATAGCGAAGTGAAGAATATTCTGCATGAGTGTCACTCATTGGCATATGGTGGGCATTATGGGAGTGAGAGAACAGCAACGAAGGTTCTACAATGTGGTTTTTATTGGCCAACATTATTCAAAGATGCCCACCAGTTTGTCAAACAATGTGATAGGTGTCAAAGGGTGGGCAACATTTCGAAGCGTAATGAGATGCCCTTACAAACGATTCTGGAAGTGGAAATTTTTGATGTATGGGGTATCGATTTCATGGGACCATTTCCATCGTCTATGAACAATCAATACATTCTCCTCGCAGTGGACTACGTTTCAAAATGGGTTGAATCTTGCCGCTCTACCAACAAACGATGCCAAAGTGGTCCTCAAATTCCTTCAAAAGAACATCTTCACGAGGTTTGGCACACCAAGAGCAATTATAAGTGACGAAGGTAATCACTTTTGCAATAAACCATTTACTGCTCTTTTGGCCAAGTATGGGGTGAACCACAAAATAGCTACAGCATATCACCCTCAAACCAGTGGACAAGTTGAGGTATCAAACAGAGAAATCAAAAAGATATTGGAGAAAGTGGTGAATCCGAGTCGGAAAGATTGGTCACTTAGATTAGACGATGCTTTATGGGCTTACCGAACTACATACAAGACGCCAATTAGAATGTCACCATATCAACTGTTGTACGGGAAAGCATTCCATTTACCGGTGGAACTGCAGCATAAGGCATATTGGGCAGTGAAAAAGCTAAATTTTGATCAAAAAGCTGTAGGAGAGAAGAGACTACTTCAGTTGAATGAACTAGACGAGTTTTGCCTTTATGCCTATGAGAATGCCAAGATATACAAAGAAAAAGTCAAAAGATGGCACGACCTAAAAATTTTGCGCCGAACATTCGAGCCAGGCCAATCAGTACTTTTATTCAACTCAAGGCTGCGTTTGTTCCCCGGAAAGCTTAAATCAAAATGGTCGGGCCCATTCACAGTCAAGCAAGTATTCCCTCACGGGGTAGTTGAAATTTACAGTCGCAACCCTCTTGAAACATTCAAAGTCAACGGACACCGGTTGAAGCATTACTAGGGTGGAGAAGCCAACACCGACGTGATCACCATCACGTTGGCTGACACAACTTAAACAGGAAGTAGTCAGGTTGAATGACTTAAAATCAAGCGCTCATTGGGAGGCAACCCAATTTTTAGTCTTTTATCGTATTTTTCATTCATATTTGCTTAATCATAAGTTTTAGTAAGTTATTAGGTAGAAGAATAAAATAAAATTCTCGATATCCCCACAACATGACATGACATCCAATCCTCATTAATTTTCATGTTTCATACCATGCAGGCTGGGAAAAGAAGCATTAATCGAGTATTCAAGCAGCGAAAGTAGGCTAAGTCAAAGCAAAATAAGAAAGCAGACAGAGGCCTAGCCCGCCGGGGTGGGCATGTCCAGTACATTACCCCCCGCTGGGGTGGGCCTTTTTAACTCATTACCCCCCGTCGGGGTGGGGGTCCTGGCAGATGGATAGACGTGGCAGTTTTGTTGGTCTTCTCCCCTTCCCAATAACTCCCATTTTTACACTTCCCCACTGCTCCATAACCACCACCCACTTTCCCCACATTCCCAAATATTCAATTACAACTCTCCACCTCCCCACCTCCCCAATCCACCAAGGATAGACTACCCTCCCCATCTATAAATATCACACCAATTCGTCCACACTCCTACACCACAATTTATATAAAGCAACAAGAGAGTACAATTGTGAGCTAGAGAGATTCTATTGAAAAAGTTTAAGAGAGTTAGGGCACAACCAGCAATAGGGAGAAATGGCTTCATCATCATCCTCTAAACGCCAACGGGGGAGAGTTCACGACCATCCCAACCTATCCGCACCTTCGATCGTCGAAAATTTGCAAGTGCCACCGCCGCTGACCGGTATGACTACATGCTCACCAAAGCTCTTACACCGGAGCGGGGGTTGGCACCAGATGCTATCGACGGGGAGCTCATGCCGCAAATTTACCAAAAGGGATGGGTGAAATTCACCGAGGAGCTAGAACCAGCCGTTGTAAATATTGTCAAGGAGTTTTATTCAAATGCTGAGGACAAAGAACCATTCCGCGCTTTTGTGCGAGGACGGTTGGTTCCGTTCAATGCAGACGCCATCAATACGTACTACCAACTGAGGGTTTCTCGCCACTGCCAGTATGAACATCTCCGTACTTTTGATCCAGATTTTGATGAAATTATCATGGCGATGACAAAGCCAGGAACGTCATGGATGAAAGGTCGAAAGGGAGGCACCGTGTTCCCCAGCAAGAACCTTAGCCGTTATGGAAAAATTTGGTATACCTTCCTTTGCGCGAAATTGCTTCCGTCCCAACACACTTCAGACGTCACCAAAGAGAAGGCGTTGCTTTTGTTCGCCATTGTGCAAGACTTTATTATTGACGTCGGGGCTATCATCTGCTTCTCTATTCGCCGGTGCCTTCGTGAGAATTTTTCTGGAGGCTTACCACACCCATCACTCATATGTGGGTTATGTCGGCAAGCTGGTGTACGATGGTCCGATGACGAACCCACTCAAATGCCGCTCGCGTTGCTTGATTCTAGAATGATAGCGCGGTATTCTGTATGGGCAGGAGGCGAGTCACACTCGTGTGGAGTGGGTTTCATTTTTTTGTTATCATCGGAAGAAGATGTGAACGCTACAGAGGCTTCGGGGGACGAAGACGACGACATGGGCGATAAAGGGGATGAGCAGGTACCGAGGACCGAGGCTATATCCAGATCTCAATTCCTTGATCTCCAAAATCAAATGAATGTACACACCAAAGCCACTCGTCGGGAAATGCGCCGATTGGCGATGAGGCAAGAGCACATGTTCGAGGCTATGCACACCTCTTTTGCCTCATTGAACACAACTCTCCAAAGTTTCAACCCGGCGGCACAAATTCCATATCAACAGCCCGGTCCAATGCCAAGGTTCCCACCGAGTGATTCTGATGAAGAAGAACAACAACCACCTCCGCAGACTTAAGAACTAGCAGGGAAGTCCTCACGTACTTATTTTGATATATCATACAATGAGGACATTGTCTAATTTAAGTTTAAGGGATTTAAATACTTGTTTTGCATGTATTTTAGTTTTTAGGATTCATTTTAAATTTTAGGCAATTAAATTTATGTATTGCATTTTATTTTCAGTATTACATGATAGCATAGGGCATTCATGGTAGCTTAGGTTTGCATAGTAGAGAATAGTGTAATGCATTTTGTTATCTGCATTTTGTTATCCATCCATATCTAAAAAAAATAAAAAAATAAAAAAAAATGTGTTAATTAGTAATTATTGTGTTGTTTTGGTCCTTCAATGTTGTGTTTCATGTTATTGTGGGCCTATGATGTGATTGTCAAATAAGTAGCAAATACAGTATTGAGTATTAGAACTATGACATAATGATCGTTTATGAATTGAATTTTGAGTTTGTTTGAAACTGGTATAGAAGGATAGCACGCTTAACAAACATCTGTGTTAAATGGTTAAGTTTAAACCGGTACCTAAATTGTCTCTAAAGGATAATGCTAGAGTGAATGATAAAATGACAAGGATGGCTGGTAAAAGCTAAAGTTAGGCAAGAACTTAAGTTTGGGGGATGTATGTGGGGTATATAAGCTTATAAAAAAAATAAAAATAAATAAATAAAATAATAATAATAATAATAAAACGGGAAAAGAGCAAAAAGCCCCCGTAAATGAAAATAAAGCATAAGTACCCCGCGTAAACCCTGGCAATTTGTGATTGCTTGATTTTCAGTTGGAACTAGCTATGTTTGAAGTTTTGAAGTTGTAGGGTTTCGACACAGAAACACAGCGGAAATAAACCAATTTAAAGCAATTCCAAAACCCAAAACAGGATCCATGCGAAAACAATTAACTCAGTGGTTAGAAATTATACCGATTTTGATACTGAAATTGATGCGCTCGAATCTCCAACGCAATCCAAATGAATCGCGCCTCTACGGTATCCACACGAACGCTCCGAGAATCGTCCTATGATCTACAGAAGAAGGAACCATGGTACTAGCCACCAAGGATGAGGATTTTCAGAACTTGTTTCTCTCTAGTCTCTCTCTAAGAGGGGCTAGGGTTTTCAGTTTATGAATAATGCCTAAAATGGCTGCAACATATCATATATATATATATATAGCCATTTAAAATATTATTCAAAACCTAATTTAATAAAATCCGAATTTATATATATATATATATATATATATATATATCTTAATTAAGTCTTAATTAATATACCTATATATAAATTATCCTATTAATTTAAATTCGTAATTTAAATACTATCAATCATATTGATATATTTAAATATTTACAATTTAAATTAATCCCCTTTTAATTACGTTCTATGTGTGTGACCCTATAGGTTATTATTACGTTGGCAATAATTTTAAAATCATATTATAAAATTATAAACAGTGAGCGGTATCTAGTAATGCATCACTGCTACCTAAGTAATAATAAGATCGATGATTCGATGCAACCTTTTCATGACCAATGTTTCAATGTAATTTGATCCTTTTAACCTTAATATCCTAGATTAAACTCGAGTCATGGAATGTGTCATACTCTTCATAATTTGATCTGAGTTTTCTTGATCAATGAGTAGACTATATGAAACAAATCACTATTTAAGCATGGCCATGCATTTCATAGTCCTACTCAATCAAGAGGCCTATGGATATCACCCCTAATATATAGGATGGTTAAATTCCATCTAGATCACTCATATTCCTCACACGATTCATGATGTACCCAATAATCACCTTTATAGTCCACCCTATTAAAGGTGACATTTGATGATATCAAAGTACATAAATTCCGTGTAGTAATATAGTGATTTCGTGTGGAGGACCATTACATCATTGTCACTATGAGAATTGCTAATGACACTTCGCATAATGCTCCATATAGAATTCTCATGGTGGGTCTGTCCAGTACATCGTTCTCTAACATGTACCTATGCATTGACTTAATATCTCATATATTTATGACCAATGAGATTTGGTCATCAGTCAATCCACATACTAGTCTCAATGCATCACTGTTGTCCCATCAACAATAATGCTCGACTAGGAACATTTAAGAACAATGATACTAATTATAATTATATAATCTCATGTTCAAGTCACATACTTGAAACTATATAATTTGTATCACTATTCTAAGGAATTTTATTATGTTAACATTTATATAACGCAGTAAATAAAACCATAGTAAAATCATTCATTTATTTAATCAAATATAATATCAAAATGTTAAGCAATTATATAAAATAATTGGCCTCTAGGGCATAAACTCTAACAGAAGTTTGTGCTTCATGATTCCTTCTAAGAGACTGGTTATGTATTGAATTTGAGTCGGTATCAGTTGTCATGGATGTTACACACACACACTATACCAGTGATGATAGCTTAAGATTTGAGGATTAAAGTGATTTGTAGATTGGTTTTTGATAGTTGACATTGTATAGTTGCTTGTTTTCGCTAAGGCCGTCAAGATAAGTTTGATTCTGCGATATTGTTGGACTTGTTAGCATATAAGTAAATTCGTATTCATATCATTTCATTGCATATAGTAGTTTTGTGCTCGAGGACTAGCACGGTTTAAGTTTGGGGGATTTTGATAAGTGTATTTTATATACGCGATTTCATATCTAATTCATGCTTATTTGTTGTTATACTCTTTTGATCATGAGCATTTTTACATGTTTTATGTTGTTTTATGTGTAGATTGGTGGTTGCGGCATTTAACGTACAATTGGTGATATTCGATGCATTTGGAACTTAAATGGAGCATATTTGGAAGTAATTCAGAATAACAGCTACGTCAGAAAATAGGATATACCCCCGGCGGGGCGGGCATGCACAATTCACAAACCCACGGGCTGGGACTTCAAAGTCGATTAACAGAGACAAGCTTGCCGTTAGGCAAAGCGCGCTATATATACACACCCATGAGGCGGGGATCTTCAATCGATCAAGTCAGAGCACAAGTCCATAAGTGGCGTCTATAACTTATAAACCCCAAAGGAAGGAAGGGTGGAAAATCATAAGTGTCCTGCTTTAGTTAAAACTCTTCTTGTGTACGAACTTTAGCTATTTGCATGGCATTATAACTCTATTGGATAGAGAATACAACTATTGTGTTAGGCTAGATATATACTACTCTATCAAACACAATTGAGAGGGGAATGAGTGAGAGAACGAAGATCAAAACAGAGTTTTAGAGAACGAAAGTGGAGGAGTACTTCGAGGAGTTTTTCAAGACGGTTGCATCTTTAGTCTACGTGAAGGGTGTTTTCTAATATTCTTTGTGTTAGATTTTTATTTGTAATTGGAATGATGAATTCTATGATTTATTCAGTGTTTATTTCATTTATTATGAACTAATTCACTTTTTAGGCTTGTGATGGATCCTTAAGTGAATCTATGGTTTTGTAAGCTTTGATTCCCAATTTAATAAGCTATCTCCAGTGTATCTATATTAATTTGTGCTTGAATCTATTAATTGCCTGATCAACAATTCTTGGTGGAGTTGGATGGAATCGAGAGAGGATATTCAAATCTAGACCTAGTTAATATAGCATGTGTTCAAGATTTTGTTAGTAGCTTAAACTTGATGTGTGTTAAGGTAGAGATATGCTTGACGCCGCATGTAATCGGATAGAGAACTTGTTCTTAAACCTTCTTCAATTGTAATTCACATAGAGATATAGTGGGTTAGTTGATTAAGGTGTTTAACGGATTTCTATCTTAATTGTGGATTGAAGTTAATATGGTATTAGTGCATGGAGAGGTGGTTAATACTACGTTCGTGTTCTTGATTAATAAACTGGGATAGTGCGTTGAATTGGAATAAAGGTGTTAAAATCAAAGTGAAGCTTAGGGTGAAATCATAAGTCTAATTCTCCATTAATTGTTTGAAATTCAGATTTTGATATTCGTGATTGTTTTATATTAGTTTATTTATTCTTAATTTTAGTTTCGTTAATTTAAATCATTGAATTTGGTTTGTTTAATAAAATTAGGGTTAATAGAAGATTGGTAATTGTAAGTTAAGGTATTTACTAATTTATCTCTGTGGGAACGATACTCAACTTATCACTTTATTACTTGTTGACCACGTATACTTGCGTGTTGTGCGTAATTAGATTTTACCCAACAGGGACCACCGTTATTTTTTGGAGAGCCAAAACCACTTAAGGCGGAGACGTGGATAAAGCAAATCTGCAAGATATTTGATGTCTTGGGATGCTCCGAGGAGCAAAAGGTTCCCTTTGCCACCTTTATGTTGCGTGCAGAGGCAGATTCTTCGTGGGAATCAGAAACGACTCAACTCCGCCGCACTGAAGATGACTTGGGAGAAGTTCCAAGAATTGTTCAATGACAAGTACTTTCCCGAAAGTATTCATCACATGAAAGAGGTAGAGTTCATCAAGTCGAGCAAAACAACACGGCCGTGTCGTGAGTAGACGGAAGCCAAGTTTGCCGAGTTATCCCGGTTTCCGTCCCATTTGGTTGATAATGAGGAGAGAATGACGCGAATGTTTCTAAGAGGTTTAAAACCCGAGATACGTCAATATCTTATCTCTCATAAACTGTGTTTGTATTCAGTTGTTAGAGCACGATAATGAGTCAACCCAACCAAAAGAGAGCAGCCGACAAAATGATAATACTAGTGATAGCAGTCATCGAAGCGGTGACAATAAGCGTGGAGGGAATCAATATGCCAGAAATGGTAACCACTTCGGTGGTAATCATGGCCAAAACAATAAGAATGGACATTTCAAGAAGAGGAGATTCAACAATGATGGAAAGACGTCAAGACCAAAGACCAAGTTGTTAAGGAAGGAGAACGACTACCTATCATATGTTTCAAATGTGGAGGGGAGGGACACATTAGTCCAAACTGCGCGATGCCGTCCAAAGCATGTTATAATTGTGGAAGAGAAGGTCACCTAGCCCGATTTTTGTCGTTCAAATGAAGACAAGTTCAATTTAGGATAAAGCACCAAAGGACGTCCCGAAAAAGTCAATGCCAAGGTGCAAGGGAGAGCGTTTGTCGTGACCTCCCGAAAGCAAGGAACTCGAATGAGGTCATCACGGTAAGCTTATCATAAACTCTAGAAGTTTATACCTTATTTGATACCGGTTCTACCCATTATTTTATTTCTCCTACTTGCGCTCAACGTTTAAATTTGACTCCGGAGAAATTAGACTTTGACTTATCTGTTGAAACTCCATTGGGAGAAACCTTAATTACATCCACTGTTTATAAGTCTTGTTTGGTTCAAATCGGTACCCTCACATTACTTGTCGATCTTATTTCATTGAAAATACTTGCATTTGACGTAATTCTAGGGATTAATTGGTTAACTACTCATCATGCAAAAATTGATTATTTTCGTAAGGTTGTTAGCTTTCATATTCCTAACCAACCTATTATGAGAATTCAAGCAATCAAACCATTAAAATCAATCACTGTCATCTCAAGCCATAAAGCTATTCATTTATTGAAAAATGGATGTCAAGCTTTCTTAGCTCATATCACGGATCTAAACAAAAATACGTCAGTTTTGAATGATATTTCTATTGTTAATGAATTTCCTGACGTATTCCCTGAAGAACTTCCTGGCCTACCCCCAGAATGTGAAATTAAATTTTGTATCGACCTTGAACCCGGTACAAAACCCTTTTCCAAAGCCCCATATCGAATGACTACTATTGAACTTCAGGAGTTAAAGACCCAACTGCAGGAATTGTTAGACATCGGTTTCATTAAATCCCCAAGACGTCTCCTTGGGGTGCTCCTGTTCTATTCGTGAAGAAGAAAGATGGGAGTATACGACTTTGTATTGATTATCGGGAGTTGAACCATGTCACTATCAAAAATAGATATCCATTGCCTCGCATTGATGACCTGTTTGACCAGTTGCAAGGCGCCAATTTTTTTTTCAAAGATTGATCTTCGTTTCGGATATCACCAATTGAAGATTAGAACCGATGACATTCCAAAGACGACTTTCAGAACTCGGTACGGGCATTATGAATTCCTAGTCATGTCTTTTGGATTAACTAATGCTTCTGCTGCCTTCATGGATATGATGAACCGAGTATTCAAGGAATATTTGGATCACTTTGTGGTCGTCTTTATTGATGACATCCTTATTTATTCCAAAAGCCGTGAAGATCATGAGCAACACTTGAGGCTGATACTTCAAAAGCTTCGTGAATTTAAGCTTTATGCCAAGTTGAAGAAATACTAGTTCTGGCTTGAGGAAGTAGCATTCCTTGGGCATGTGGTATCAAGTCATGGAATATCTGTTGACCCAGCAAAGATTGAAGCTATTCAAAGCTGGGAGCAACCTAAATCAGTGACCGAAGTACGTAGCTTTCTCGGCTTAGCTGGTTATTATCGGAGATTCGTAGAAGTGTTTTCTCGAATTGCTACTCCCTTAACTCAGCTGACTCAGAAAGATACAAAATTCAGTTGGAACGAGGAATGTGAGAAGAGTCAAGAAATCAAGAGAAGACTCATTTCAGCACCTGTTCTGACAATACCATCTAGCTCGGAGGGATTTGTCATCTACAGTGATGCTTCGGGCAAAGGGTTAGGATGTGTTCTCATGCAACATGGGAAAGTCATAGCCTATGCCTCTCGACAACTCAAAAAATATAAGAGGAATTATCCTACTCATAATCTAGAGTTGGCAGCTGTTGTCTTCGCACTTAAAATTTGGAGGCATTACTTGTATGGGGAGAAAGTGGAGATCTTCACGGATCATAAAAGCCTCAAATATTTCTTCACTCAAAAGGAACTCAACATGCGACAGCGACGTTGGCTTGAACTGTTGAAAGATTATGATCATACCATCCAATACCATCCTGGAAAAGTAAACGTGGTAGTGGATTTATGCGTTGAGTAGAAGATCATATGCGTACGAAAAGAGTCTTGATATTGTCAACGCAGAGGCCTATTTTGTATGACTTGCAAAGGATGGAGATAGAGATAAAGACTCCAGGGACCCACGTGATAATAATGAATATACAAGTAGAACCAACTTTAATCGATAAAGTTAAAGCTGTTCAAGCTACAGACCTGGAGCTGATGCATATAAAGAAGAAAGTATAAGAAGGTGCTATGCCGGAAGCAAGAATCGATGAAGAAGGAATACTTCGAGTCAACTCTAGACTTTGTGTTCCTAACGATCCTGAGATAAAGTATAAAATCATGATGGAGGCGCACAACACACCGTTTGTAATCCATCCGGGGAGTACCAAAATGTATCATGATCTTCGACATACATTTTGGTGGGATAATATGAAGATAGAGATAGCGCTGTTTATCTTAAGGTGTTTAACTTGTCAACGAGTCAAGGTAGAGCATCAAGTACCAAAAGGTCCATTGCAACCACTTAAAATTCTAGAATGGAAGTGGGAGCACATTACCATGGATTTCGTTACTGGTCTTCCCAAGGTTTCTCAAGGCATAGATCCAATTTGGGTCATTGTTGATAGATTGACCAAGTCTGCTCATTTTTTTACCAATATGAGAAACTTATACACTTGAACGTCTTGCTCGTATGTACATAAATGAGATTGTAAGAGTGCATGGTATGCCAGTATCCATAGTTTCTAATCGAGACCCAAGACTCACTTCACGATTTTGGGTTAGTTTAGAAAAAGCTATGGGCACGGATTTACGATTTAGTTCGGTATATCATCTTCAGACGGACGGACAATCAGAGAGGACTATTCAAACTCTTGAAGATTTATTAAGACTCTGTGTCCTTGACTTCAAGGGAAGTTGGGACAAGTTCTTACCATTGGTGGAGTTTTCTTACAACAATAGTTATCAAACAAGTATTGGCATGGCTCCATTCGAGGCGTTGTATGGAAGAATGTGTCATTCTCCAGTATGTTGGGATGAGGTGGGTAAAGCAACGTTGTTGGTACGTATGACTACGAAAAAGATTCAAACGATCCGACAACGTATAAAAACCTCACAAGACCGATAAAAGAGTTATGCTGATCTTCATCGAAAGGACGTGGAATTCGATATTGGAGATCATGTGTTGTTACATGTTGCTCCATGGAAAGGAGTTACGAGATTTGGAAAGAGAGGAAAGCTCAATCCTCGATTCATTGGCCCATTTTTAATCCTCGATCGAGTAGGGACTGTAGCCTATAGACTCGCTTTACCGCTAAGTATGTCTCGTGTTCATAACGTTTTTCATATATCCATGTTACGTAAATATGTGAAAGACCCGAACCACATTATTGAGTTAGAACCAGAAATAGCGGAAAATTTAACGTATGAAGAGGTTCCTATTCAAATCTTGGATAAGAAGGAACATATTCTACGCTCCAAGTTTATACCTTAAGTCAAAGTTTTATGGAGGAACCACGATGTTGAGGAAATGACCTGGGAGTTAGAATCTGAAATGAAATCAAGGCATCCTTACCTCTTTGACATACCAGGTACGTACCCTAATTTTGAGGGCGAAATTTTATACGAAGGGGAGATTGTAAGACCCCAACTTTATATGAATAAAGATGAATTTTCTATAATTATCATTTTAGAATATTATGGAATGAATTTGATATAATGTTATAATTGTGGGTAATAGTTATAAATTTTGCAAAGTATTCAAGTTGTTATATAATATTCGATTGGTTGGGGAATATTCATTTTAATAGGGAATATTCGTACGACGACACAATCATTGGTGGACCCCACAATGAAATTATTGTCGAATTGAGAAAACGACAAAAATGTTTTATCGTTAACTGTTGAAACACCCGGTGTTAAAAGTACAGGAATACGCGTGGTTGCATAGTAGCACATGGTATTGATTATTGATGCTAACATGAGAAGTCACTCAATTTTATTCAATTATTGCTTCAGTAATTGTTGCATAGTATCTCACGTTAATTGATTCAATTATTGTCGATATTTTATATATTATTAAATCAATAATTGAGACGACGAAGTTATTAATATTATTATTTGCAATATTAACGATGTCTAGAAGTTACGCCAGGAGAGGTTTGGTCACTTAATTGTATTATAGGGGAAATCCTTATTGAAAAGCCCCTCTTTCCCAGGAATGACACAGTCGATTAATAGTATGAATTATAATAATGATGATGAAGTTTTGTTTTATTAATATTATTAATGTAATAAAATGAAAAATCTTTTATATAAAATGTAATACTTTTATAAAGTTATTCGCTTTTGTTAGACTATAAATAGAATATATTATATTCTATTATGCATAAGTGTTTCATATAAGGCCTACATAGTATTTGCAGATAGTAAAATCTTTTTATATAAAATGTAATACTTTTATAAAGTTATTCATTTTATTAGATTATAAATAGAATATATTATATTTTATTTAAAAGATTTTATTTTATTAGAATATTTTATAGTAAACCAATCAAGACCGTCCCATTTAAAAAGTAAATCAATCTGGATCGTTTCGTAAATTAGTTACTATTCACCATTCTCCTATAAATAGAAGCTCATTCCTTCATTATTTTTTACGAATTCACTGAAACTCTAGAGAGAGAAACTATAGAGAGAAAGAAGAAAAGTATTCTGCTACTTCACTACTCCTATATCCAGTTTGTTCTAAGGTAAGGGGTATTATTTCTTTCGTATTCATGAAGAGAACTTATGTTATTTCATTCTTTATCATTATGTTGGAATAACCTATCTATGCGAAGTACCGCATACTGTTGCCTCTTTTTCAGTTCTAATAGAAAGAGCTCTAACTCATGCAAGCATACATGTGTGAACAAGTAATACAGAGTAAGTAGAGTATCGATCCAACAGAGAAAGTTGTCAAATTTAAACTACTATGCATCAATTAAATCACTATACTTATATGCTTAAACTAATGACTATAATGGGTGAATTAATCTAATTGCAGATAACAACTAAAATAAGAATAATAACAAAATAAACCAAGTTTGGAAATAATGGGATCCTAACTTCATTTAATATTTCATCCAATTACCACTATCATGCAAGAATTATTCACACATCACAGGAAAATAGCCAAGAGCACTAATAGAGTCAAAGCCATTTTTCAATGCACTATGACCTACTTACACAACATCCACAAATGATAGACTCCATGTAATCAACAATATAACCAAAATCACTATATGTCTATGTGAAATTGCAATCATACTGAATTTAAGCACAAGCCCTTATTTTAACTCATACGATGAATAAGTATATGTCTATCTCATTCATGAAATACACAAGCCATATAAAACAGCCCTATATACGTATGCTATCATGATTACAGTCCATACTTGCATGTTCATTGTCAATTCCATGCAAGTACTGAAACAAATGGTGATCAAGCATTCATACATGCAAAACAATCATAATAGAAATCCCATATGATATGTAAAACAGCCCCAGCAATCAAGCATGCAACTAAACTACATATTAAAATCCGTTAGAATCCCATAATGGAGTTTAGTTCATAATTGAACCAAAAGCCATTATGGGATCAAAGCTAAACATGATTAACAATCAAACAATTGAAAGATGAAGGATAGAACGATCAATCTCAATTCCAGATTGAAAACCAAAGTCAACGTTCAACTCCTCATAAAAATCCAGCAAAACAATAATAATAATTCACACCGACAGAAAATCCCAAGAAGAATTAGAAAAGATGGAGTTTTGGCTTCGTTCTTCATTGGAATCTCTCCCAATGTGTAAACCCTAGTTACTACTGTGAAAATACGTCAAAAATTATCAATGTTATCTCTGACACCCGTCAGATATCGTTTTTTAAAACCAATACAACCCTTTAAAATTGGAAATTAAAATAAAACAAATCAGCAGCTTCAGCCATTGCTCGCGGCCGCGCGCTCCCCCAGTTTATTCCTCGCGCGGGTGTGAGACTTGCAGTATGTAGAGTTTTCTGGCCGGGTGCTCGCTTTCGGTAGCGTATCCTCGCCTTATTCGCCACGCTATTGCATGCGGCTCTCCGCAGCTTTGTACTCTAGTTACATTTTTCATCATGTTTACTCTTGCTACTTGTTCATTCTTTTCATTCCTTCCTTCATTATCAGTCCCTTTGCTTCACTACATTCTCATGCCGTGCATCCGTAAGCCTCGAGCCATACAACACCACCAAAGTACGCCATTTCCTGCACTTTTATGCCAAATGGAGTTCTCAGTACATGCAATGCAAAATAACATGAAATGCAACTAAAACAGACTAAAATGTACTTGAGATGGGCATAATTCGCGTAAATTGGTATCCAATAAGTAGGTATAAAACCCACTTATCAAATACCCCCAAACTTGAACTATTACTTGCCCTCAAGCAATGCATGCTAAATAACAATGCCAATGCAAAAGCACTACTATGCAACTAAATTACTATGCAGACTAGTCTCACATCATCCCAACTTAAAAAGAATTTCAGCCCAAAATGCCTCAGCGAATTATCCAGATTCAAGAATACAAGTTCAAACTAAACTATGGTCATAACATCATACACTTAGATAATTCATACATGCTATAAAGATGTTGTGTGTGTGTGTATAGTGTTCACCAAAACTTGATTCAAACAAAGAATACATATGCTAGACTGCTCAAAATAGAAAATTATAGTCTAAATTAAGAATCATGTATACTTATGCAACGAAGACTGTTCGAACATATCCAAACAAACTAAAGTTCAACAATGGGCTTACCTGCTTTATTGCTATGCACGAGGGCGATTTTCGCTCTTTCCCGCGATGATTATTGCTATTTTTCTTTTCTTTTTCTCCTTTTTTTCACACGATGCAATGCCTTATTCCATTAGGCAACACTTTGCTACCCTTAACGAAGCTTTCAACCAACGACTCCCGCACCATGAAATACCTTAGGCGCTAGGTGTAGAGACAATCCCCTAGCAAGACTTTACTCGTGTAGCTGGGCCCTCAAAATAAAACTAGTCACGTTATTGTTATTCTTTTTTTTTATACATAGCATACCCATGTTTTCCTCAAGTTTGAATGTCAATGTTTCATACAGTCTACATACATGTTCCACATATTTCTCTTTTTACAACTATATTTTCTGACAAGCAATGCAACACATAATTCTTATACCTACAAGTGATTGTGAACGCATCCGTGCAAACCGAAAGCATTTAAACAGTAACCTGAATTTCATCATATAAAATATTATAACTAAATTCATGTTATCCAATATACTCTAAAATCCTTCACAATTCACTATCATCATTAGCTAGACAAGAATTTCTATAAAGCAAGAATTTTTTTGTGAGACATGCAAACTAACTAAAATAAAAACGAAAATTTTCTATCACATAAAACAATAACACACAAACAACTAAACTAGTAAACTAATTATGCAAAATTTTAAAATTTTAAACTAATCATGGAAAAACTAAATTACATGATACTATACTACTACCCCAATACCCCCAAACTTAAAGTATTCAATGCCCCATTGAATGAAGGTACAGGGTATAAGAGAACTCCCCTAATGATCGGCTGCACCACCCTCCTCGGGTGGTGAATCTTGTGGTGGATAAGGCACTGCTGTCCCAAACTGAGGCCACTCTAGCATTGTTCCTTGCTGTGCAAAGGCCTCGGCAAGCGATCGCGTGAGACCAGTGGCAAAAGCTCCAAAATTATCATACGTGGCTTCGACTTTTCGCTCCAACCTTTGGAACTGGCGATCACCATGAATGATTAATGCTTGGGTGGATGGACCTCGCTTCGTCTGCGTCCGAGGGGTCATTGCTATTTGCTTACGAAATGTGGGCCGGAGAATAAATCCTCTATCACGCGGATGCGGTTCACCACCTGCCCAATCTTTGAATTTCATAATGGTGGCATGAGTGATGTCTTGGCTCGGGTTTTGCATCTGTTCATTATCCCAAGTGCATCCCTGCTGAACACATAGCATAGCTACAACGGATGCGTGTGGAATGCTCCCTGTAGTGCTGCCCCGCAGATACCGCATTATGTTTTGGTGGATGAGATGGACCACATCGATATATTTTCCGGTGATTATGCCCCATAGAATTATGGCCATCTCCGCTGTAATCTCATGTTGATGTGACGACGGTAATAGCTTGGCACAAATAAATAAATTCCACGCCTTTGCATATCGATTCAGGGCTACGACTGGGAATATACGAGGCTGATTCGTGCAGACTTTGTATGTCCATTTTGTGCCTGGCATGCACAATTCAACAATAACAAGCTCCAAGTCTGTTTCCATATGTGCCCCTGTGATCCAATTGGCTGCCCCTCGTGGTGGTGTCTTGGTGAGTCGAAAAATGGTTCTGATGGCGGGGGGTCTGTAGTCTATCTCGAGACCTCGAACCATAGCGATACCGCTCATTGTGACTTTGGCATTGGCGTAAAACTCTCGGACTACGCTCATCGAAACTGGCATGGGAGAGGCAGTCAGTCCACCCCAGCCACGTTCCTGGATCATGACACATAGCTGTCCATCCTGTTCTTCTGGTTTGAATCCTCTTTCCTTGACAAATGTTTTTGCTACGATTCGGTAATACTCCTGCTGGGCTTCCAAACACAGGAACTTGGTGTGATCAATCACATCCTCCCCTTGACTGCCAGAGGAAGATGAAGAAGAGGATGAAGCTGAGCGAGCTCTTTTCGGACCCATTTGTAATTGATAACGATAGTGCAGCTGATTTGACTGAGAATGAATGCTAGCAAAAGCTCTGATTTTTGTTTCCACACTGATGTCGCACAACCTCTCTTGAACCCTAGCTTTATACTGCAGTGATGAGGCGTGGGTAGATGTAGAACGTGGGTGGATGATTACATGGTGGAGAGATTGATGGCTTTGATTTGTAACTGATAGAGAGGAAGTTGAGGAAATGTGCGTTTGTGGGAGAGAGCACTGTGATTTCGGTTTGTTTTAATTTCAAATAAGAGTCCAACTGATCTCCATCACATTTTTAAACTTAAAAATTTTCCACGTTTGACACCGCGCGCGATCGCGCGAATGTTCAAGGTGTTGCGTGCGCGGGCGCGCGGTGGGCTTGTTCCGTGCAGTGCAGAGCATTTGAGCGCGTGGGCGCGTGGGCGCGTGGGCGATATAGTTATTTCCTGCGCGGCCGCGCAAGCATGAATACTGCACTGCTAATGTTCAATCTACTCTGCATATCAGTGATGTCTTCAAGTGCAGGGACCTACATAGATATGAATGCACACTCTTAAGATATGAATTAATGATCAATTAAAGTCTAACCTCTTTTAAACATTCTCACTGCATTTCCTGCTTCACACTCAATCATGTAAATTTGACAGATTATCAAAAATGAACTAAATATAAACTACCACAACAATCTAAGCTGAATAAATAAAGATCTAATAGAGATAGAAGTAATGGGTTGCCTCCCATCAAGCGCTAGGTTATAGTCAATTAGCTTGACTGTCTCTGAATCTCAAGTCAAAGGAAGAATTGAAGTGACTTTCTGCTTGTCCACCTCACCCCAAAATTTAATGACTTCAGCTTTTGTCAATGGATCTACCTTTAACTCTGGATTTTCACCCGTTACACACCTCAACGGTCCATAATTCCTCAGTTTCTGTACCTCATCATTTAGGCCTCGATCCACTAAATTAATCCAGAAACACTTTTCTTCATCTGTTGGGAACTTCATGGCTTTGAAGAGGTTGAAGGTGACCTCCTGATCATGACCTGGTTCCGTTATTTATTATTCAGTTAGAATAACCAAATCATTTGATGCATCACACGCCGGTGATTTCTTTTGTTATTCCATTCTTTATTATACTCAGTTGGTTAAAGTTTTGAATTTTATACTCCATGAAATTAGTGGAATATCCTTGATATTTGCGCTTCATCCAATATCTTTTCATGGAAATATTCTTCTGAGCATTCTTGAATTTTACTTTACAAAGAAGTATCATGTTGACAATTTGGACGTTATTAGTTCCTGGATAAATTAATTCTTGAACTTGTTTTATTGAATTCTTATATCATTGTCATCATCCTCATGTTTATATTATGTTGAAAGTCATCTGTGGCTTGTAGTGCATAGATGGACTTGGTATGATTATGACCAGGGATTAATCGGTATAATCATGACCGTAATGTTACAAATGATGTGGTAAAAGTCCTCATTGGCCCGTAGTGCATTGATGGACAGTTGTTGTCATGATCATGACCATTGATGAATACACGAATATCCTTGGCCGTAGTGCATGGATAATTTGTGGTTGTGATACTAATGAATATCCTTGGCCGTAGTAATCTGGGGATGATGTTGATTATTTATTAAAATTTGAGTCCCAAATGATAAAAGTGATGAAAAACCTTTTAAATCATAAAAGATAGTAGATTTTATTCTCTACTGACTCTTTTAATGGATTGCTTGTTCAACCAGCAGCTTAAACTTGATGTTTGTTATATTGTATCGGTTTAACACTGTTGAAGGCTAACGATAATTTATTCTGTATCATCTTAGTCATAATATTTCTTACTAGGCTAGTTGAGCTCACCCTTTTACTTTCATTGTTCTCTTCTGTGAAATGAGAACGTAGCGAGGACTAGTCGGGAACCGGAGTGACGGTCCGATAATAAAGATTAGTAGTCCTCACTATTCTATTAAATAGTGTGATAATAAATGTAATGAGGACTCAATTGAGGGTGGATATTGTCTAGATGACAATATTTTTATTAAAACTCACAACATATGTTTTGTTGTATTTTACACGACTGTTGTATAATTAAGTTTTATTTGAATTTTGTACCATGTATTTGGCGACTCAAGATGGGTGATGTATACCTATTTTGGGGCGTCACATGGGTAGTGTTTATAAATTTTGCAGAGTATGCAAGTTGTTATGTTATATTCGATTGGTCGGGGAATATTCGTTTTAACAGCGAATATTCGTACGACGACACAATCATTGGTGGACCCCACAACGGAATTATTATCGGAATTAGAAAACGACAGAAATATCTTTTTATGAAAATAACGGCGGAAGTTTTACCATTAACTATTGAAACACCCTGTATTAAAAAAATACAAGAATACGCTGGCATGGGTTGCATAGTAGCACACAGTATTGATTATTGATGCTTACGTGAGAAGTCACTCAATTATACTCAATTATTGCTACAGTAATTGCTGCATAGTATCTCACGTTATTTGATTCAATTATTGTCGATATTTTATAGATTATTAAATTAATAATTGAGACGATACAGATTATTCATATTATTATTTGCATAATTAACAATGTATAGAAGTTCTGTCGAGGAGAGGTTTGGTCACCTAATTGTGCGCCAATAGGGATAAATCTTTATTGGAAAGCCCCCTCTTTCCTGGGAACGACCTGGTTGTTAATATTGCGAGTTATAATAATATGAATAAAGGTTGTTAAAAATATTGAGGAATTTTTATGAAGTATTTGTTGGAAATTTTGATTATTTTATGGACCCCCAATTTAGCCATTTTTCAAAATAATCGGTAAAAATTTATTCTTATAATAAAGGTGGGGGCCACATGTGGGGCCCACGTGTAGAAAAAAATGAAAATGGAAAATGAGGGAGGTGATGATAATCACAGATGAAATGGTATCATGTGATATGGGGTAGATATGTGTGTGTGTGTGTGTATATATATATATATATAATGTGTGTGATGTGGACATGTTGGTGGGAAAGTAAGAAATGTGTGTGTGAGTGGTGGGTATTATATGTATAGAATATGTGTGTGGTGTGGAAATTATATAAGATATATATATATATATATATATATATATATATAATATATATAAAGTGGGAAATGGTGGAAATGAAAAAAAAAAAAAGGGGTATGGGAAGATGCCTTGGGGGGTAGGGCATGTGTGTGTGTGGTATGTTGGAAGAAGGAATTGGAGGAGGAATCCTACAAAAAGTTTCACGGGAGGAGTTATTTTTTTTCAAACAATATGTGTTTATATATATATATATTATAAATTTTTTTTATATGATATTGTTGAAAAAATGGGCATCTGATATTCGTTTTCTTCCGCCCGTGATTTTTCGTCTGATTTCCTACTGTGCAGTTCGTGAGAAAATTCAAATAGTATCCTTTCCAGTCTCCTATAAATAGGATGCTTAGTTAGAATTGAAAATCACACCAGAATCAGAGAATTCTTCTTCTATAATATTGAACGTATTTCTTTCGAGTTTTAGAATGCTTTGAGTGTAGAAAATAGTAAAAGTTTTCTTCAAGAATATATTTGTTATACCAGTTGGAATACTCTTCTTTTTGAGGTAAGGGATATTATTTTTTTTCGTATTCATAAAGAGAATTATTTTCTTTCAATACTCGTAAGGGGTATTATTTATTTCACATTCTGAAGAGATATTATTTTTTGTATTCATATGAATATTATTTTCGTTCAATATTCATAAGAAATTTTATTTCGTTCAATATTCGCAAGAAATATTATATTCGTTTAATATTCGTAATGAATATTATTTTCGTTTAATATTCGTAAGGGATGTTAGTTTTGTTCAATATTCGCTTGAAATAATATTTTCTTCCATACTCTGTAGTATGTAAGTAATATTATTTCATTTCAGATTTCGAATTCTATACTCATTTGGTTAAAGTTTTGGCTTCTATACTCCATGAAATTAGTAGAATATCCTTGATATTTGCGCTTCATCCAGTATCTTTTCATGGAAATATTATTCTGAGCATTCTTGATAAGTTTTAACTTTTTCATACCGGGGTACTATTCATTATAAAAATTGATTCATTTTCGGTCCAAATCATTTTTGGTACAAAATTATTGTAAAACCCCAAATTTTACGAATAAAGATTTAATTTTCTCGAAATATTTTTTTTGAATACTATGGTGTGGATTTGAGATAATGTTATAGTTGTGGGTAATATTTAGAAATTTTGAAAAGTATGCAAGTTGTTATAAAATATTTGATTGGTCGAGAAATATTCGTTTTAACAGGGAATATTCGCACGATGGCACAATCATTGGTGGACCCCACAACGGAATTATTGTCGGATTGAGAAATCGACAAAAATATTTTTATGAAAATAACGGCGAAAGTTTTACCATTAACTGTTGAAACACCCGATGCTAAAAGTACAGTAATATGCGTGGTTGCATAGTAGCACACGGTATTGATTATTGATGCTTACGTGAGAAGTCACTTAATTTTGTTCAATTATTGTTGTAAGACCCCAACTTATTATAAATGAAATTAAATTTCCTCTATTTATATTTTGAAATAGTAAGGGTTGATTTGATTAATGTGGTTAGTTATGGGTAAAATGCGCAAATATTTCAAATAAGCAAGTGGTTATAAAACATTCTTGCTGTCGGGGAATATTCGTACAACGGCGCAGCCTTGTGTGGGTCGCATAACGGAAAAGCGATTGGATGAAGAAAACGACAAGTATAGGTTGTTTATAAATAACGGCGTAGTTTATACCGTTAATACTGTTGAAATACTCGGTGGTTAAAACACAGTAGCACACGGTATTGCACCAATTATTGATTCTTACGTAAGAAGACACTACTCAATAATTGATACAGTAATTACTGTTCAATATTTTACTTTATTGATTCAATAATTACTGCGTTGATATTTTATATTATTTTTGTTTTAATAATTGTCATTACACAGTATTTTCCATTATCAGATCGATACGTTATATTATTTGAATAATATTATTAGATAACATTATTGGCAATGTCTAAAAAGTTCTGTCTAAGGAGAGGTCTGGTCACCTAATTGCGCGCCAGTAAGGAGAAATCCTTATTGGAAAGCCCCTCTTTCTGAGGAACTACGGCACAAGTTGCAAAGATATTGTGATTCTGTAATATTATTTGTGAATAATTAATTATCGATTTATATGATAAGGATAATATTCATTTTATGTGGATATCGATGGAGAAAATTTTTAATGTGACAATTGTTGAAAATTGGTATTTTATCTTTTTCTGATAAAATAATTTATTTAAATATATTATTATATTATAATAATATAATAATGGTGATATTTTACAATGAATGTGTGATATATGAATAAATGAGGAGGAAGAGTATTTTTGTTACAAAAAATATTTAAAACATGTTTTTCATGTTTGTGGACCCCATTTCTTGACTGAAATTTGATTATAGTCGCAAAATCGTTCGTATGTGGATTTCGAACAATTTCTGCTTGGAATTTAGAAAAACTTAAACATATAAAGTTGTAGAGAATTGAATTTCCTATGAAATGGACATAAGATTCGAATTTTTCTGATAAAAGGGCTATTTATTATGAATTATTGAAGTTCTGGAATAATTGATTTTTGAAAGTTTTAAATATTTATATTTAGAAAAACGTTTTTTTCATTTGTGGGCCCCACTTGCATGTGTTAAATGGTTGAAATCAGTTGCTAAGGTGTGCGTAGGAATATAATTTATAAATATTAATATTTTATTAAATTTTCTGCTTTGGTGTTCTAAGCATTTTCCTATAAATAGGGTACTTAGGTTAGAATTAAAAATCACACCAGAAACTAAAGTTTTCTCTCTCTATATTATCGAGCGTATTCTTGTGAGTATTTTGATACTTTGAGTGTTGCTATACTCTGTCTGTTCCTTCAAAGACTATATCCAAATATTCCAAATCAAGTACTATTTTTTCGAGGTAAGGGATGTTATTTTTTTTATAAATGATATTATTTCTTTCAATATCATTATGCCGAAATATTGGTAAGAATTTTCTTGTGAAATTCTTGTCTTTTAGTGTCGGGATTACTATTCACGTATACGACACTATTCACGTATACGGCACTATTCACTAATACGACACTATTCACAGAAAAATTAAATTTTCATTTTTGTCCAAAATATCTATAGATACTAGCTTTGATTGTATCCATGTTTTGATCATTCTTGAATTTTACTTCACTATGGTTATTTATGAAGTATTTTTGAACTTGGACTGTTTAAAGTACGAATCCTTATTATTTGTTCTTTTGTTTCACTGGATTCGTTTTCTTTAAAATATTTTTCATCATCCTCAGTCCTAAATGATGATATTACTGAATATCTTTGGCACAGTAGTAAAAGATGGTTGATTTTCTTATGAATATCTTTAGCACGTAGTGCAAAGATGTACAGGTGTTGAGATGAACATGACCAACTGATGAATATCTTTGGCATGTAGTGCAAAGATGAATATTTGATTTAAGATGTATATTGATTGATGTTACAGGGATAAAATATTGATGATAAACTTTTAAATTCATAGAAGAAAGTAGATTTCATTCTCTACGTAACTCTTCTAATGAATTATTATTTCCTGCTGCGAATATTGATTTAAAACTTGTTATCTATTGTATTCTATCAGATTTTTCCTTGTTGAGGACTAACGATAATTTGTTCTATTTTATCTTAGTCATAATATTCTTTACTGGGCTAGTTGAGCTCACCCTTTTCCTTTTTCTTCCATTTTTCTTCTTAGGAGGCGAGAATGTAGCAAGTACTAGTCGGGGTATGGAATGAAGGTTCTAGAAAGTTGTTTTAGTAGTCCTCACTATTTTGTAAAATAGTGTATCAATAATTATAATGAGGACTTATTTGAGTGTTGATATTGCCTAGAAGACAATATTTGTTTTTAAACTCACAGTTTATGTGTTGTCGTATTTTGCACGACAATTGTATTAATAAAGTTGTAGTTGTTTCTGTACCATGTATTTGGCGACTCAGAATGGGTGTTGTATACCTATTTTGGGGGCGTCACAATTGCTACAGTAATTGTTGCATAATATCTCACGTTATTTGATTCAATTATTGTCGATATTTTATATATTATTAAATCAATAATTGAGATAACAAAGTTATTAATATTATTATTTGCAATATTAACGATGTCTAGAAGTTCTACCAAGGAGAGGTTTGGTCACCTAATTGCGCGCCAATAGGGAGAAATCCTTATTAGAAAGCCCCCTCTTTCCTGGGAACGATTTGGTCGATTAGTATTGTGAATTATAATAATGATGATAAATATTGTTAAATATAATGAGGTGTCTTTTTATATGAAGTCACGTTTTATTAGTATTATTAATGTAATAAAATAGTAAAAGCTTTATATATATATATATATATATATATAATTAAATTGTGTTTTATTAGTATTATTAATGTAATAAAATGAAAAGCTTTTTATATAAAATAGAATACTTTTATAAAGTTATTTATTTTATTAGACAATAATTAGAATATAATATATTTTATTATGCATTGTGTTTGCATAGTACTGCATATTGTTTACATAGTAAAATCTTTTTATATAAAATATAATACTTTTATAAAGTTAATTATTTTATTAGATTTTAAATAATATATATATATATATATATTATATTTTATTATATTTTATAGTACCCTTTCTATTTTCCTATAAATAGGATGCTTAGTTAGAATTAAAATCACACCGTAAATTTAGAGAATTCTCTTCTATAATCTTGAGCATATTTCTTTAGAGTTTTAAGAAGCTTTGAGCGTAGTCTGAAGTTTTCTTCAAGTATATCCCCGCCCCACCCTTCTCTTTATAAGGTGAGATTACTCTTCTTTATAAGGTAAGGGGGTATTATTTCTTTCATATTCATGAAGAGAACTTCATTATTCCATTCTTTATTATTATGTTGGAATAACTCATATATGCTGATACCACATACATGGTGAAATTCTTCTCGTTATTCCATTCTTTATTATTATGTTGAATAACTCGTATATGCGAAATACCGCATACATGGTGAAATTCTTCTGTTATTCCATTCTTTATCATTTTGTTGGAATATCCTGTCTATGCGTTTACGCATGACCTGGTTCCATTATTTATTATTACATTGGTAATAACTCATCATGTGATCTATCATTCATCATAGTGAATTCTTCTTCATATTCCATTCTTTATTATTCATTGGAATAACTCATATATGTGGATTACCAAATGCATGGTGAATGATCCTTTATATTCATTCCTTGTTAAATTATAGAAATGATCTGTATACGTGGATTACCTTATGACGGGTGAAAATCCAATTGCAGTTTCGTAATTTTTCTGACCCTCAAAAATTCTGAAAAGTCATAATATAAGCATTGGACTATTGATTATGATGAAAGTCATAATAAAAGCATTGGACTGATGAAAATCATGGGTATATGTAGTATTAGTAAGTGTTATGATGAGTTATGTTGGTTATTATGTGAAAACATGTAAGTTTCTTAGAAATCACAAAGAGTTGAAAATCAGATTTTTGGTAAAAATGGAACATGAAATTCAATTGACCATATCTCCTATTATATTTTGAATTTTTGAGTGTGGTCAAGTTCTAGAGTTAGATCTATGAGTTTTCTAATTTATCCAAATGGAATAACTGGAAAAGGTGTTGTAGATTTTCGTGTGGACTGATTTTAGCAAAGGAGTCAAAAACTGTAAAGTACCAAAAAGCTACTGCCCATAAATTTAAAAGGGCATTTTCGGCCACTTAATTTGTGAGAAAATTCCGGCGTTTTAGGACATGGAAATATATGGTATACAGTACCTCCTGTCCAAAAAGGAGCTCATTCTAACTTAAAATGAACAAGTTGTGACCATTTCAATATTTAGATTTTTTCGACGAAAAACGCTATAACCGGAGTTCTATAACTCTGATGACCATGAAATTTAAACTGGAAGCTCGGGTTAACATGCGTAAGATCTTGCCAAGATTTGGGAATTTCTGGAGTTAAACTTGAGGTAGCTAATTTCTTAAGAAATTAATTAGAAATTGATTTTTAAAAAATACTTAAGAGAGTTGAAAAATTATAAAAAAATACTTGTTGTGTATGAAATATATGTATCTATGTTTGGACAAAGGATAAAAAAATAATAAGTTGATTTGGTAATTTTTCATGAAAATGGTTTAGATTCAAACATATGAGTTAAATATGTTACGTGAAGTTGAAGAATTGGTAAATAGGATTTTAGGGCTTGAAAGTCCTATATAAGGTATATGCAGTTTTTTGATGAGTGATTTGATCATTGATGATGAAATCTTATGAGTATGGCATTTTTGAATGATTAAATACATTATTTGGTAAAGTGTAAATAATTAAATTAAATTATTTATAAGTTTAAGAAGTGATTAAAATATTGTTATAATATTAACAATATTATATTATGAGTTATTTAAGTGATGGATAATATTTGGATAAATTTAAAGTCTTTAATATTTATCCTTATTTTTGTTTGATTAATGCTTATATTATTGTCATCATCCTCATGCTTATATTGTGATGAAAGTCATCTTTGGCTTACGTGCAGAGATGAACATGGTATGATTATGACCAGAGATTATTCGGTATAATTATGACCGTAATGTAACGAATGATGTGGTAAAAGTCCTCATTGGCTCAGTAGTTCATCGGTGGACGCTTGTTGTTATGATTATGACTAGGGATTATTCTTCAGATAATCATGACCATTGATGATTACATGAATATCCTCGTCGTCGTGGTGTGTGGGGATGATGTGGTTTATTTATTGTCGAGTCTCAAATGATAAAGTTTATGAAAATCTTTTAAATCATAGAAGATAGTAGATTTTATGCTCTACTGACTCTTCTAATGGATTGCTTGTTCCGCCAGCAGTTAAACTTGATGTCTATTGTATTTTATCGCTTTAACATTGTTAAAGACTAATGATAATTTATTCTCGCATTATCTTAGTCATAATATTTCTTCTTCGGGCTAGTTGAGCTCACCCTTTCTTTTATTGTTCTCTTCGTGAAATGAGAATATAGCCGGGGACTAGTCGGGAAATGGAGTGATCGGTCCGGATGATAGCATTAGTAGTCCTTACTATGGCATGACATGCAATATATAATTGTATTGAGGACCTAAGATGTGTGTGTCATTTTTTATACGTCACTTAATAATTGATTTTGGTGAACAACAATAGGGTGATGAGAACCCAATTTCGAAAGCATCAAAAGTGCACCACAAGAAATGAAGAGAACATAAATCTTCTCGTGTCCCTTTGAGACTTGAAATATTTGTCATTGTACTTTATATGGCATGTATTAATTTGAGTATGAATATTGTCGTATTATATACGTTACAATATTTGTATTAAAAATCATAGTATATATGTTGTCGTATTTTGCACGACTGTTGTATAATTTAGTTTGTATTTGAATTTTGTACTATGTATCTGGCGACTTAAGATGGGTGAGGTATACCTATTTTGGGGGCGTCACAGTTGGTATCAAAGCTTAGGGATATGATCCTTGGCTGAGATATGAGACAAGAACTAGGAGGGGAGAGACGGGGAATTCCTTCGCTAGTATGACCTACCTTAGTTTATTTGGTATTTAATTGGTCGGTCAGAGTATAGGAATAATATGTGATATGTTAATTAACCCTTGTTTTGTGGCAGTATTTGAAAATGACATCCGAAAATGTTGAGATAAGCATTGAAGCACATGAGACCGTTGAGACACCGTTAATCACTAACCAGGTTAATATGATGTCAGATGAAGAAGAAATTAGAGATATCTACGTGGTGAGTGAATAACTAATAGTTGCACCCGAGCTAGTTGCAGAGGTTGCAGTTGAGAGTGAGGAAGAAGAAGAACCTGAGGAGAATTGGGTAGAAGAATTTTATGATCAAAATTTAGAATTACAAAATCGTATTCATGAGTTAGAAGAGCAGTCAAGAACTAAGAACCAAGGGTAATGGGTCATGGAGCAAAGAGATGTAACAATTCAAAATTGTGTTACCCGATGTGCGATGCTTGAATGTAAGCACTCTTTTGGCGTAGTATAAGATATTAGAGCCGAATCGAGAATGCTATGATCAAAGTTCGATGAAAGAAGAAGCAATCGAATGAATGAGAATAAATGATGCATGGGTAAAAGCCGCATCGACGCGTAGATATTGTAGAAAAAACGCGTCCAGATCCAATAAGGCCAAAATAGATGAAATGGATTTTGCTTTTGACAAGAATTGTGAGAATCCAACATCGAATTCGAATTACCCTGCAGAAGCGGTCAACCCCAATTCGATATGGATCGGAGAGTAATGATTCGAAACATGGATCAGGAATGTGACGAAGCAATTAAGGGTGGAATGTACTCTACAGCAAAGTTAAGTCCAACTCGGATGTCTTAGACAAGTCAAAATTGGTAGTTTAAGAGAGAGCATTTTTTTTGTGACGAGGAACCTGAACAAAGTTATCACGGGTAAGTTAATCATAAAGTCTTGCGAAGTCTATACCTTGTTAGATACCGGTTCTACCCACTCTTTTATTTCACCTAGTTGTGTTCAATGTTTGAACTTGGCTCTTGAGAAATTAGACTTTGACTTATCTGTTGAAACTCCGCTTGGAGAAACCTTCATACATCCACTATTTATAAATCTTGTTTAATTCAAATCGATACTTTCACATTACCTGTCGATCCTTATCTCTTTGAAAATACTTGCATTTGATGTGATTTTAGGAATCAATTGGTTAACTACTCATCATGCCAAAATTGATTATTTTCGTAAGGTTGTTAGCTTTCATATTCCTAACCAACCTGCTATACGAATTCAAGTAACCAAACCACTAAAGTCAATTATTGTCATATCAAGCCATAAGTAAAAAGCCCTGAGCCTTTCGCTAGTGACTTCCAAGTCTTGGAATACACCGAAGATAGAATTTCTATAGGCGACGCCGGGAGTGATGATGGCAAGTTGATAGGTATGAATGTGACATACTATCTAAGTCTTGGATGAGAATCACAGTTTTTAAACGATAGTTTTATTGTTAATAAATTTTTTGACGTTTTCTTGAAGACTTCTTAACCTACCCCTAGAGTGTGAAATCGAATTTTGTATTGACCCCAGTATAAAACCCATTTCTAAAACCCTCAAGTATTTCTTCACCCAAAACGAACGTATAATGCGCCAAAGACGATGGCTCGAGCTGTTGAAGGTTACGACCATTCAATACCATCGTGGAAAATCGAACGTGGTAGCTGATATGTTGAGTAGAAGATTGTATGCGCCATTTGAAACGAATATAACGAACCTCACGTGAAGATAACGAATATATGATTAGAACCGACTTTAGTCGATAATGTTAAAGCTGCTAAAGCTACAGACCCGGAGCTGATGAATACGAAGAAGAAGGTTCAAGAGGGCGTTATTTTAAAAGCAAGAGTTGCTGAAGAGAGGAAATATCAACCCTCGATTTAATTGGCCCATTTGAAATCCTCGATCAAGTAGGAACTGTGGCCTATAGACTCGTTTTATTGCCAAGTATGTTGCGTGTTCATAATGTTTTTAATATATCGATGTTACGTAAATATGTGGATGACCTGAACCACATTATTAAATTAGAAATAGACGATATAGTAGAAGTTTTAACGTATGAGGAGATACGTGTTAAAATCTTGGATAAGAAGGATCGTATTCAACACTCAAATGTTATACCTCAAGAGTTAGAATTTGAAATGAAGTCAAGGTATCCTCACCTCTTCGGTATACCAGGTACGTACGTAAATTTCGAGGGCGAAATTTCATAAGGATGGGAGATTGTAAAACCCCAAATTTTACGAATAAAGATTTAATTTTCTCAAAATATTTTTTTTGAATATTATGGTGTTGATTTGAGATAATGTTATAGTTGTGGGTAGTATTTAGAAATTTTGAAAAGTATGCAAGTTGTTATATAATATTTGATTTATTGGTTGGGGAATATTCATTTTAACAGGAAATATTCGTACGACGACACAATCATTGGTGGACCCCACAACGGAATTATTGCCGGATTGAGAAAATGACAAAATATTTTTATGAAAATAACGGCAAAAGTTTTACCATTAACTGTTGAAACACCCGGTGTTAAAAGTACAGTAATACGCGTGGTTGCATAGTAGCACACAATATTGATTATTGATGTTTACGTGAGAAGTCACTCGGTTTTGTTCAATTATTACTACAGTAATTGTTGCATAGTATCTCACGTTATTTGATTCAATTTTTATCGATATTTTATATATTATTAAATCAATAAATGAGATAACAAAGTTATTAATATTATTATTTGCAATATTAACGATGTCTAGAAGTTCTGCCAATGAGAGGTTTGGTCACCTAATTACGCGCCAAATAGAGAAATCTTTATTGAAAGCCCCTCTTTCTCGGGAACGATCGATCGATTAATATTGTGAATTATAATAATGATGATAAATGTTGTTAAATATATTGAGGTGTCTTTTTATGAACTCACTTAGTTTATATATATATATATATATATATATATATAAATTTTGTTTTATTAGTATTATTAATGTAATAAAAATAAAAAGCTTTTTATATAAAATAGAATACTTTTATAAAGTTATTTGTTTTATTAGAATAATAATTATAATATAATATATTTTATTATGCATAGTGTTTTTTCATAGTAAAAAAATCTTTTTATATAAAATATAATACTTTTATAAAGTTATTTATTTTATTAGATAATAATTAGAATATAATATATTTTATTATGCATAGTGTTTGCATAGTACTACTATATAGTTTTTGCATAGTAAAATCTTTTTATATAAAATAGAATACTTTTATAAAGTTAATTATTTTATTAGATTTTAAATAATATATATATATTATATTATATTATATTATATTTTATTGCATAGTATCCTTTCTATTTTCCTATAAATAGGATGCTCAGTTAGAATTTAAATCACACCAGAAATTCAGAGAATTCTCTTCTATAATCTTGAGCGTATTTCTTTAGAGTTTTAAGAAGCTTTGAGCGTAGTGCAAGTTTTCTTCAAGTATATCCCATACCTACCCTCATCAAGTACTCTTCTCTTTATAAGGTATTATTATTTGTAAGGTAAGGGGTATTATTTCTTTCATATTCATGAAGAGAACTTTTGTTATTCCATTCTTTATTATTATGTTGGAATAACCTGTATATGCGAAGTACTGCATACATTGTGAAATTCTTCTATTATTCCATTCTTTATTATTATGTTGGAATAAACTCGTATATGCTAAGTACCGCATACATGGTGAAATTCTTCATTATTCCATTATTCCATTCTTTATCATTCTGCATTGGAATATCCCGTCATGCTTCGCTTATGCATGACCGGTTCCATTATTTATTATTCATTTGAATATCCCGCTTCGTTTAACTTTGCATTACATAGTTCCATTATTTATTATTCGCGTGATTAACTCGATGATGGTGAATTTTTCTCATTATTCCATTCTTTATTATTCTGTTTGGAATAACTTTGTCCTATGTGGATTACCAAATGCATGGTGAATGATCCTTTATATTCATTCCTTGTTAAATTATAGAAATGATCTGCCTGATCGTGGATTACCTCAAATGATCGACGGATGAAAATCCATTTGCGCTTTCGTAATTTTTCCGACCCTCAAAAATTTCGAAAGTCATAATATAAGCATTGAATCTGTTGATTATGATGAAAGTCATAATAAAAGCATTGGACCGATGAAAATCATGGGTATATGTAGTATTAGTAAGTGTTATGATGAGTTATGTTGGTTATTATGTGAAAACATGTAAGTTTCTTAGAAATCACAAAGAGTTAAAAATCAGATTTTTGGTAAAAATAGAACATGAAATTCAATTGACCATATCTCCTATTATATTTCAAATTTTTGATTGTGGTCAAGTTCTAAAGTTAGATCTATGAGTTTTCTAACTTATCCAAGTGGAATCACTGAAAAAGGTGTTGTAGATTTTCGTGTGGACTGATTTTAGCAAATGAGTCAAAAACTGCAAAGTACCAAAAAGCTATTGCCTATAAATTTAAAAGGGCATTTTTTGCCACTTAATTTATGCGAAAAATTCCGGCCTTTTGGGACATGGAAATATATGGTATAAATTATCTCCTGTCCAAAAATGAGCTCATTCCAACTTAAAATGAGCAAGTTATGAGCATTTTAATATTTAGGTTTTTCCGATGAAAAATGCTATAACCGGAGTTCTATAACTCCGATGACAATGAAATTTAAACTTGAAGCTCACGTTAACATGCGTAAGATCCTGCCAAGATTTGGGAATTTCTGGAGTTAAACTTGAGGTAGCTAATTTCTTAAGAAATTAGTTAAAAATTGATTTTTGAAAAATACTTAAAAGAGTTGAAAAATTATAAAAAAAATACTTGTTGTATATGAAATATATGTATCTATGTTTGGAGAAAGGATAAAAAAAATAATAAGTTGATTTGGTAATTTTTCATGAAAATAGTTTAGTTTCAAACATATGAGTTAAATATGTTATGTGAAGTTGAAGAATTGGTAAATAGGATTTTAGGGCTTGAAAATCCTATATAAGGTATATGCAGATTTTTGATGAGTGATTTGATCATTGGTGATGAAATCTTATGAGTATGGCATTTTTGAATGATTAAATGCATTATTTGGTAAAGTGTAAACAATTAAATTAAATTATTTATAAGTTTAAGAAGTGATTAAAATATTGTTATAATATGAACAATATTAGATTATGAGTTATTTAAGTGATGGATAATATTTGGATAAATTTAAAGTCTTTAATATTTATTCTTATTTTTGTTTGATTAATGCTTATATTATTGTCATCATCCTCATGCTTATATTGTGATGAAAGTCATCTTTGGCTTACGTGCAGAGATGGACTTGGTATGATTATGACCGTGGATTATTCTTGGTATAATTATGATCGTAATGTAAATGAATGATGTGGTAAAAGTCCTCATTGGCTCAGTAGTTCATCGGTGGACGATTGTTGGTATGATTATGACTAGGGATTATTCGGTATAATCATGACCATTGATGATTACATGAATATCCTCGCCACGTAGCAGTGGACTTTCGATGATGTGGTTTATTTATTGTCGAGTCTCAAATGATAAAGTTTATGAAAATCTTTTAAATCATGAAGATAGTAGATTTTATGCTCTACTTGACTCTTCTAATGGATTGCTTGTTCCGCCGTAGTTAAACTTGATGTCTATTGTATTTTATCGCTTTAACATTGTTAAAGACTAATGATAATTTATTCGCATTATCTTAGTCATAATATTTCTTCTTGGGCTAGTTGAGCTCACCTTTCTTTTATTGTTCTCTTCAGAAATGAGAATATAGCCGGGGACTAGTCGGAAATGGAGTGATTATCCGATGATAGCATTAGTAGTCCTTACTATGGCATGACATGCAATATATAATTGTATTGAGGACCTAAGATGTGTGTGTCGATTTTATACGTCACTTAATAATTGATTTTGGTGAACAACAATAGGGTGATGTGAACCTGACCCTGAAAGCATCAAAAGTGCACCACAGTAAAATGAAGAGAATAGAAATCTTCTCGTGTCCCTTTGGAGACTTAAAAATATTTATCATTGTACTTTTATATGGCATGTATTAATTTGAGTATGAATATTGTCGTATTATATATCGCTATAATATTTGTATTAAAACTCATAAGATATATGTCGTCAGATTTTCCTAATTGTTGTATAATTTAGTTTGTATTTGAATTTTGTACCATGTATCTGGCTACTCAAGATGGGTGAGGTATACCTATTTTGGGGGTGTCACAATTATTCTTGAATTTTATTCCACAAAGCAGTATCATGTTGACAATTTGAACGTTATTGAATTCTGGATAAATTAAATTTATAAATCTTTAAAATTTATCCTTGAACTTGTTTTATTGAATTATTATATCATTGTCATCATCCTCATGCTTATATTGTTATGAAAGTCATCTTTGGCCTTAGTGTATAGATGGACTTGGTATAATTATGACCATGGATTATTCGGTATAATCATGACCATAATGTTACAAATAATGGATTGCTTATTCCGCTGCAGTTGTTGATCTAAAACTTGTTGTCTATTATATTCTATTAGTTGTTATACTGCTGAAGGCTAAGGATAATTTATCCTGCATTATCTTAGTCATAATATTTCTTATTAGGCTAGTTAAGCTCACCCTTTCTTTCACTGTTCTCTTCAGGATTTGAGAATATAGCTGGGACTAGTCGGGGAATGTATTAACGGTCCAGATGGTTGCATTAGTAGTCCTCACTATTCTGTAAAATAGTGTGATAATAAATGTATTGAGGACTTAATTTGAGTTTGAATACTGTCTAGAAGACAATATTTGTATTAAAACTCACAGCTCATGTTGTATATTTAAGTTTGTATTTGTATTCTGTACCATGTATTTGGCGACTCAGAATGGGTGATGTATACCTATTTTGGGGTGTCATAGTTAGTATCAAAGCTTAGGGATATGATCTCTGGCTGAGATGTGAGACAAGAACTAGGAGGGGAGAGACGGGGAATTCCTTCACTAGTATGGCCTACCTAAGTTTATTTGGTATTTAATTAGTCGGTTAGAGTATAGGGATAATATGTGGCATGTCAATTAACCCTTATTTTGTGACAGTGTTTGAAAATGACATCCGAGAATGTTGAGAATAACAATGGTGCACATGAGATAATTGAATCACCAACGATCAATATCCAGGATAATGTGTATCAGGAAGGCAATAATCCTCGTGTAAACAACAACACTGATCAAATGACGAATGACGGTACGTTTAGGAGCTTTTTAGAATTCACGCAACACCAAACGAGAGAGACGCCTATTCGTAATGCTGGTAAAATCAATGGCAACCCACGGTTGGTCATCGCTAAGCAGTTCAAGGAGCTGGGACCACCAAAGTTTTTGGGAAAGCCAGAACCACTTAAGGCAGAGACGTGGATAAATCAGATCACCAAGATATTTGATGTCTTGGAATGCTTAGAGGAACAAAAGGTTCCATTCGCCACCTTTATGTTGCATTAAGAAGCATATCATTGGTGGGAATCTGTAAAACGTACCCAGGCTGACGCACTCAAAATGTCTTGGGAGAAGTTCCAAGAATTGTTCAACGACAAGTACTTTTCTGAAAGTATTCGTCATATGAAGGAGGTGGAATTCATTAAGCTGGAGCAAAATAATATGACTGTGTCGCAGTACGAGGCTAAGTTTGCGGAGTTGTCCCGGTTTGCATCCCATTTGGTTGATAATGAGGAGCGAATGACGCGAATGTTTCTGCGAGGTTTGAAACCCGATATACGTCAATACCTCATTTCTCACAAAATTTGTTTATATTCAGATGTTGTGAATAGGGTTCAGTTAGTGGAGCACAATAATGAGTCAGCACAACTAAAAGGAAACGACCAACAACATGATAATAATCGTACCGGTGGCAATGGCCATTGGAACAATGATAACCATCGTGGGGGAAATTATCATGCCAAGAATGGTAACCACTTCGGTGGTAAACATGGCCAAGATAATAGAAGTGGAAATTTCAAGAAGAAAAGGTTCAATAATGATGGAAAGACAGCAACACCGACACCCGTTTCAAAGGAAGAAGAAAGACAACCGGTTGTATGTTTCAAATGCAGACAGGAGGGACACATCCGTCCAAACTGTATGCAGCAACCCAAAGCGTGTTTCAATTGCGGAAGAGAAGGTCACCTAACTCGATTTTGTCGTGTAGTGAAGTCAAGTCCAGCTGGGATAGTGACGTCAAAGGATGTCCCAGACAAGTCAAAGCCAACAGTTTAAGTGAGAGCGTTTTTTGAGGAACCCGAACAAAGTTTTCACGGGTAAGTTAATCATAAACTCTTGTGTTAGTTCCTGGTAGGCACAATAGATCTAGAAGGGGGGTTGAATAGATCCTTTTAATTTCAAATACTTTTTTGGTTTATTTTGTATTGCTAATAATTTAGCATATGACAAACATAAGAATCTTTTCAAGCATAGCGGAATAAGTAAAAGATCCCCTTCATTGATATATTCATAATCATACATACATTGTTCGTAGAGTTAGTTCAGTGGTAAGCAGTTAAAACATACATAGCAGTTATAGGAGTTAATGTACATAATATAAATGACATAAAGTAAAAGACACAAGGGATTTTAAGTGGTTCATAGACTCAAGCTCCTAATCCACTCTTCTGCTTTCAACTAGCAGGATTTCCACTAAGGAAGGGCAGCACCCTGAATCACTAAGATTCCTTCAAGGCCAGCAGCCTTGGAACGTTAATTCACTAAGAACTCTTGAAGGCTAGCAGCCTTGGAACTCCTCTAGTTCCCTAGGAACTCTTCAAGCCCAGCAGGCTTGGAACTTCATTTAGTCCCTCTGGACAAGGACCCCTCAGGCCCTCGCTTCTTATTGTTGAGTTGTTTGTTTGTTTATTGGAGTTAGTGCTGAGCTGCTAAGATATCTTTAAGCTCTGAACATCTTCTGTACTTAGCAGCTTGGCATGATCATCCTTGAAGTGCAGTTGAGTGTTGCATGATGCTCAGCTTCTTCAGTTACTCAACCACTTCTGATGATCCCTTGATGAACTGCCTTGAAAATCATTCTTCTTGATATTTGATGGCTGCACATGATGGGTTTCTAAGATGACTGTAAGCTCTTCTTCTAGGTACTTAGAAACTTTCTCATGCTTGACACCATGATGGCGTTGGTGATCTTCTTTCTTGATACTTGATGCCTTCTCATGATGGACTTGCTAAGATGACTGCAGGCTCTTCTCTCTGGTACTTAGAGTCTCCCCATGATGGACATCAAGATGACATGATGCTCTTCTTTCTCTTGGAAGTTCAGAACACTCTTTTTGTAGTATAACTCTCATTTCTACTTCTTTCTTTGTCTGTCTCTAAGTGTTCTTGGTGGATCGTAGAGTGAGCCTTGGACCTTCATTGGTCACTCACTATTTTACGTTGGTTAGATCAGTCCACCATTTCTCCAAACTCAGCAACTCCAGCAACCTTTGATCTTTGAAGCTCTAGCTGATTTATACTCCTTCCCAATCTTCCCGTTGGAAAGTAGCCGTTGAGAGCTCTTTGAATTACTTCACAAATCTCGAGTTGTTTAGTGTAGACTGCAGATGTGACATGACATAACTTTCTGACACTACACTCTATTGTTTCACCTACCCCGTCAGAGATGTTACTTTGATGTCTCGGGCAGGTCGACGACATTATTTCCCCCTTCTGATTTCTCGATCAGAGGTTGTCTTTTTACATCGATGCTCTCAATAAGCTCTTATCCGAATATCAACCTTCAGATTGAACCGTTGCCAATGCTTCAATCGTCGGATGACCGAACTCTACGATTCTGATGCTTGCTTTCTTGGACTTGATCGTAGTGTCTTGTTGACTTGCTCATTTGTTATGTAGAGACAACACTACGATCTTTGAAAATGTTCATTGGATCTTCAATGTAGAACAACTTTTCCTTCTATTGTGTAGTGCTTCAACACTTCTTGTTTACTTTGACTGCTCTCAGATACAGATGGCTTGATTCCTTGTTCTGGTCCCTTCTTAATAGCAAGACACTTCAGATTTGTGACATGTCCAGCTCCCTTTCTCCTTGTGATCTCTCGTTCACTTATCATCAATGGACTGACCCAATTCTTAATCACTTTAGCCTTGTTCTTCAGAAGCTGACCAATATCTCTGTGTACACTCCATCAGTTCTTTCTTTGTTTGGCAAACACTACGATCCTGGTTACTTCCAAGATCGTTGTCATCTTACCACTTGACAGCTACTGCACCTGCTAACTTTCCTTAGTCAGCTACTGAAGTCTTCTGTTAGCTTACATGCCATTCGTTGAGTGCTCTCTGGTTTCCTTTAGATGGGATGTATCTTTGCAGTATCAACCAGAGGCTTCATTCCTTTGGATATTCTGGGAGTGCTCATTTATTGAGAATTGTATTAGCTCTACGATTCTGCCTTGATGTTTTGAGCACATCTATTGAAGTCTCAGTTCTACACTCTACGATTCAGCTTCGGCTGTGCAGACACTACGACTCCGAGATCAGATCTTGACACTCTACGATTTCTGTCATTGTGCTTGTTATTTTCATCTGAT
Organism: Panax quinquefolius; assembly: GCA_020205615.1. Taxonomy (NCBI): domain Eukaryota; kingdom Viridiplantae; phylum Streptophyta; class Magnoliopsida; order Apiales; family Araliaceae; genus Panax; species Panax quinquefolius. The sequence continues at coordinate 82,545,493 of CM035168.1, forward strand.
CTTGCTCGACTACGATCTCTGCCTCTGATATGATCAGTAGACTCTACGATTCTGAGTGTAGTCTACGATTCTTGACTTAGCTTTGGCATGCTCGATCGGCTCATAGGCAGGCTGTCTCTACGATTCAGAACATGACTTCCTCAGCAGACTTCGGCTTAGAGGAAGTTCTACTCGATACACTACGATCCTTGCTCGTCTCTCCTAGCAGTCTACGAACTCCAAGATTTACTATCTTGCAGACTACGATTCTGCCTCGACTGCTCTCGAGTTTTCTTTGACTCTCCTGGCAGACTACGATTTTGGGTGCAATGCTCGATGATCAGACAAGCCTATCTATTACATTATAAGATCAACCTAACATGCTTGATCTTTCTATATTTATAGTCCTTGTACATCATTTCTTTTTAAGGACTTTACAAAGATGTTTTGCTTATGTAGGAATAACCTAACATATTTGATCAATTTATTCTAAGTCCTTGTACATGTGTTTCTATTATCTATCAAAGGATTTTACAGCTTTTCTTAATGCAAGCATACTTGCATATTCATTCATATATATATATATATATCATAATCAAATCATATATAAATAAGAATATCATTCACATGTTTATTCCTGACAATCTCCCCCTATTTGATTATGACAAAAACAATAAGTGCATATGCATGTTATGAATGAATCTCATATACAATGAGTAGCTGTATTTTTAAAACAGATAATCATGAATGTTTTTTATAATGTTGTGAAATTTAATATACTGACATTTTACATCTTGGATCCAGAACATACCTAACTAGTTAGAGATGTACCTCTTTTGGCTCCAGGTATGCTTCCAGGATGTCTGTTTGTGAGACCCCAAATTTTATGAATAAAGATTTAAATTTCTCGAAATATTTTTTTGAATATTATGGTGTAGATTTGATATAATGTTATAGTTGTGGGTAATATTTATAAATTTTTCAAAGCATGCAAGTTGTTATATAATATTCGATTTGTCGGGGAATATCCGTTTTAATATTCGACGACACACAATCATTGGTGGACCCCACAACTAAGTATTGTCGTAGTAGAAAATGACATAATTATCATTTTAAAAAATAATAATGAGCAAGTGTTACCGTTAAACCGTTGAACTACTAGGTAGTAAAAATACAAAAGAATACTCGTGGGTTGCATAAGAGCACAAGGTATTGATTATTGATACTTACGCTGAAAAAGTCACTCAGTTATACTCAATTATTGCTATAATAATTGACGCATCATATCTCTCATATTATTGATTCAATTATTGTTACAGTATCATCTGTATAATATGTTATATTATTAAATCAATAATTGAGACTACAAAGTTATTCATATTATTATTTGTAATATTAACAATGCCTAGAAGTTCTGTCAAGGAGAGGTTTGGTTACCTAATTGCGCGCCAATAAGAGAAATCCTTATCGGAAAGTCCCCTCTTTCCTGGGAACGATCTGGTTGTTAAATATTGTGAATTATAATATTAATGATGAATAAGTTCGTGTTGATTAAAGATAAAATTGATAGTTCCATTGTGTTAGAATTATTAGTGTTAGTAGAAATCGACATTTATTTCGATAGTAATTGATGTCTGGAGGTTATATTGATCAATCGGGTAATTAATCGGATAAATGAGCAATTATTTGCTATTAATTCACATGATTATAACTATTTGTTCATATGTATGTACTATTGATTCACATTCATTTACTATTAGAGGAGTTGGTGCAAGATTGATAATACTTGCATGACTAAGTCATAATATACTGTAATTCGTATTTTTACATGTCTAGAACTATTGATTCACATGATTTACTATTGATTCACATGATTTAGTATTAGGAGAGGTGGTGTAAGTTTGATAATACTTGCAGGACTAAATTAAAAATGAAGAAAAAGTTGGAGGTATTATACTGTAATATTTCGAGCCCCAAAACGTGCAATTATCAAAACTATATTTTCCTATAAATAGAAGCTCATTCTTCCTTCATTTCTCACCAATTCACTAAAGCTATAGAGCAATTATTATAGAGAGAAATTATAGAGAGAAAGAAGAAGAGAAGTCTGCTTCCTCACTATTCCCGTATCCAGCTTTATTCTAAGGTAAGGGATATTATTATTATAGTAAGGGGTATTATTTCTTTCGTATTCATGAAGAGAGCTTCAGTTATTCCATTCTTTATTATTTTGTTGGAATAACTCTGTCTATGCTAAGTACCACATACATGATGAAATTCTTCATTATTCCATTCTTTATTATTATGTTGAATAACTCATTCTATGCTAAGTACCGCATACATGGTGAAATTCTTACATTATTCCATTCTTTATTATTCTATTGGAATATCCGTGGTGTCTATCGCATGCATGGTGAATTCTTCTTATTCCATTCTTTATTATTCTCATTGGAATATCCTCGTCTGCATGTGGATTACGCTTTGGAGACTGGTTCCATTCTTTATTATTCTGTTAGAATAACCTGGCTTTGTGCGGTCTATCGCATGCATGGTGAATTCTTTGTTATTCCATTCTTTATTATTCTCGCTGGAATATCCCGTCATATGCGGATTACGCTAGACCTCGGTTCTATTCTTTATTATTCTATTGAATAACTCGTCTCTGCGCGGCCTATCGCATGCATGGTGAATTCTTCTCATTATTTCATTCTTTATTATTCTCATTGGAATATCTTGTGCAAGCGCGAATTACGCATGACCGGTTCCATTCTTTATTATTCTATTGGAATAACCTCGCCTATGTGGATTATCACATGCACGGTGAATGATCCTTCGTATTCATTCCTTATTAAATTATGGAAATGATTTGTCTCACGTGATTACTGCATGGCGGTGAAAATCCATTTGCGCTTCATATATTCTATGATACTCATTTGGTTAAAGTTTTGGCTTCTATACTCCATGAAATTATTAGAATATCCTGGATATTTGCGCTTCATCCAGTATCTTTTCATGGAAATATTCTTCTGAGCATTCTTGAATTTTACTCCACAAAGCAAAGATCATGTTGACAATTTGATTTAATTGATTTCAAGATAAATTAACTTATAAATCTTTAAAATTTATTCTTGAACTTGTTTTATTGAATTATTATGTCATTGTCATCATCCTCATGCTTATATTGTGATGAAAGTCATCTTTGGCTTACGTGCATAGATGGACTTGATATGATTATGACTAGGGATTATTTGGTATAATCATGACCGTAATGTTATAAATGATGTGGTAAAAGTCCTCGGTGAGCTTTGTGAGTGTATTGATGGACGCTTTTGGTATGATTATGACCAGTGATTATTCGGATAGTCATGACTATTGATGATTTAATGAATATCCTCGGCCAGTAGATGCGAGGATGACTCGATGATGTGGTTTATTTATTGTCGAGTCTCAAATGATAAAAAAATTGATGAAAACATTTTAAATCATAGAAGATAATAGATATCATGCTCTCTACTTGACTCTTCTAATGGATTGCTTATTCACCATAGCTTAAACTTGATGTCTATTGTATTTTATCAATTTAAAATTGTTGAAGACTAATGATAATTTATTCGCATTATCTTAGTCATAATATTTCTTCTTGGCTAGTTGAGCTCACCCTTTCTTTCATTGTTCTCTTCGTGAAATGAGAATGTAGCCGGACTAGTCGGGGAATGGAGTGACGGTCCGTATGATAGCATTAGTAGTCCTCACTATTCTGTTAAATAGTGTGACAATAAATGTAATGAGGACTCCATGGAGTGTGGATATTGTCTAGATGACAATATTCTTAATAAAACTCTTAGATTATGTTTTGTCGTATTTCACACGACTATTGTATAATTAAGTTGTATTTGAATTTTGTACCATGTATTTGGCGACTCAAGATGGGTGATGTATACCTATTTTGGGGGCGTCATAGTTGGTATCAAAGCTTAGGGATATGATCCCTGGCTGAGATATGAGACAAGAACTAGGAGGGAGAGATGGGAATTCCTTCGCTAGTATGACCCACCTAAGTTTATTTGGTATTTAATTGGTCATCGAGTATAGGGATAATATGTGATATGTCAATTAACCCTTGTTTTGTGATAAGTGTTTGAAAATGGCATCTAAAAATGTTGAGATCAAAGAATGAAGCACATGAGACCGCTTGAGTCACCAACGATCAATACCTGTGATAATGTGCAACAGAAGACAATAATCCTCGTAAAAATAACAACACCGATCAAATGATGAACGATGGGATGTTCGGAGGCTTTATGCAATTCATGCAACATCGTAAGAGAGACTCTGCTCAAAATATAGGTGGAAATAATGGCAACCCACTACCGGTCACTACTAAGCGCCTCAAGGAGCCGATCACCGGAGTTTTTGGAAAGCCGTAACCACTTAAGGCGGAGACGTGGTTAAAGCAGATCACCAAGATATTTGATGTCTTGGGATGCTTCGAGGAGCAAAAGGTTCCCTTTGCCACCTTTATGTTGCGTGAAGAGGCATATTACTGGTGGAAATCTGTAAAACGTACCCAGCCTGACGCACTCAAGATGTCTTGGGAGAAGTTCCAAGAGTGTTCAATGACAAGTACTTTCCAAAAGTATTCGCAATAAAAGGAGGTGGAATTCATCAAGTCGAGCAAAATTTACGACCGAAGTTAATCGAGGCTAAATTTACATTATCCCATTTCCCCATTTGGTCGATAATGAGGAGCGAATGACTTGAATGTTTCTAAGAGGTTTGAAACCTGATATACGTCAATACCTTATTTCTCACAAACTTTTTTTATATTCATATGTTGTGAATAAGGCTCAGTTATTAGAGCGCGATAATGAGTCAGCACACCAAAAGGCAACGACCAACAACACGATAATAATCATACTGGTGGCAACGACTATTGGAACAACGATAACCATCGTGGAGGAAATTATCATGCAAGAAATGGTAACCACTTTGGTGGTAATCATGGCCAAGATAATAGAAGTGAAAGTTTTAAGAAGAGGAGATTCAATAATAATGGAAAGACGTCAGCACCAGCACCTGTTGTTAAGGAAGGAGAACGACCACCGATCGTATGTTACAAATGCGGAGGGGATGGACACATCAGTTCAAACTGTACGCAGCAGTCCAAAGCATGTTTCAATTGTGGAAGAGAAGGTCACCTAGCCCGATTTTATCATGCACCAAAATCAAGTCCAGCTGGGACAGTGGCTCCAAAGGCGGATACAGACAAAACAAAGTCGGTGGTTTCAGGGAGGGCGTTTTTCGTGACTTCTCAAAAAGCGAGTAACCCGAACGAAGTTAGCACGGGTTAGTTAATTATAATTTTTACGAAGTCTATACCTTATTAGATACCGGGCCTCTACCCATTCTTTATCTCTCTTGCTTGCACTCAATGTTTAAATTTGACCTAGAGAAGTTAGACTTTGACTTATCTGGTTGAAACTTCATTAGAGAAACCTTCGTTACCTCCACTATTTATAAATCTTGTTGATTCAAATCGACACTTTCACGCTACTTCCGTCGATCTTATCTCTTTGAAAATACTTGCCTTTGATGTGATTTTAGGAATCGATTGGTTAACTACTCATCATGCTTTTCGTAAGGTTGTTAGCTTTCATATTCCTAACCAACCTATTATGCGAATTCAAGTAACCAAACCACTAAAGTCAATCATTGTCATATCAAGTCATAAGTAAAGAGCCTCGAGCCTTTCGCTGGTGACTTCCAAGTCTTGGAAAATACCGAAGCTAGAATATCCGTAGGGGACGTCGTGAATAACAGTGGCAAGTTGATAGGTATCAATGTGATGTGCTATCCAAGTCTTGGATGAGGGTCACAGTTTTGAATGATATTTCTATTGTTGATAAATTTCCGACGTATTCTCAAGACTTCCTAGCCTACCCCGTAGGCGTGAAAATCGAATTTTGTATCAACCCCAAAGACAAAACCCATTTCTAAAACCCTTAAATATTTCTTCACCTAGAACGAACGTATAATGCGCTGAAGACGTTGGCTCGAGCTGTTGAAGATTACGATTATACAATTCAATATCATTGTGGAAGAGCGAATGTGGTAGCTGACGTGTTGAGTAGAAGATCATATGCATTTACGAGTGCGATGTTGTTAACACAAAAACCCATTTCGTATAACTTACAAATGATGAAGATAGAGTTAAAGACTCTAGGGACTCACATGAAGATAACGAATATACGAGTAGAATCGACTTTAATCGATAAAGTTAAAGCCGCTCAACACCACACTACACATATGAAGAAGAAGGTTCATAAATGTGAAGAAGAAGGTTCAAGAGAGAAATATCAACCCTCGATTTAATTGGCCCATTTGAAATCCTCGATCGAGTAGGAACTGTGGCCTATAGACTCGTTTTACCGCCAAGTATGTCGCGTGTTCATAATGTTTTTCACGTATCGATGTTACGTAAATATGTGGATGACCCGAACCACATTATTGAATTAGAATTAGATGAGATAGCAGAAGATTTAACGTATGAGAAGATACGTGTTAAAATCTTGGATAAGAAGGATTATATTCGACACTCAAAGGTTATACCTCAAGAGTTAAAATTTGAAGTGAAGTTAAGGTATCCTCACCTATTCAGCATACCAGGTACGTACGTAAATTTTGAGGGCGAAATTTCATAAGGAGGGAAGATTGTGAGACCCCAAATTTTATGAATAAAGATTTAAATTTCTTGAAATATTTTTTTGAATATTATGGTGTGGATTTGAGATAATGTTATAGTTGTGGGTAATATTTATAAATTTTGCAAAGTATGCAAGTTGTTATATAATATTCAATTTGTCGGGGAATATCCGTACGATGTCACAATCATTAGTGGACCCCACAACAAAAGTATTGTCGTAGTTAGAAAACGACAGAATTATCATTTTATAAAAATAACGGCGAGAGTGTTACCGTTAAAACTGTTGAACTACCCAAAGAGTAAAAAATGAAATAATACGCGTGGTTGCATAGTAGCACACGGTATTGATTATTGATACTTACGAGAAAAGTCACTCGCTTATACTCAATTATTGCTACAATTGTTGTTGCATCATATCTCTTATATTATTGATTCAATTATTATTACAATATCATCCGTGATAATATGTTATATTATTAAATCAATAATTGAGACGGCAAAGTTATTCATATTATTATTTGCAATATTGACAATGTCTAGAAGTTCAGTCAAGGAGAGGTTTGGTTACCTAATTGCGTGCCAATAAGGAGAAATCCTTATCGGAAAGCCCCCTCTTTCCTGGGAACGATCTGGTTGTTAAATATTGTGAATTATAATATTAATGATGAATAAGTTCGTGTTGATTAAAGATGAAATTGATAGTTCCATTGTATTAGAATTATTAATGTTAGTGGAAATCGATATTTATTTCGATAGTAATTGATGTCTGGAGGTTATATTGATCAATCGGGTAATTAATCGGATAAATGAGAAATTATTTGCTATTAATTCACATGATTATAACTATTTGTTCATATTTATGTACTATTGATTCACATTCATTTACTATTAGGGGAGTTGGTGTAAGATTGATAATACTTGCATGACTAAGTTAAAAATGGAGGTACTATACTGTAATTCATATTTTCACATGTCTAGAACTATTGATTCACATGATTTACTATTGATTCACATGATTTACTATTAGGGGAGGTAGTGCAAGTTTGATAATACTTGCAGGACTAAATTAAAAATGAAGAAAAAGTTGGAGGTATTGTACTGTAATATTTCGAGCCCCAAAACGTGCAATTATAGAAACTATATTTTTCTATAAATAGAAGCTCATTCTTCCTTCATTTCTCACCAATTCACTAAAGCTATAGAGCAATTATTATAGAGAAATTATAGAAGAAGAAGAAGAAGTCTCTGCTACCTCACTATTCGAGTATCCAACTTTATTCTAAGGTAAGGGATATTATTATTATAGTAAGGGATATAATTTCTTTTCAGTATTCATGAAGAAGACTTGTTATTCCATTCTTTATTATTATGTTGAATAACTCTGCTCATGCGCTGAGTACCGCATACATGGTGAAATTCTTCATTATTCCATTCTTTATTATTATGTTGAATAACTCGCCTATGCAAAGTACCGCATACATGGTGAAATTCTTCATTATTCATTCTTTATTATTACATTGGAATATCCTCATGCGTGAGGATTACGCTAGACTGGTTCCATTCTTTATTATTCTGTTGGAATATCCTGTCTGTGCGGATTACGCTAGAACTGGTTCCATTCTTTATTATTCTGTTGGAATAACCTATCTATGCGGTCTATCGCATGCATGGTGAATTCTTTGTTATTCCATACTTTATTCTTTTGGTTGAATATCCTGTCTGTACGGATAACGCTAGACCTGGTTCCATTCTTTAATATTGTAACGCCCCTAAAATAGGTATACATCACCTATTCTGAGTCGCCAAATACATGGTACAGAATACAAATACAATCTTAAATATACAACAAGAGAGCTGTGAGTTTTAATACAAACATTGTCTTCTAGACAATATCCACTCTCAGAATAAGTCCTTATTATATTTATTAACACACTATTTAACAGAATAGTGAGGACTACTAATACTATCATCTGGACCGTTACTCCGTTCCCCGACTAGTCCTGGCTACGTTCTCATTTTCTGAAGAGAATAGGGAAAGAAAGGGTGAGTTCAACTAGCCCAGTAAGAAATATTATGACTAAGATAATGCAGAATAAATTATCATTAGTCTTCAACAATGTTAAACCGATAAAATACAATAGACATCAAGTTTAATCACGAAGGACATCTGATCAATTAAAAGAGTCAAGTAGAGAATAAAATCTACTATCTTTTATGATTTAAAAGGTTTTCATCACTTTTATCACTCGGGACTCGACAATAAATAATCCACATCATCCCCGCAATACTACCAAGGATATTCATTAGTATCACAACCACAAATTATCCATGCACTATGGGCCAAGGATATTCGTGTATTCATCAATGGTCATGATCATGCCAACAACTGTCCATTAATGCACTACGGGCTAATGAGGACTTTTACCACATCATTTGTAACATTACGGTCATGATTATACCGAATAATCCCTAGTCATAATCATACCAAGTCCATCTATGAACAACAGGCCACAGATGACTTTCAACATAATATAAACATGAGGATGATGACAATGATATAAGAATCCAATAAAACAAGTTCAAGAATTAATTTATCCAGGAACTAATAACGTCCAAATTGTCAACATGATACTTCTTTGTAGAGTAAAATTCAAGAATGCTCAGAAGAATATTTTCATGAAAAGATACTGGATGAAGCGCAAATATCAAGGATATTCCACTAATTTCATGCAGTATAAAAGTCCAAACTTTAACCAACTGAGTATAATAAAGAATGGAATAACAAAAGAAATCACCATGCATGCGGTATTGCATGGACAAAGTTATTCCAACCCAATAATAAATAACGAAACCAATTCAGCGTAATACGCACCAAGCGGATATTCCAATGTAATAATAAAGAATGGAATAACTACGAAAATCACCATGCATGCGGTACTTGCGCATGATTAAAGTTATTCCAATGTAATAATAAATAACGGAACCGTGTCCCATAGAAAAGCGCATGCATACATGATATTCCAACAAAATAATAAAGATGGAACCAGTGTCCGCAGTGAAAACGCATGCATGTGATATTCTAACAGAATAATAAAGAATGAAATTACAATGAAATTTCACCATGTACATGCAGACTTTGCATATGAGTTATTCCAAAGAAATAATAAATAATGGAATAACGTAAGAATTTCACCAAGTATAGGGTAGCCAGCGATATCGGGTTATTCCAATGGAATAAAAAAATAGAATAATAGAAGTTCTCTTCATGAATATGAAAGAAATAATACCCCTTACCTTATAAAGAAGAGTACTCCGACGGTAGGGCGGGGATATACTTGAAGAAACTTGCACTATGCTCAAAGCTTTCTTAAACGCTAAAGAAATATGCTCAAGATAGAAGAATAATTCTCTCTACAGTTTCTCTCTCTAGAGTTTCAGTGAATTCATAAGAAATAATGAAGGAATGAGCTTCTATTTATAGAAGAATGGACTGAATAGTAACCAATCCATGAACGGTCCAGATCAATTTACTTTAAACGGACGGTCCAGATTGGTTTACAATAAAACATAATATATTCTATTTATAATCTAATAAAGTGAATAACTTTTAAAAAGATTTTACTATGCAAACACTATGCAGGCACTATGCATAATAAAATATAATATATTCTAATTATTGTCTAATAAAACGAATAACTTTATAAAAGTATTCTGTTTTATATAAAAAGATTTTACTATTAGCCTAATAAAACGAATAACTTTATAAAAGTATTCTGCTTTTATATAAAAAAGCTTTCTATTTTATTACATTAATAATACTAATAAAATAAAACTTCATCATCATTATTGTTATTCACACTATTAATCGACCGTGTCGCTCCCGTGAAAGAGGGGCTTTCAATAAGGATTTCTCCCTATTGGCGCGCAATTAGGTGACCAAACCTCTCCTTGGCAGAACTTCTAGACATCGTTAATATTGCAAATAATAATATTAATAACTTCGTCATCTCAATTATAAAATATTAACAATAATTGAATCAATTAACGTGAGATACTATGTAACAATTACTGAAGCAATAATTGAACAAAACTGAGTGACTTCTCACGTAAGCATCAATAATCAATACCATGTTCTACTATGCAACCACGCGTATTCTTGTACTTTTAACACCGGGTGTTTCAACAGTTAACGGTAAAACTTCCGCTGTTATTTTCATAAAAATATTTTTGTCGTTTTCTCAATCCGGACAATAATTCCGTTAATGGGGTCCACTAATGATTGTGCTTGCGTAAATGAAATATTCCCCTGCTTTAAAACGAATATTCCCCGACCAATCGAATATTATATAACAACTTGCGTACTTTGCAAAATTTATAAATATTACCCACAACTATAACATTATATCAAATTTATTCCATAATATTCAAGAATGATATTTATAGAAAATATATTTTTATTCATAAAAGTTGGGGTCTTACAATCTCCCCTTCTTATGAAATTTCGCCCTCGAAATTAGGGTACGTACCTGGTATGTCAAAGAGGTAAAGATACCTTGATTTAATTTCAGATTCTAACTCCCAGGTCATTTACTCAACATCATGGTTCCTCCATAAAACTTTAACTTGAGGTATAACCTTGGAGCATAGAATATGTTCCTTCTTATCCAAGATTTGAATAGGAACCTCTTCATACGTTAAATCTTCCGCTATTTCATCCGGTTCTAACTCAATAATGTGGTTCGGGTCTTTCACATATTTACGTAACATGGATATATAAAAAATGTTATGAACACGAGACATACTTGGCGGTAAAGCAAGTCTATAGGCTACAGTCCCAACTCGATCGAGGATTAAAAATGGGCCAATAAATCGAGGATTGAGCTTTCCTCTCTTTCCAAATCTCGTAACTCTTTTCCATGGAGTAACACATAACAACACATGATCTCCAATATCGAATTCCACTTCCTTTCGATGAAGATCAACATAACTCTTTTGTCGGTCTTGTGAGGTTTTTATACGTTGCCGGATCGTTTGTATCTTTTTCGTAGTCATACGTACTAACTCCGGTCCCAACAATGTTGCTTCACCCACCTCATCCCAGCATACTAGAGAACGACACTTTCTTCCATACAACGCTTCGAATGGAGCCATGCCAATACTTGCTTGATAACTGTTGTTGTAGGAAAACTCCACCAATGGTAAGAACTTGTCCCAACTTCCCTTGAAGTCAAGGACACAAAGTCTTAATAAATCTTCAAGAGTTTGAATAGTCCTCTCTGATTGTTCGTCCGTCTGAGGATGATTGTGACGCCCCCAAAATAGGTCCACACGACCCATTCTGAGTCGCCAGATATCACACTATAAAAATCAAATACAAACTTCATTTACATAACTGTTGAACTGTCTTGCAGAGTAAGACAACAGATAAGCTGTGAGTTTTAATACAATATTGTCTCGTAGACAGTATCCAACTCAAATTGTTATAATGCCATATAAAATACAGCAGCAAATATTTTAAGACCCCAAAGAAGAACGAGAAGATTACTATCATATTCATTCTAATTAGGTGCACTTTTGACGCTTTCAAAGTCGGGTTCTCATCACCCTATTGTTGTTCGCCAAAATCAATTATTAAGTGACGTATAAAATATGACACACACATCTTAGGTCCTCAATACAATTATCATTCAGCATGTCATGCCGTATTATAATGTATTGAGAAACTTCGACGATCTCTTTACCATCACACTATTTCCCTGTTATCCCCGCTCGACCCAGCTACACTCTTATTACCTGAAAGGAATTGTGAAGCAAAATGGTGAGCACAACTAGCCCAGTAAAGAATATCATGACTAAAGATAAGTTAATATCAATAGCTTTTGTCAATAAGAAATCAGAGATTTAGAACATATGGTAGATGATAAAACTTTTCAACCATAGTTGCAGCGGAACGAACAATCCATTAAAAGAGTCAAATAGACCATCAGGTCTATTATCTTCTCCATGTTAAAAGTCCACCAATAATGTTTTATCCCTGTAACATCAATCAACAATTCTTGTCCACAATTATATGAATAACTCATAATCATAATTGTGATTCTGAATTTCCTTTTCGCACCCAGGACGAAGATAATTTTCATCACCTATCTTCACCTGAAACATCAAAAATCATGGTTATACCAAATCACAATTCCTACTCATAATCATACTCACAAAATCATCTTTGCACTATGGTCAAAGATATACAACTCAGATAACTAATAACAAAATAGCTTCATCTTTTACTACAAAGCCAAAGATATACAACCAGAAACTAATAACCAATACCCATCTTTGCACTACATGCCAAAGATATACAACTGTAAAAACCAATAATGCTGAGACTCAACTTAATAAATAAACCACATCCTCGAATCATCCCTGCACTACGGCCAAGGATATTCATTAAATCACATCCATGAATTAATATTTCATTCTTTGAGACTCAAATTTCAATAATTAATCCACATCATCGAATTATCCCTGAACTACAGGCCAAGGATATTTGTTAATATCACGACCACAAATTATCTATGTACTACGGGCCAAAGATAATCGTGTTTTCATCAACGGTCCTGATCATGCCATAAAATAATTCATCTTTGCACCCTTGGTCAAGAGAATCTATAGCCATAATCATACCAAAAATCATCCCATTAATGCACTACTTACTGACGAGGACTTTTTCCACATCATTTGTAACATTACTACCATGATTATACCGAATAATCCCAGTCATAATCATACCAAGTCCATCTATGCACTATGTGCCACGTATGACTTTCAACATAATATATACATGAGGATGATGACAATGATATAAGTATTAATCAAAAGCGAAAACAAGGATAAATATTAAAGACTTTAAATTTATCCAAATATTATCAATCACTTAATAAACTTATAATCTAATATTATAACAATATTTTAATCACTTCTTAAACTTATAAATAATTTATTTCAATTGTTTATATTTTACCAAATAATGCATTTAATCATTCAAAAAGTCATTCTCATAAGATTTCATCACCAATGATTAAATCCCCTCATCAAAAATATGCATATACCTTATATAGGATTTCCAAGCCATAAAATCCTATTTTCCAACTTTGTTACTTCACATAACATATTTAACTCATATGTTCGTAACTAAATCATTTTTATGAAAAATACCAAATCAGTCCCAAAAATATTTCATTTCTGGAATTTAGTAGAATATAGTGCCATAATGAACATATATTTTTCTCGAAATTTTTAAAATTCATTTACTATTTTTCAAAAATTAATTTCTAATTAATTCCTTAAGAAATTAGCTACCGGAAGTTTAACTCCAGAAATTCCCAAATCTTGGCAGGATCTTACACATGTTAACATGAGCTTCCAGTTTAAATTTCATGGTCATCGGAGTTATAGAACTCCGATTATAGCGTTTTTCGTCGGAAAAACCTAAATATTGAAATGGTCATAACTTGCTCATTTTAAGTCGAAATGAGCTCATTTTTGGACAGGAGGTACCTTATACTATATACTTTCATCTCCCAAAAGTACAAAATTTTTCTCATAAATTAAGTGGCCAAAACAGCCCTTCTAAAAATCTAGACAGTAGCATTTTGGTAATTTCCAGCTTTTGACTCCTTTGCTAAAATCAGTCCACACAAAAATCTATAACACCTTTTCCAATGATTCCACTTGGAGATGCTACAAAACTCATAGATCTAACTCTAGAACTTGACCACACTCAAAAATTCAAAATATAATAGGAGATATGGTCAATTGAATTTCATGTTCCATTTTCACCAAAATCTAATTTTCAACTCTTTGTGATTTCTAAGAAACTTTTATGTTTTCACATAATAACCAACATAACTCATCATAAGACTTACTAATACTTCATATACCAATGATTTTCATCAGTCCAATGCTTTTATTATGACTCTCATCATAATCAATGTAACCAGATCATTTCCACAATTTAATAAGGAATGAATATAAAGGATCATTCACCATGTATGTGGTAATCCACATAGACAGGTTATTCCAACAGAATAATAAAGAATGGAATAATAGAAAGATTCACCATGCATGCGATAGAGACCACACAGACGAGGTTATTCCCAAATGTAATAATAAATAATGAACCCGGTGTCCCAAGAAACGCGCACGTATGTGATATTCAAATGAAAATAATAAATACGGAATAATAAATAATGGAACCGTGTCCCACGTAAAACGCATGCATGTGATATTCAATGAGAATAGTAAAGAATGAAATAATAGAAGAATTTCACCATGTATGCGGTACTTCGCATAAACAGGTTATTCCAACATAATAATAAGGAATGGAATAACAGAAGAATTTCACAAAGTATAGGGTAGTCCGCAGATATACGTGTTATTCCAATGTAATAATAAAGAATGGAATAACAGAAGTTCTCTTCATGAATACAAAAAAAAATAATACCCCTTACGAGTACAACAAATAATATCCCTTACCTTTGAAAGAAGAGTATTTCGACTGGTAGGGCAAGGATACACTCGAAGAAAATTTGTACTACACTCAAAGCTTTCTTAAACTCTAAAGAAATACACTCAAGATTATAGAAGAAGTACCCTCTCTATAGTTTCTCTCTCTAGAGTTTCAGTGAATTCCTAAGAAATAATGAAGGAATGAGCTTCTATTTATAGAAGAATGGACTGCATAGTAACTAATTCATGAACGGTCCAGATTGATTTACTTTTAATCGGACGGTCCAGATTTAAAGCAAAATCTTTTAAATAAAATATAATATATTCTATTTATAATCTAATAAAACGAATAACTTTATAAAAGTATTCTGTTTTATATAAAAAGATTTTACTATGCAAAATACTATGCAGGCACTATACAACACTATGCATAATAAAATATAATATATTCTATTTATAGAATAACTTTATAAAAGTATTCTATTTTATATAAAAAGATTTTACTATGCAAAAACACTATGCATAAGAGAATATAATATATTCTATTTATAGAATAACTTTATAAAAGTATTACATTTTATAAAAAGCTTTTCTGTTTTTATTACATTAATAATACTAATAAAACAAAACCGAGTGACTTATCATGTAAGCATTAATAATCAATACCGTATGCTACTATGCAACCAATGCCAGACATCAGACTTTTACTACCGAGTAGTTCAACAGTTTTAACGGTAAAACTTCCGCCGTTATTTTTATAAAAATATTTTTGTCGTTTTCTCAATCCGACAATAATTACGTTGTGGGGTCCACCAATGATTGTACCGTCGTACGGATATTCCCCGACAAAAAATATTTTATATCAACTTGTTTACTTTGCAAAAATTTTCACATATTACCCTTAACTTTAAACTTTTATCAATTTAACTATTTACCAAAATAAAAAAAATTAAATACTTTTATTTCATAAAATTCGGGGTCTCATAATGATATGCCGAACTAAATCATAAATCCGTGCCCATAGCTTTTTGTAAACTAACCCAAAATCGTGAAGTGAATCTTGGGTCTCGATCAGAAACTATGGATACTGACATACCATGCAATCTTACAACCTCGTTTATATACATACTGACAAGACGTTCAAGTGTATAAGTTTCAGATAGGTAAGAAATGAGCAGACTTGGTCAATCTATCAAAAATGACCCAAATTGCATCTATGCCTTTAGAAACCTTGGGAAGACCAGTAACGAAATCCATGGTAATGTGCTCCCACTTCCATTCTTGAATTTCAAGTGGTTGCAATGGACCTTTTGGTACTTGATGCTCCGCCTTGACTCGTTGACAAGTTAAACACCTTGAGATAAACAACGCTATCTCCCTCTTCATATTGCCCCACCAAAATATATGTCGAAGATCATGATACATTTTGGTACTCCCAGGATGGATTGCAAATGGTGTGTTGTGTGCCTCCATCATGATTTTATACTTTAAATCAAGGTCGTTAGGAACACAAAGTCTGGAGTTGACTCGAAGTATTCCTTCTTCATCGATTCTTGCTTCCGGCATAGCACCTTCTAGTACTTTCTTCCTCATATGCATCAGCTCCAGGTCTGTAGCTTGAGCAGTTTTAACTTTATCGATTAAAGTTGGTTCTACTCGTATATTAACCATCATCACGTGGGTCCCTGGAGTTTTTATCTCTATTTCCATCCTTTGCAAGTCATACAAAATGGGCCTTTGCGTTGACAATATCGCAATCGTACCCGCATATGATCTTCTACTCAATGCGTCAGCTACCACGTTTACTTTTCTAGGATGATATTGGATGGTATGATCATAATCTTTCAACAGTTCAAGCCAACGTCGTTGTCGCATGTTGAGTTCCTTTTGAGTGAAGAAATATTTGAGACTTTTATGATCCGTAAAGATCTCCACTTTCTCCCCATACAAGTAATGCCTCCAAATTTTAAGTGCGAAGACAACAAATGCCAACTCTAGATCATGAGTAGGATAATTCCTCTCATATTCTTTGAGTTGTCGAGAGGCATAGGCTACGACTTTCCCATATTGCATGAGAACACATCCTAACCCTTTGCCTGAAGCATCACTGTAGATGACAAATCCTCAGAGCGGATGGTATTGTCGAGCAGTCTTTGAAATGAGTCTTTTCTTGAGTTCTTGAAAACTCTTCTCACATTCCTCACTCTAACCGAATTTTGTATCTTTCCGAGTCAGCTAAGTTAATGGAGTAGCGATTTCGAGAAAACCCTTCTATGAATCTCCGATAATAACCAGCTAAGCCGAGAAAGCTACGTACTTTGGTCACTGATTTAGGTTGTTCTCAGCTTTGAATGGCTTCAATCTTTGCCGGGTCAACATATATTCCATGACTTGATACCACGTGCCCAAGGAATGCTACTTCCTCAAGCCAGAACTCGCATTTCTTCAACTTGGCATAAAGCTTATATTCACGAAGCTTTTGGAGTATCAGCCTCAAGTGTTGCTCATGATCTTCACGGCTTTTGGAATAAATAAGGATGTCATCAATAAAGACGACCACAAAGTGATCCAAATATTCCTTGAATACTCGGTTCATCATATCCATGAAGACAGCAGGAGCATTAGTCAATCCAAAAGATATGACTAGGAATTCATAATGCCCGTACCGAGTTCTGAAAGCCGTCTTTAGAATGTCATCGGTTCTAATCTTCAATTGGTGATATCCAGAACGAAGATCAATTTTTGAAAAGAATTTGGCGCCTTGCAACTGGTCAAATAGGTCATCAATACGTGGCATTGGGTACCTAATTTTGATGGTGACATGATTCAACTCCCGATAATCAATACAAAGTCGCATACTCCCATCTTTCTTCTTCACGTATAGAACAGGAGCACCCCAAGGAGAAGTACTAAGACGAATAAAGCCAATGTCTAACAATTCCTGCAGTTGGGTCTTTAACTCCTGAAGTTCAATAGGAGCCATTCGATATGGGGCTTTGGAAATGGGTTTTGTACCGGGTTCAAGGTCGATACAAAATTCAATTTCACGTTCTGGGGGTAGGCCAGGAAGTTCTTCTGGGAATACGTCAGAAAATTCATTAACAATGGAAATATCATTCAAAACTGACGTATTTTTGTTTAGATCCGTGACATGAGCTAAGCAAGCTTGACATCCATTTTTCAATAAACGAATAGCTTTATGGCTTGAGATGACAGTGATTGATTTTAATGGTTTAGTTGCTTGAATTCGTATAATAGGTTGATTAGGAATATGAAAGCTAACAACCTTATGAAAATAATCAATTTTTACATGATGAGTAGTTAACCAATCAATCCCTAGAATTACATCAAATGCAAGTATTTTCAATGAAATAAGATCGACAGGTAATGTGAGGGTACCAATTTGAACCAAACAAGACTTATAAAGAGTGGATGTAATAAAGGTTTCTCCCAACGGAGTTTCAATAGATAAGTCAAAGTCTAATTTCTCCGGAGTCAAATTTAAACGTTGAGCGTAAGTAGGAGAAATAAAGGAATGGGTAGAACTGGTATCAAATAAGGTATATACTTCGCTAGAGTTTATGATAAGCTTACCCGTGATGACCTCGTTCGGGTTCCTTGCTTTCTGGGAGGTCACGACAAACGCTCTACCTTGCACTACTGGGTTTGACTTTTCTGGGACTTCCTTTGGTGCCTCCATCCTAGCTGAACTTGTCTTCGGTGAACGACAAAATCGGGATAGGTGACATTCTCTTCCACAATTATAACATGCTTTGGACGACATCGCGCAGTTTGGACTGATGTGTCCTTCCCCTCCGCATTTGAAGCATATAATAGGTGGTCGTTCTCCTTCCTTAACCACGGGTGATGGTGCTGACGTCTTTCCATCATTGTTGAATCTCCTCTTCTTGAAATGTCCATTCTTATTATTTTGGCCATGATTATCATCGAAGTGGTTACCATTTCTGGCATGTTGATTCCCTCCACGCTTATTATCACCGCTTCGATGACTGTTATCACTGGTATTATCATTTTGTCGGTTGCTCTCTTTCGGTTGGGTTGACTCATTATCGCGCTCCAATAACTGAGCCCTATTAACAACATCTGAATACAAACACAGTTTATGAGAGATAAGATATTGACGTATCTCGGATTTCAAACCTCTTAGAAACATTCGCATCATTCTCTCCTCATTATCAACCAAATAGGACGCAAACTGGGACAACTCGGCAAACTTGGCTTCGTACTGCGACACGGTCATAATGTTTTGTTCCAGTTTAATGAACTCTACCTCTTTCATGTGATGAATACTTTTGGGAAAGTACTTGTCGTTGAACAGTTCTTGGAACTTCTCCCAAGACATCTTCGGTCTGGCGGGGTTGAGTACGCTTCTGATTCCCACCGATGTCTCGCCTCTGCATTGATATGAAGGTGGCAAAGGTAACCTTTTGCTCCTCAGAGCATCCCAAGACATCAAATATCTTGTTGATCTGATTTATCCACGTCTCCGCCTTAAGTGGTTTTGGCTCTCTAAAAAACTCCGGTGATCCCAGTTCCTTGAACTGCTTAGCGGTGACCGTTCGAGAGTTGCTAGTGTTTCCACCTGCATTTTGTATAGGAGCCGCTCTTGCCTTATGTTGCATGAATTGCATAAATCCTCTAAACATTCCATCGTTCATCATCTGGTCAGTGCTGTTGTTTGCTTGAGGATTATGGCTTTCTTGATGCCCATTATCCTGACTATTGATCTGTGGAGACTCAACGGCCTCCTGTGCTCCATTGATGTTCTCAACATTCTCGGATGCCATTTTCAAACACTGCCACAAAAAAAGGGTTAATTAACATA
Source organism: Panax quinquefolius (assembly GCA_020205615.1). Taxonomy (NCBI): domain Eukaryota; kingdom Viridiplantae; phylum Streptophyta; class Magnoliopsida; order Apiales; family Araliaceae; genus Panax; species Panax quinquefolius. The sequence goes on from CM035168.1 coordinate 82,565,526, forward strand.
TCACATATTATCCCTGTACTCTTACCGACCAAATAAATATCAAATAAACTTAGGTAGGTCATACTAGCGAAGGAATTCCCCGTCTCTCCCCTCCTAGTTCTTGTCTCACATCTCAGCCAGGGATCATATCCCTAAGCTTTGATACAAACTGTGACACCCCCAAAAAAGGTATACATCACCTATTCTGAGTTGCCAAATACATGGTAGAGAATACAAATATAATCTTAAATATACAACAAGAGAGCTGTGAGTTTTAATACAAACATTGTCTTCTAGACAATATCCACTCTCAGAATAAGTCCTCATTATATTTTTTAACACACTATTTAACAGAATAGTGAGGACTACTAATACTATCATCTGAACCGTCACTCCGCTTCCCGACTAGTCCCAAATTCGTTCTCATTTCACAAAGAACACGGTGAAAGAAAGAAAGGTGAGCTCAACTAGCCCAAAGAAGAAATATTATGACTAAGATAATGCGAGAATAAATTATCATTAGTCTTCAACAATGTTAAACCGATAAAATATAATAGACATCAAGTTTAAGCTGCAGTGAACATCTGCAATCCATTAAAAGAGTCAAGTAGAGAATAAAATCTACTATCTTTTATGATTTAAAGGTTTTCATCACTTTTATCATTTGGGACTCGAATTAATAAATAATCCACATCATCCACACCACTACTGACCAGGATATTCATTAGTATCACAACCACAAATTATCCATGCACTATGGGCCAAGGATATTCGTGTATTCATCAATGGTCATGATCATGTCAACAATCGTCCATCAATGCCTTTGCGTGCAATGAGGACTTTTACCACATCATTTGTAATATTACGGTCATGATTATACCGAATAATCCTCGGTCATAATCATACCAAGTCCATCTATGCACAACAAAAGCCAAAGGGCCACGATGACTTTCAACATAATATAAACATGAGGATGATGACAATGATATAAGAATCCAATAAAACAAGTTCAAGAATTAATTTATCCAGGAACTAATAACGTCCAAATTGTCAACATGATACTTCTTTGTAGAGTAAAATTCAAGAATGCTCAGAAGAATATTTTCATGAAAAGATATTGGATGAAGCACAAATATCAAGGATATTCCACTAATTTCATGCAGTATAAAAGTCCAAACTTTAACCAATTGAGTATAATAAAGAATGGAATAACAAAAGAAATCACCATGCATGCGGTACTTCGCATGGACAGGTTATTCCAACTGAATAATAAATAACGAAACCAGGTCAGGCGTAATACGCACCGACATGATATTCCAACAAAATAATAAAGAATGGAATAACAACAGAAATCACCATTCATGCGGTACTTTGTATAGACAGGTTATTCCAACAGAATAATAAATAACAGAACCAGGTCCGGCGTAAAACGCACAAACAAGATATTCCAACAGAATAATAATGACGGAACCAGTCCCAAAAATGCATGAGACGAGGATATTCCAACAGAATAATAAAGAATGGAATAACAACAGAATTTCACCATGTATGCGATACTTCGCATAGATAGGTTATTCCAGTAGAATAATAAATAATGGAATAACAGAAGAATTTCACCAAGTATAGGGTAGCCCGCGTATACAGGTTATTCTAACAGAATAAAAAAAATAGAATAACAGAAGTTCTCTTCATGAATATGAAAGAAATTATACCCCTTACCTTATAAAGAAGAGTACTCCGACGGTAGGGCGGGGATATACTTGAAGAAACTTGCACTACGCTCAAAGCTTTCTCAAACGCTAAAGAAATACGCTCAAGATAGAAGAATAATTCTCTCTACAGTTTCTCTCTCTAGAGTTTCAGTGAATTCGTAAGAAATAATGAAGGAATGAGCTTCTATTTATAGAAGAATGGACTGAATAGTAACCAATCCATGAACGGTCCAGATCGATTTACTTTAAGCAGACGGTCCAGTTGGTTTACAATAAAATATAATATATATTCTACATTTATAATCTAATAAAATGAATAACTTTTAAAAAGATTTTACTATGCAAACACTATGCAAGCACTATGCATAATAAAATATAATATATTCTAATTATTGTCTAATAAAACGAATAACTTTATAAAAGTATTCTATTTTATATAAAAAGATTTTACTATTAGCCTAATAAAATGAATAACTTTATAAAAGTATTCTGTTTTATATAAAAAGTTTTTCTGTTTTATTACATTAATAATACTAATAAAATAAAACTTCATCATCATTATTGTTATTCACACTATTAATCGACCAGGTCGTTCCCAGGAAAGAGAGGGCTTTCCAATAAGGATTTCTCCCTATTGGCGCGCAATTAGGTGACCAAACCTCTCCTTGGCAGAACTTCTAGACATCGTTAATATTGCAAATAATAATATTAATAACTTCGTCATCTCAATTATAAAATATCAACAATAATTGAATCAATTTACGTGAGATACTATGCAACAATTACTGAAGCAATAATTGAACCAAACTGAGTGACTTCTCACGTAAGCATCAATAATCAATACCGTGTGCTACTACTATGCCACGCACGTATCCCTCGTACTTTAACACCGGGTGTTTCAATAGTTAACGGTAAAACTTTCGCCGTTATTTTCATAAAAATATTTTTGTCATTTTCTCAATCCGACAATAATTCCGTTGTGAGGTCCACCAATGATTGTGTCGTCGTACGAATATTCCATGTTTAAAACGAATATTCCCCGACCAATCGAATATTATATAACAACTTGCGTACTTTGCAAAATTTATAAATATTACCCACAACTATAACATTATATCAAATTTATTCCATAATATTCAAAAATGATATTTATAGAAAATATATTTTTATTTATAAAAGTTGGGGTCTTACAATTATTACATTGGAATAACTCCATGCATGCGATCTATCGCATGCATGGTGAATTCTTACATTATTCCATTCTTTATTATTCTATTAGAATATCCTGCATGCGGATTACGCATGACACAGTTCCATTCTTTATTATTACATTGGAATAACTTTTATCATGTGGATTATCACATGCGTGGTGAATGATCCTTCGTATTCATTCCTTATTAAATTGTGGAAATGATCTGTATGCGTGGATTACTGCATGGCGGTGAAAATCTATTTGCGCTTTCATATATTCTATGATACTCATTTTGGTTAAAGTTTTGGCTTCTATACTCCATAAAATTAGTAGAATATCACGGATATTTAAGCTTCATCCAAAGATCTTTTCATGGAAATATTCTTCCGAGCATTCTTGAATTTTACTCCACAAAGCAAAGATATGTCGACAATTTGGGCGTAATTGATTTCAAGATAAATTAACTTATAAATCTTTAAAATTTATTCTTGAACTTGTTTTATTGAATTATTATGTCATTGTCATCATCCTCATGCTTATATTGTGATGAAAGTCATCTTTGGCTTACGTGCATAGATGGACTTGGTATGATTATGACTAGGGATTATTCGGTATAATCATTACCTGTAATGTTATAAATGAGACGACAAAGTTGTTCATATTATTAAATTGCAATATTTACAATGTCTAGAAGTTCTGTCAAGGAGAGGTTTGGTCACCTAATTGCGTGCCAATATGGAGAAATCCTTATTGGAAAGCCCCCTCTTTCCTAGGAACAACCTGGTTGTTAAATATTGTGAGTTATAATATTAATGATGAATAAGCTTGTGTTGATTAAAGATGAAATTGATAGTTCTATTGTGTTGGAATTATTAGTGTTAGTGGAAGTCGATATTTATTTTGATAATAATTGATGTTTGGAGGTTATATTGTTCAATCGGGTATTCGGGACACTTTTCGTGTCGGAGTTACTATTCATGAGTTCTATTCATGAGTTACTATTCACGAGTTACTATTCACGGGATACTATTCATCGAACAAAATATATTTCTTTTCGGTCCAAATCATTTTTGGGTACAATATTATTCCATGAGGAGATGTGCTAATTTTTCAGACCGTTGGTTGAAATTATATTAGTAAATCAATATGGATCGTTGGTTTAAACTTTAATAGTGAATCAGTATGGACCGTTGGTTTAAAGTTTAATAGTGAATCAGTATGGACCGTTGGTTTAAAGTTTTAATAGTAAATCAATATGGACCATCCGTTTAAAAGTAAATCAATCTGGACCGTTCATGAATTAGTTACTATTCAGTCCATTCTCCTATAAATAGAAGCTCATTCCTTCATTATTTCTTACGAATTCACTGAAATTCTAGAGAGAGAAATTATAGAGAAAAGCTATTGAGAGAAAATCTATAGAGAGAAAGAAGAAGAGAAGTTTGCTACCTTTCTATTCCAGTATCCAGTTTTATTCTAAGGTAAGGGGTATTATTCTTTCATATTCATGAAGAGAATTACTTTCTTTCAATACTCGTAAGAGTTGTTATTCCATTCCTTATTATTAGGTTGGAATAACCTGTCTATGCGAAGTACTGCATACATTGTGAAATTCTTCTATTATTCCATTCCTTATTATTATGTTGGAATAATCTGTCTATGTGAAGTATTGCATACATGGTGAACTTCTTCTATTATTCCATTCCTTATTATTATGTTGGAATAACCTGTTTATGCGAAGTACCGCATACATGGTGAAATTCTTCTATTATTTCGTTCTTTATTATTCTCGTCGAATATCCTATCGGTCAAGCGTATTACGCTTTGACACGTTCCATTAATTATTATTCTGCATGAATAACTCCGTCTGCATGCGATCTATCACATACATGGTGATTTACATTGTTATTCCATTCTTTATTATTACATTGGAATATCCCGCTTGGTGCAATTTTTCACCGACACGGTTCCATTATTTATTATTCGTCAAAAAATATCCTCGTACGTGCGTTTTACGCGGGACTGGTTCCATTATTTATTATTACATTGGGAATAACACATGCGTGCGATCTATCACACGCATGGTGAATCCTTCTGTTATTCCATTCTTTATTATTCTGTTGGAATAACCTGTCTATGTGGATTACCACGTGCATGGCGAATGATCCTTTGTATTCATTCCTTATTAAATTGTGGAAATGATATGTATACGTGGATTACTGCATGGCGGGTGAAAATCCATTTGCAGTTTCATATATTCTATTATACTCAGTTGATTAAAGCTTTGACTTCTATACTCCATGAAATTAGTGGATTATCCTTGATATTTACGCTTCATCCAGTATCTTTTCAGGAAAATATTCTTCTGAGCATTCTTGAATTTTACTCTACAAAGAAGTATCATGTTGATAATTTAGACATTATTGAGTTCAGGATAAATTAACTTATAAATCTTTTAAATTTATTCTTGAACTTGTTTTATTGAATTATTATGTCATTGTCATGATGAGTTTTGTTGGTTATTATGTGAAAACATGAAAGTTTCTTAGAAATCACAAAGGGTTGAAAATCAGATTTTGGTGAAAATGGAACATGAAATTCAATTGATCATATCTCCTATTATATTTTGAATTTTTGAGTGTGGTCAAGTTCTAGAGTTAGATCTATGAGTTTTGTAGCATCTCCAAGTGGAATCACTGGAAAAGGTGTTGTAGATTTTCGTGTGGACCCATTTTAGCAAATAAGTCAAAAATTAGAAATTACCAAAATGCTCTTGTCCAGATTTTAGAAGGGCTGTTTTTTGCCACTTAATTTGTGAGAAAAATTCTGGTCTTTTGGGACATGAAAGTATATGGTATAAGGTACCTCCTGTCCAAAAATGAGCTCATTCCGACTTAAAATGAGCAAGTTATGACCATTTCAATATTTAGGTTTTTTTGACGAAAAACGCTATAACTGGAGTTCTATAACTTCGATGACCATGAAATTTAAATTGGAAGCTCATATTAACATGTGTAAGATCCTGCCAAGATTTGGGAATTTCTGGAGTTAAACTTGAGGTAGCTAATTTCTTAAGGAATTATTAGAAATTGATTTTGAAAAATAGTAAATGAATTTTAAAAAAATCCGAGAAAAATATATGTTCATTATGGGACTATATTCTGCTAAATCTCAGAAAAGAAATATTTTTGTGATTGATTTGGTATTTTTCATGAAAATGGTTTAGTTACGAACATATGAGTTAAATATGTTATGTGAAGTAACAAAGTTGGAAAATAGGATTTTATGGCTTGGAAATCCTATATAAGGTATATGCAGATTTTTTTTATAAGGGATTTGATCATTGGTGATGATCTTATGAGTATGACATTTTTGAATGATTAAATGCATTATTTGGTAAAGTGTAAACAATTGAAATAAATTGTTTATTAGTTTAAGAAGTGATTAAAATATTGTTATGATATTAATAATATTAGATTATGAGTGGTTGATAATATCTGGATAAATTTAAAGTCTTTAATAATTATCCTTGTTTTCGTTTGATTAATACTTATATCATTGTCATCATCCTCATGCTTATATGGTGATGAAAGTTATCTTTGGCTTACGTGCAAAGATGAACTTTTGATTATTGAATTGTATATCTTTGACTTATGTGCAAAGATGGATTGTTGATTATTGGTTTTATTGTTGTATATCTTTGGCTTACGTGCGTAGATGGATTTGGTATGATTATGACCAGAGATTATTCGGTATAGTCATGACTATTGATGATTTAATGAATATCCTTGGCCCGTAGTGCAGGGATGATTCGATGATGTGGTTTATTTATTAAGCTGAGTCTCAGCGATAAAAATTGATGAAAACATTTTAAATCATAGAAGTTAGTAGATATCATGCTCTACTTGACTCTTCTAATGGATTGTTTATTCCGCTGCAGTTAAACTTGATGTCTATTGTATTTTATCACTTTAACATTGTTGAAGACTATTGATAATTTATTCTACATTATCTTAGTCATAATATTTCTTACTGGGCTAGTTGAGCTCACCCTTTCTTTCACTGTTCTCTTCAGGAAATGAGAATATAAATTTGGGAGACGAGTCGGGGAAAGGAGTGACGGTCTAGATGATAGCATTAGTAGTCCTCACTATTCTGTTAAATAGTGTGACAATAAATGTAATGAGGACATCATTGAGTTTGTATCTTTGTCCTGAGATAACAATATACGTATTAAAACTCTTAGATTATGTTTTGTCGTATTTTTCACGACTGTTGTATAATTAAGTTTTTATTTGTATTTTGTACCATGTATTTGGCGACTCAAGATGGGTGATGTATACCTATGTTTTAGGGGCGTCACAATGTATACCTATTTTGGGGGCGTCACACTGTTGTCCCAGCTATTCATCTGTTTGATTTCTTTGTTTATGCTTCCCTTGGGATGTTTACTTCATTTCTTTTGTTTGCTTCTCTTCAGATGTATGCTCCTCTTCTTCTTCTGGCTCTCCCTCTGCCTTTGCAAATACAGGCATGATCATCCTTTGGCTCCCCCTCAGATGATGAACCAACTTCTTCTTCTGCTATCTGCCTCTTTGTCTTCTTGTCTTGTTTCCTTCTGCTCTCCTTGCCCTTTCTTGAATATTTTTTACTCTGCCTCTTTCTATGCCTCTTTTTCTCCCTCTTTTTGTCATTAATCATTTGGGAGAGCTGCTCCATGTTGGACATAAGCTGCTCCATCAGATAGGAGGAGTTAGCAACTTCAAACTTGAGTTCTTGTTGGCTTAGCTCAAGTTGCATGGAGAAAGACTGATTCATGTTGTCAATCTTGTTAGAGAGGACTTGGAGTTGTTCTTCATTTGCCTTCTGTGCTCGTAGTGCATCAGCTTTCTGATCATTCATGACCTTCAGATGGATGTTATCTCTCTCTTTAATTTTGAGAGATACATCAGCCATCGATGCTTGGAGTGTGTCTTGAACTGAATTATCTCCTGCTTCTGTCAACCTTTTTGATTCTTTATTGATTAGAGATATCTTCTCAATCAACTCGTCAGAATTCTTCAATAGTTCCTGCTCCATAGAGATTTGGTCATTTGGTTGGGCAACCTCTTGTTAAACACCAGATTGGACTCTACGATTTTCATCCTTGGACATATTTTCGAAGGTGTTGAGAATCTGAAAAATCGTTGAGAACCAATCGCTATTGGAGGATGAAGAAATGTTGGGCAGATGGAGGCTTCTCGTTTTGGACTTGAACACCATCAGCAGTAGAGTGAACAGACTCTACGATTATTTCCTTGGTCATGATCATTCTTCCTTCAGAATCCACTCTACGGTCATAAGGAATATAATGGTTGCTAGCATGTCTGTAGACTTTGTAATGAGGCTGGTCTTTGATCATCATTGTTGCAAACTTCTTCACCCTGGGGAAGTTCTGAGACACCAGTTCCAGGCTTAGAAACTGAGAGAAGCACCAGCTGAGGTAAATTTCATCCTTTTCGGTATGTGCCTTTAACCAAGGCATCCATTGGAAAAACCATCTTTCTGGAGGCACTTCCGGTGGTTCATTTGAGACTTCCACCACTATTCTCCTGTTAATCCTAGCTGGAGAGAGAACATGGTAGTATTCTGGTTCCTCTGGTTCCTGATGTACAGAATCAGAATCTTTCTCCATTTCTTCTCTTTTTAAGCCTGAAACATTCTGATCAGATTCATCAGTGAATCCTTCTTGCTGAATTTCATTTCCAGAACCTTCTTCAGCAAAATCTTCCTTGGATTCATCTTCTTCATCACTAGTCCCATCTTCAGCACTTTCTTCCTTTGATTCAGATTCATCATCACTTACTTCAATGACTGCAGTAGAGTGATCACTTTTCTTCTTGTAGGCAAATTTAGCTAGTAGTCTGTAGCTCTTTCTTCTCCTTGGGGGTTCAGCTATGGGAGAGTCAAATTCTTCTTCTTCTTCAGACTCTGAGGCCTTTGAATCACCAGGCAACCTTCCTTGTCTTTCAGTATTGGCAGGGGTAGGTCCTACTTCTTCCGAATCAACATCATTTGACCCATCATTTGGGCTTGTTGGAGCATTTGCATTTAGAGATGCAGATGGGTCATCTTGTAGCTTTTCTTCATCATCAGAGTGAATGCTCTAAGAGTTAGCCATAGGACTTGCGTATTCTTTTTCATCAGCAAGGTTTACATTTTCTTTCATGAATTCAGCTTCACCTTCATCGCTGGATTTGTTCTTTGGGGACTCAGTCTTGAGACCATCAGTTCCCTCCTCTTCTTCTGACTCTACGTCCTCTTCTTCGTCAGATGTACTTTCTTGGGAAACCGGGGCTGGTTTTTTTTCCACCTTAACTCTCTTTCTTGATGGCCCTTGAAGCAGTCTGTTGCTTCTTCTCTTTGCGGTTTCTGGTGTAGTTAAGACCTTTTCACCTTCATCTTTGTCTTCAGTGGAGAGACTCTTTGGTCGAGCCTTTGTTTTCTTCATACCCCTAGATCTCTTCCTTACTGGTGTGGTTGCTACTGGTGCAGAGTCACCAGACTCGGAACTTTCTACCTCTTTCACCTTCCCCTGCTTTACAGAGACCTTGCTTCTGCTCCCAGTTGTTGTTAGCTCCCTGTTTTCCTTTGGGTTCTTCTTCCAGTTCACGAATAGTTGTGGAGACATTACTTTATAAACATTTAGAGGCTCTCCTTCATCATCCTTGATTTTTCCTCCCAGCTTCTTCTTCATCACAATACTCAGCAATCTTCCATGAAAGACCTTGGTTGGGGGTTTATCTCATAGCCTTTTTTAACTCAAATTTTCTACCCATTTGAGATCTCGATCGAACAAGATAGCTCCAAAGTTGATTCGCTTCTTGTAACTATTGCGAGCATATAATCTTCAATCCTGGCGATCAAGCACGATGTCATGTGTCAGATCCTTGCATAGTATACATTTTCCCACTATCTCAGCAAGGAACTCGAATTCCTCAGGAAACTCCTTTTTCTTCATGTCCTTCAGACTAGGGTTTCTTTGGTACAACATAATCTCCTTCGCTTGCTCAGTGTCGATCTCATCAAGGTTTTTCAGTCCTAGGTCAGGAAAATCTAAGCATTGATTGATATCGGATGATTTCAGCTTTAGAGACTGACCTTTAACCTTGGTAGAAAGGGTTCTGGCATTTATGGATGCATTTGAGTAGAACTCCTTAACCAGTTTAGTATATACTCGAGTGCTTGCCTCAAGACATTCTGAAAATCCAGCTTTCTTTACAAGTTTAAGAATGTCTCTGAACTTCTTTTCAGATTTCTCAAACAACTTGGTTCCGAGCTGAATGCCAGTGATTACTCGCCAATCTTCCATTTGAATAGTTCGAGGAAAATGGATATTTGATTCAGAAAGATTTATGAGAAATAGCTGATTGTGATTTGGGCTCTGGAGGTTTAATTGATTTCGGCTTCGAAGAGGATTCTAGGGTTTGAAAACGGGAGGGAGAGAGGTTTGATAGTTTCTGATAACTGTTTGCAATTTTTGAATTTACCTTTATGGCAGTTCCTCCCGACTCTGCATGCGCTGTGATGTGTCAACTAGCCATTGGTTGCACGATGCCCAATAATGAGCTGTAACTCCCCATATCCTTTTCGGTTTTATATTCCTTTTGAGAGAAATAGGCGTCAATGACGTGGATTGACCGTTGACCATTTTGGTTCGTAGAGAAGCATGGTAAGGCAGCTATGGACTCTACGTTTTCCTTTGTTGACTCACGATCTTCTTCGAGAGATCTTTGCGGTGGATGGTTTTGACAATTGATCCTCATCTTGAAGTTTGCATAGCTTGACCACTAACATATCCCAAGTCGGTTTGGGCACTTAAGTTCTGAGGTGATTTTTCATGATGTCTTTTCAAACTGTATTTGAACTTATCTCATAATTTGAACGGTTGAACAATTGTCTCGTTCTTTCAAGCTCCTTATGAGATAGAGTATTCTGGTAGGACTGCGATCGTCGAGTCTACTTCTACGATCGTTGAGGTTACATCACGATCGTTGAGTCCTTTTCAAACTTTACTCTACGATCGTTGACTGTCTTGGTCCTTGAGATGAACTTGACTAAGCAATCCTTCTGGGTTAAGGTAGCTCAGGAAGGGCCAACCTCTTAGAGTGAGCTAAGGGTCAGGTTTGTCCCTGAGGTGCTTTCCAAATGAAATACTTTAGAAGTGATTTGCACTGATATCTCATTTGACCTTTTTAGCTGGGGAGGTCCTCTACCAACTTTAGACAATTGCATTTGCTGTAATCGTGGTGTCCTTCTGCTCTTACACTTCGATCAGATGTTTGATCGTATGCACTCCATGATTTTGAGTTGGGTGGCTGATAGGTTATCAGTAGTACGTTTTGAGACGTTCCTACTGACTATTGATCTTCATTTGGTTCATCGACCACAAAGTTTTGGGACTCTGTTCTTTGGTACATTGCTTCATAGTATATCTCCGATGTTTTAGAGCTTACGAATCTGCTAGCGATTCTTCGCTCCTCCATAGTTGAAACTGTCTTCTCAGAGAGACATAAGTTCTTCTTCTTCATGTGTAGCGAAAGGCAGCCATGCATATCTCATTCTGGCTGAAGGCATTTAGTCTTCTTATATCGTAGAAATGGGCATCTTCAGGGTTGATCATTCTACGATCATTTGACAGCACTACGAACATAGTCTTCCTTATCAGCTTGTACTTGTGGAGTTCTGCTCCTATAATGAGTTCCTCATGTTTGATGCTCGATGATCCTATGATGTGAGCTTCCTTAAGGATTCTTCTCATATGATATGCTTAGAATGATTGAGCATATATGACCCTTTTTATCTTTGGTTGAATGGCCTGCTTCCTTATAAGGATCAGCAACTATGTGAGCTTCATTCAGATTACCTCAGCAAGTCTTCAAGGTCAGGTTTTGACATATAGGAATTTTATCAGAATCATTTCTGAATAGTCTTAAGCCTTCTACTGGTTTAATCTTCTTGACTGAAGTCTTCTGCTTCAACATTCCTTAGTGTGGTCAGATAGACCAGGCACATGCAGGTTAGATATATTTCTATCTTTGGTAACCATAATTAAATTTCTAAATCCCTGTTCCTCATGTATTTGGATAATCATCATATTGATCACCAACAGTCATATTCATGCATGTAACTAATTTAGATAATACATTTTGAGATGCATGATGGTGAGTGTGTAAGATTTGCCATTTTAATAAAACATTCTTTTTCTTTGATGGTTTCACCATTTGCTTGGTTATGTTCACAGAGTTTAAATGTTCACAGAGTAAGAATCAACACTATTACTTACGTGTATCTGGTTGATTCATGGAAATGATCAGTTTCTATGAATCTTCAAGATACTCTTGTAGAACTGATCATACTCTGTGTGTTATCAAACACTTAGAACATGGGTTTGTCCATACATACTAGCCCATCAGCAAAGATTACTCCACATTAGATTAATTTAACCTTTGATATTCTTATGACCCATTTCAGATTTCTTTCAAGATGTCATCTTCAACCTAAAACTTGGATGGAGAGAAAGTTTGTAAGCATTTGAGTTTCCATCCTTAGTGTACTTTCTCTCTTCACCTTTTTAGGTAGAATATGATTCCTTGAAAGAATGCGGTTATAGTTCATAAGGAGGTGCAACATGATGTACACAATTTTATTAGTGAGGAACCGTACCTTTCTGCTGTCACTTTCTTAACAGTCATTTACCTTTGATATACTGAGATTAGACATTGATGTGCATAGTTTCTCATTTGCTCCTGACAGCTTGTTGCTCCAGTTGACTTTTGATCAATCAGTCGTGGTCTTGAAGATGCAAGCTAAGAGACTTTCAGCATCTTTAGTTCTTTGACATCCTTGAGTTCACAAGGTTTACATCAAGCTGCTAGTTGGCCAGACACATGTTTGAGAATTTCTTCTTTCTTTTCTAAATAGGCATTTCTCAGCATGTATGGTCTTTTCATCTTTTCAGGCTAGTGGATGTTTGACTCTTTTCTGTTGATATGTCTTGAACTTTCTAGTCTGGTCTTCAGACTACAAGATTGACCGCAGGCAAGGATTGGTCTTGTTGATATGATAAGCAAGAGCATGGACCAATCTGAGCAGCTTCAGGGGTATATGCACATTTACCTGTACACAGTATTTCCAACGTGTGAGCTCATCTGCATATAACAGGTGACTTACTACTAAACCAAGTTTAGAACAATGTTTGTGCCTAGGATCAGATTCAAAGCAATTAGCTTTTGAATATAGCAAGAGAACCTGCTCTGATACCAATCGTTAGTTCCCAGTAGGCACACAATAGATCTAGAAGGGGGGGTTGAATAGATCCTTTTTCTTTTCAAATATTTTTCCCTTTTATTTGATCATTGCTAATGAATTAGCATATGACAAACATAAGAATCTTTACAAGCACAACGTAATAAGTGGAAGATCCCCTTCATTGATATATTCATAATCATACATACATTGTTCTTAGAGTTAGTTAAGTTGTAAGCAGTTAATGCATACATAGCAGATATAGCAGTTAAGTACATAATGTAAATGACATAAAGTAAAAGACACAAGGGATTTTAAGTGGTTCAGAGACTCAAGCTCCTAATCCACTCTTCTGCTTTCAACTAGCAGGATTTCCACTAAGGAAGGGCAGCACCCTGAATCACTAATTCCTTCAAGACCAGCAGCCTTGGGACTTCAGTTCACTAAGAACTCTTTAAGACCAGCAGCCTTGAAACTCCTCTAGTTTCCTAGAAACTCTTCAAGCCCAGCAGGCTTGGAACTTCGTTTAGTCCCTCCGAACAAGGACCACTCAGGCCCTGGCTTCTTGTTGTTGTAGTTGTTGTTGTTGGTGCTGAGCTACTAAGATGTCTTTAAGCTTGAACATCTTTTGTACTTAGCAGCTTGGTGTGCTCCTCTTTACATTCTGCTTCGAGTCTGGACCACATCTTCTCTGGTGCAGCTGATCTTCACTCTTTTCTGCTTATCTTCATTTGATGTCAGCTGTGCACCATCACTATCTGGATTTGCTAAGTCTCTGAGCTTTTGGTAGACTTCGTCTGACACTTAGAAATCCCTGAACCCTTCTTTAATGTTTTGCGTATATGGTTACGCACTTGTTCGATTCAAACTTTAGGTTCATGGTGATTCGTAGAGTGTCTCTCCGGATCTTCTTTGTGCTCTGCCACTCTTCTGAATGCTATCTTTTTGTCCTTCTCGGCTCTCAGCTTAGCTGCCATCTTCAGTGGCATTCTCATCTTTGTTGAGTGAAGCTTTAGTCTGTTTAACTCTTTCTACAAAGCTGCTTCACTTCCACCAATGTAGTCTCACTGTCACTGAGACTTGATCTGTTAGTCTTTTGTGAAACTCGTAGAGTCAACAATAACATTCAACAACTCAACGATTCTGCAACATAGCTATCATTAGCAACTCTTGATCTTTGAAGCTCTGTTGATTTATAGTAGTTCCCAATCTTCCCGTTGGAAAGTAGCCGTTAAAAGCTTTTTGAATTGCTTCGCAGATCTCAAGTTATTTGGCGTAGACTGCAGATGTGACATGACATCCCCTTTTTTGACTTTCTGACATTGCAGTCTACTGTTTCACCTAACCCGTCAGAGACGTCACTTTGATGTCTCGGGCAGGGAGTTAACTTTATTTACCCCTTCTAATTTCTTGATCAAAGATTGTCCTTTTGCATCAATGCTCTCAATAAGCTCTATTTGAATATCAATCTTCAGATTGAACCGTTGTCAATGCTTCAATCTTCAGCTGTTCGAACTCTATGATTCTGATGCATGTCTTCTTGGACCTGATCGTAGTGTCTTGTTGACTGTTGCTCATTGACGTGTAGAGTTAACACTACGATCTTTGAAGAGTGTTCATTAGCTCTCCAATGTGGAACACCTCTTCCTTTTCTTGTGCAGTGCTTCAACACTTCTGTTTGCCTCGACTGCTCTCAGATACTGATGGCTTGACTCTTTGTTCTGGCCCCTTCTGAATAGCAAGACACTTCAGATTTGTGGCGTGTCCAGCTCGCTTTCTCCTTGTGATCTCCCGTTCACTTATCATCAATGGACTGACCCAATGCTTAATCACTTTAGTCTTGTTCTTGGTTTCGGCGCAAAGATCTCCGTACACTCCATCGCCTTTCTTTGTTTGGCAAACAATGCGACCACAGTTACTTCCAAGATCGTTGTCATCTTACCACTTGACAACTCACACTTTTCTTGACTTTCCTTAGTCACCATCAAGTCTTCTTATGATCAACTTGTGGAAGGCTTCATCTCGAATGGCTTCCCAGCTTCTTCTTTATTACAATACTCAGTAGTCTTCCATGAAAGACCTTAGTCAGGGGTCTATCTGTAGACTTCTTTATCTCAGCTTTTTGTACCCATTTGGAGATCTGATCGAACAAGATAGCTCTAAAGTTGATTCGCTTCTTCAGAACTATTGCAGACATAATCTTCAACTGCTGATCAAGCACAATGTCATGTGCAGTATCCTTGCATAGGATACATTTTCCCACTATCTCAGCAAGGAACTCGAATTTCTCAGCGAACTCCTTCTTCTTCATGTCCTTCAGAATAGAGTTTCTTTTGTACCCCATAGTCTCCTTCGCTTGCTCAGTGTCGATCTCATTAAGGTTTTTCAGTCCTAGGTCAAGAAAACCTAAGCATTGATTGATATCGGATGATTTCAGCTTTAGAGACTGACCTTTAACCTTGGTAGAAAGGGTTCTGGCATTTATGGATGCATTTGAGTAGAACTCCTTAACTAGTTCAGTATATACTCGAGTGCTTGCCTTAAGACATTCTGAGAATCCAGCTTTCTTCACAAGTTCAAGAATGTCTCTGAACTTCTTTTCAGATTTCTCAAACGACTTGGTTCCGAGCTGAATGCCAGTGATTACTCGTGAATCTTCCATTAGAATGGTTCGAGGAATATGGGTATTTGATTCAGAAAGATTTATGAGAGATAGCTGATTGTGATTTGGGTTCTGGAGGTTTAATTGATTTAAGCTTCGAAGAGGATTCTAGGGTTTAAAAATGGGAGGGAGAGAGGTTCGATAGTTTCTGGTAATTGTTTGTAGATTTTTAATTTTATGGCAGTTCCCTCTGACTCTGCATAAGAAGTTATGTGTCAACCACCATTGGTTGCACGATGTCTAGTAATAAGCTGTAACTCCCCATAACCTTTTCGGTTTTATATTCCTTTTAAGAGAATAAGAATTACTAACGTGGATTTACCGTTGACCTTTTTGGTTCATAGAGTAGCATGGTAAGGCAGCTGTGGACTCTACATTTTTCTTTGTTGACTCAACGATCATCTTTTGAGGGATGCTGTAGTGGACGGTTTTGACATTACTCCTCATTTTGAAACTGCATGGCTCAACCACTGATTTACTTCATGAAGCATTGGGCACTTTTCTTCAGTAGGACATCTTTCCAACCAGTATTCGAACTTATCTCCTCATAATCTGAATGGTTGAGCAATTGTCTCGTTCTTCCAATCTCCTCATGAGCTAGAGTATCCTCTTGTAAGACTGTGATCGTCGAGTCTGCTTCTACGATCGTTGAGATTGCATCACGATCGTTGAGTTCTCTTCAAACTCTACTCTACGATCGTTGACTGTCTTGGTTCTTGAGATGAACTTGACTAAGCAATCCTTCTGGGTTAAGGTGGCTCAGGAAAGGCCAACCTCTTAGAGTGAGCTAAGGGTCAGGTTTGTCCCTGAGGCGCTTTCCAGATGAAAAACTTTAGAAGTGAATTGTACGGATATCTCATTTGGTCTTTTCTGCTGGGGAGGTCATCAATCAACTTTAGACAATTGGCTTTGCCATAATCGTGGTATCCTCCTGCTTTTACACTACGATCGGATGTTTGATTGTAGGCACTCCACGATTTTGAGTTGGGTGGCTGATTGGTTATCAGTAGTAAGTTTTGAGACGTTCCTACTGACTATGGTTCTTCATTTGGTTCATCAGCCACAAAGTTTTGGGACTCTGTAGCTGGTATATTGCTTCATAGTATATCTCAGTGCTGTTGTTCCTTAACAGATCACTGCTTCCCCATTTTTATATTATCTTCTCAGTGAGGTGTGATTTCCCTTTCTTCATGTGCATTAGGAAGCATCCCAACATATCTCCTTCTGACTGGAATCACCACTGACGGTCAAATCTATTTACATCACTACAAACGTAGTCTTCTTTGTCAGCTTGTGCTCGTGGAGTTCTGCTCCCGAAATGAGTTCCTCATGTTTGATGCTTGATGATCTTCTGTGGTGAGCTTCCTTAAGGATTTTTCTTTTATGACATGCTTTGCATGATTGAGCATCTAAGACCCTTTTTCATCTTTGGTTGAATGGCCTACTCTCATATAAAGATCAGCAGCCATGTGAGCTTTATTCAGATCAGCTCAGCAGGTCTTCAAGGACAGGCTTTGACATTTAAGATTTTTATCAGAATCATTTCTGAACAGTCTTAAGCCTTCTGCAGGTTGAATTTTCTTGACTGAAGTCTTCTACTTCAGCATTCCTTAGTGTGGCCAGATAGACCAAGTACATGGAGGTTATAAATTTCTATTTTTTGGTGCCCATGGTTAAATGGGTCCTGCTAGGTTAGTTTTCTAAACCCTGTTCCTCATATATTTAGATAATCATCATATTGATCACCAACAGTCATTTTCAAGCATGTAACTAATTTAGATAATACATTTTGAGATGCATGATGGTGAGTGTGTGTAAGATTTGCTATTTTAATAAAACACTCTTTTTCTTTGACGGTTTTATCATTTGCTAGGTTATGTTCACAGGGCTTAAATGTTCACAAAGTGAGAATCAACTCTATGATTTATTAGTATCTGGTTGATTCATGGAGGTGATCAATTTCTATGAATCTTCAAGATTCTCTTGTAGAACTGATCATACTCTGTGTGTTATTAAACACTTAGACCATAGGCTGTACATACATACTAACCAATTAACAAAGATTACTTCACATTAATTTGACCTGTGATGCTATTATGACCCATTTCAGATTTCTTTCAAGATGTCATCTTCAACCTAAAACTTGGATGGAGAGAAAGTTTATAGGCATTTGAGTTTCCACCCTCAGTGTACTTTCTCTCTTCACCTTTTTAGGTAGATTATGATTCCTTGAAAGAATACTGTTATAGTTCATAAGGGGGTGCAATCATGATGTACATATTTATATTAGTGAGGAACCGTACCTTTTTACTGTCAGTTTCTTAACAGTCATTTATCTTAGATATACTGAGTTTAGGCATTGATGTGCATGGTTTCTCATTTGCTCCTGACAGCTAGTTGCTCCAGTTGACCTTCAATCAATCAGTTGTGGTTTTGAAGATGCAAGCTAAGAAAATATCAGCATCTTTAGTTCTTTGACATCTTTGTTTACTTCCAGCTGTAGGTTGGCTAGTCACATGTTTGAGAAGTTCTTTTTTCTTCTCTGGATAAGCATTACTTGGCATATATGGTCTGTGACACCCCCAAATTTGGACCTCCACTTAGTCACTCGAATTCGGTTCATCACGTTCTCATGGTAAAACCATAATAACTAAAATAACGCATACACAACGAAAAATCTTCTTTAGAATAATATACAACGATTTATTATAATTATTCCCCCAAGTCTCGCAACCTACAGTGCTTAATAGATTACATAATAATATCTAATAAAAACTTATTACATGATCTTACTTAAGCTTAAACATAGTCTGAAATAGTCTTAATACATCATAATAGACTTTAAACATAAAAAGGACAAGCTAGTTTGGTAGCCTTGCCCTTGCCTTGTCCTGCTCCAAAGACACCTCCCTGCTCCTCCTTAATCGAAAGGTTTTAAATAAGCAAGGATGAGCACAAATTGCCCAGCAAGTAATATACAACAAGGGTGTAGGGTATAATATCACAAGGTTTGAAATATCAAAGGGTTATTTCTAGGATAGTTCAAAGTGTCAGAATAACATCATGAATAAGGGATATGTCAATTCAATATAAATCAAAAATATATATGAATTCAACGGCTAACAATGTATCCAACTGGATAAGCAATTTATATTGAGCAGTCACTAAGGACCATTAAACTTTCACTAGAGTTACCAATATTAAACTGATAGCCCAAAGATATCAAGTATTATAGATGATCAGTCTACAATACTTTACGTTATGCATAACACCACCATAATATTCAATCATGTGTTGGGGTTTCCAACAACATACACTACCCTTACCAAAAGGGTTGTTCAACTCAGTTTTCAAGATTTTCGCACCAATCAATTGGTTTGGACAGTTTTTATAAACATGCATATAGTCTAGCCGAATCAAATGGCATCGACTCTTTCACAATATTTAAGGACAATACCAAGTTTAACATGAATAATAGCTTTCACGAGGGTTTATCATACTAGTTCATTTGAACGAGGAAGTAATACAACTTGTATTCAAAGAGATAAGCTTACGGTATTCGTTGAATAATGCAAGGGTTTAGGATACTTGGCTTAAGCGTAGTTTACCAAAATATCGCTTATCAATACACTTTTGAATCCTAACATAATGTGATATGCATATAGGATATTCATTAGTTAAACATATTCGATAAATAATCTTGGTAAATAGATCAAGTGTACACATATGGCTCAATCAAGAAACCTTATACGTATGTTATTACGTAGCTCGAATCTATCGTTAGACATCATCATTTTAAAACACCTTGTCAATTCAAGCTAAGATATGTGTTAACATGCAAAGCTACATTTGTTAGGGTATCATGGACTGAAATAAGTATAAAGAAATTATACTAGCATGCTACATACATCAGAAATCACAGAAGTCACTTTCCAAGTCTGCAGAATGGCGCAGCCGTGCCTGATTTGTACTAAGGAGACGCGCGGCTCCTAGTTCAAACCAGGACTGAGCAACTATTTGCTTGGCCTAGCTTGCACATCCTTACATACATAACATATATTAACATGTTAAGGGTTCTTCCGCCTCAACTATACATGCCTGCTAGATACATCCTGTATTTCAAGTTATGAAGTCATTACTTAGGCTTATTGCATTCCATGCTTCACTACTTTACAATTTTAATAAATAGTTAACATGCTTATAAATTATGTCTAGATGTATGATGATCCAAAAGTTCAGGATACTAATAGGGTATTCCCTAACAATTCAAAGTTGGTCTACTTTAACATCTTATTGAAAATTTCATGTTTAATCAATTAAGCATGCAAAGTTACTTCATTTATTTACTATACATCATGCCTCCCATATACACATTAGAACATATAATCATACTCATAATTTCATATATAGTTCATCCAATTTGTATTTAAAACCCTATATCTCCCTTAGTAAATCATCAAAACTCAAGCATACAAAGTAAGTTCATGTATTCTATGTTGTACTTGACATTTACAGATTATAATAGCATGCTCAAAACTTAATGTATACCTAGCTTACTTACATATAGCCTTATACTTGAAATTTTCCCTTTTTAATCATGCTTGACTACAACATACCCTTGCAAACAATGTAGAATAACATATGGGTCACATTTTAATGTATTTCAGGTCTTGACACAGTGGCACACAAAGTCAGAACATGTTTTACACCATATTTATCAAACTAGTTTCCAACTATTTAAGTCTTCCTCTTTGAATAATCAAACTAGAATCAACTAATCATGGCTTACTATATGCCTAACAATCTCAGTGCACATGTACAGGTTATTTATAGGCATGTTCAAACCATTCTAACCTAGTTAGCATATCACTAACTCACTACAATGATGATCTGAAAAAGTCAACCCACGCTTGCTGCATGCAGATATAGCTACTGTGGCGGCGCTACGCATACTTCGCGCTCGAGTAAAAAATAAACGGCTTTCGCTTCACAGAACCTTAGCACAGATATTGTTAATTCTCAAACCAGACTCACAGCAACACTTCAAGGCATACATGCTAACTCAAACAACACAGAGACTTGCTAATTCATGCCATTAAACAGAGATTTCAACAATTACTAGAATTTGACAAAACTTCAAACTAAGAACAAAATTTTATACCTTTGCTTTGAATTAGACAGGACTTAAATCAAAAATCAGATTACTCCCTCCCACTCTATATAGCAACTAAGTAAGTAATTCTTAGCAACATAGCATATGAAGTAGAGTGCTCAATTTATAGAAAACTTACTAACCATGCCAAGCCATTGTCCAAGAAATTAAACCAAGAGATGGAGGGAGAATTCATTGGTTAATTAATAGTTGGTGTAATAGTGGCCAACCACCCCCATCACCCACACCCTTCTTCATCATGGCTAGCTATTGGGAAGTTTAGGAGATGAAGGAATAGGTAGCCTAGGCCAATGGTTTTTCACGTGTGGATGAAAAGTGACTAACAAAATGGAACAAGCCAAATCTCAACATTTGATAGCTATCTCAAGCCAGTCACTATATGTTCAATACACATATATGTATACTTAGGTTTTAAATCCAATTGAGTGCATACATGGGTTTAAATGATATGGAAATATCATGTTAGCAATCTAGGGTATTAAATATAATCCATGTACATTTTGATAATGCCAAATTAGGATTTAATTGAGTAGTGACACACCACATTATCATAATTTTTATTATATTAATTATTCACATAGTCATAAGATATGTATCAATGCACTATATATACACATAACATGGTCACATAGACATTATTTTAATAACTTTCACCCTTCATATTAAACGTATAAGTAGCTACTATACATATACATTTAATTATCACATGCTTGCATATAACAATTAATAAATTACTTATCTTACCAATTAATTAATAATAATATTAGCTAACCCCTTCCTTAATAATCAATGGCATTATTATTCCTTTTAACAATTGAGAATCTTGTTATATTTATAAACATGTTGCTTATTTCTATAATATCTCTTACACTAACAATAGTCACGTACTATTAATTACCATAATATTTAACCGACATTCTATAATAACAATTAATATAGATTAATTGTTCGCTTAACAATTTTTCCATTAATTATTATAATCATTAATATTTCCCAACACCGTGCCACACAAGGCTTTCCACGAGTTCTTCACAAACTCCACATATTCTTCCATTATTCAATTATTTAATATAATTGAGTTATCTCATTTCATAACACGAAATTGTTCACATTCAAATAAGTATTCATTTCCATTAATATATTTATTTAATAAGACATAGAAATGTCACGGTTATTACATCCTCCCCCCTTATAAAAATTCCATCCCGGAATTGCTACAAGGTTACACAAACAGATGGGGATAATCCCTCGTCATCCTATCTTCTAACTCCCACGTTGCCTCCTCGACATCGTGGTTACGCAAAAGCACTTTTACAGAAGAAATAACTTTATTCCTTAAGGTTTGCTCTTTCCTATCGAGAATTTGGACAGGAATTTCTTCGTACGCTAAATTCTTCTCCACTTGAATAGGTTCATAAGAAATCACGTGTTTGTAGTCGGACTTGTACGGACGCAACACAGATATATGAAATCATTATGGATGTGCTCAAACTCAGGTGGTAATGCAACTTTGTATGCTACTTCACCCACTCGTTTTAATATCTCGAACGGTCCTATGAATCTTGGACTCAGTTTTCCTTTCTTGTCGAAACGGATCTTTCCCTTCCATGGAGATACCTTGAAGAATACAAAACTGCCGACTTCAAAATCTCGGTCTTGCCGATGCAAATCGGCGTACTTTTTTTGGCGATCTTGAGCTACTACGAGCCTAGCCTTTATCACTTTTACCATGTCTGCGGTTTTTTGTACTAACTCTGGTCCGAGTATTCGTCGCTCTCCGACTTCATCCCAACATAAAGGCGTTCTGCACTTCCTTCCGTAAAGAGCTTCATACGGTGGCATGCCGATACTCGCATGGTAACTATTATTATACGCAAATTCAACAAAGGGTAGGTGGTCGTCCCAATTTCCCTTGAAGTCCATCACGCAAGTCCTAAGCATGTCATCTAGCGTTTGTATCATTTGCTCACTTTGTCCGTCTGTCTGAGGATGATAAGCAGTACTTAACCGTAACTGTGTTCCCATCTTCTCTTGCAAGATTTTCCAGAATTTTGACGTGAAACGCGGGTCTCGGTCAGAAATGATCGATACCGGCACTCCATATCGTGAAACAATTTCCTTTACGTACAGACTCACTAATTGATTTAAACTGTAGCGAATCTTGATAGGTAGAAAATGTGCAGTCTTCGTAAGTCGATCCACAATGACCCAAATGGTATCCAAACCTTTCTGTGTGACTGGAAGTCCTACCACGAAATCCATCGTAATATGCTCCCATTTCCACTCTGGCATTTCCAACGGTTGTAGTAAACCACTCGGTTGCTGATGCTCTGCTTTTACACTTTGACATGTAAGACATCTACTAACGTACTCTGCAATTTCCCGTTTGATTTGGCCACCAAAAATGTTGCTTCAAGTCCCGGTACATCTTCATGCCTCCCGGATGAATGGAATACGTCGTATTATGAGCCTCGTGCAAAATTTCCTCTCTTAACTCAGCCATTGCTGGTACCCACACTCTCCCTTCGAATCTTAAGATACCATCTTTATCTATTCAAAATTTTTCTTCCTATTTTTCCATGATCCTTCTTCTGATTTTTTCACACTCTCCATCTTTCTCCTGGGCTTCCTTTACTCTATCCAACAATGTTGGACAAGCTTCTATTACAAATAACTTTTCTGCAGACCTCTCGGGTCCCCTCACTTCTATTTCTAATTTCTCTATATCTCTTATTAACTCCTCCTGAGTTGTCAGTCGAAATAATTTCTCCCTTTCTTTCCTGCTCAGAGCATCGACAACTACATTTGCC
The DNA here is from genome assembly GCA_020205615.1 of Panax quinquefolius. NCBI lineage: Eukaryota > Viridiplantae > Streptophyta > Magnoliopsida > Apiales > Araliaceae > Panax > Panax quinquefolius. Next base: position 82,589,341 of record CM035168.1, read on the forward strand.
TTTCCCGGGTGATAAAGAATTTCACAGTCATAATCCTTGATTAATTCTAACCACCTCCTCTGACGCATATTCAACTCCTTCTGCGTGAAGATATATTTCAGACTTTTGTGGTCCGTGTATATCTCACAATTTTCTCCGTACAAATAATTTCTTCATATCTTTAACGCAAAAACTAGGGCCGCTAACTCTAGGCCATGAGTAGGGTATCGTTTTTCGTAATCCTTTAATTGTCGTGATGCATACGCAATGACCTTGTCGTGTTGCATAAGCATACAACTAAGTCCTCTATGGGACGCATCACTGTATACCACAAATCCTCCCGTATCATCTGGTAATGATAATACAGGCGCCTCGCTTAATCTCTTCTTCAACTCATGAAAACTCTCTTCGCATTGGTCGGTCCATACAAATTTCACCGTCTTCCTCATCAAATTAGTCAACGGGGTTGCTATCTTAGAAAAATCTTGGATGAATCTTCGATAGTACCCAGCTAACCCTAAGAAACTTCTCACCTCCGTCGGAGTTCTTGGTTGTTCCCAATTACTTACTGCTTCGACCTTTTTGGGGTCTACTGAGATTCCATTCCCATCCACCACGTGGCCTAAGAATTGAACCTTCTTCATCCAAAATTCGCACTTAGAAAACTTCGCATACATCTTCTCCTTTCGTAGTGCCTCCAAAACAATCTTCAGGTGTTCGGCATGTTCTTCTTCCGTCTTCGAGTATATTAAAATATCGTCGATGAAAACTACTACGAATTTATCCAAATATGGCTTGAAAACTCGATTCATCAAGTCCATGAATGCTATCGGAGCATTAGTTAAATCGAATGACATTTCCAAAAACTTATAATGTCCATAACGGGTTCGAAACGCAGTCTTTGGTATGTCCTCATCCCGTACTTTTAGTTGATGATATCTCGTCCACAAGTCGATCTTCGAGAAACACTTTGCTCCCTTCAGTTGATCAAATAAGCCGTCTATCCTCGGTAGTGAATATCTGTTCTTGATCGTTACTTTGTTCAGTTCACGATAATCGATATAGAGCCTCATCGATCTGTCCTTTTTCTTAACGAATAACACTGGTGCTCCCCAAGGAGACACACTCGGCCGAATGTAACCTTTATCCAATAACTCTTGAAGTTGTATCATTAATTCCTTTATTTCTACTAGCGCTATGCGATATGGAGCTTTCGAAATCGGTGTCATTCCCGGTGCTAAATCTATTACGAATTCGATTTCTCTGTCTGGCGGGAGGCCAAGCAGATCGTCCGAAAACACATCCTGAAATTCACTCACTACGGGTATATCATTAATCTCTACTCCCTTTTTCTGAGTATCCATAACGTAAGCTAAATAACCTACACATCCTTTCTTTAACAATTTCTTGGCCTGCATCATCGTAACGCAACACGATTGCTTAAGCGATGAGCTACCATAAAACACTACCTTAGACTTACCCAGAGTTTGAAGGTTCACACATTCGTTCTCACAGTTAATTACTGTTGCATGGTTATATAACCAATCCATCCCCAGTATTACGTCAAATTCTCCTAGTCTAATAGGAATCAAGTCTACGCTCTGTTCATGTTCTCTAATGTTTGCGTGACAATTTCAATAGACGTATTCTACAGGGATTATTTCCTTATTCACAACTTCTATGTTCAAAGGATCTTCTAATCGTTCTCGGGGTGTACTAAGTTTACTAGCAAATTCTTCAGATACAAACGAACATGTGGCACCCGAATCAAATAATACATAAGCATTTATATTATTGATTGGGATTATACCTGACACCACGTCCTTTGCAGCTATGGCGTCTTGGACGGTCATGTTAAAGGTTCGAGCGTTCGATCGGTTTGGTTGCATAGGTCCACCAATCATCAACTTACTTCCTCCCCCTTGGCTTCCGCCAGCTCCACCGCTTCCTTTCTTCGGGCAATCCTTTATCTGGTACTCTGTTGATCCACAAGCAAAACATCCTCTGATCTTCTTCGACTTTGGGCAATTTGGCGATATATGTGCCCTCTTGTCATAATTATAGCAAATGCTTTTCCTCTTCCAGCATTCTCCTTGATGGCTTCTTCCACATTTGTTGCAAGCTTCGGTCCTCTTCTTGAAATTTCCCTGGTGACTCCCACCTTGGTTATTGTTTCTGTTGTTGTTATTGTTTTCCCCTCTCCTTTTTCCGGAGTTACTTCCTCCGTTGCTACTCCCTCCATGATGCTCACTACCAGCATTCTTATTCTTCTTCTCCTTATGATATAGACTTAAGGCCTCACCACCACCTTCCGCAATGATTGCCTTCTCTAATAATGTCGTAAAGGAATCAATCTGGAAGATCGATACCTTATTGTACAACCATGATTTTAACTCTTGCTCAAAACGTCTCGCCTTCCTCTCCTCATCCACAACCTGGTGTTCTGCAAACCGCACTAGTTCATTGAACTTAACTACGTACTGTGCCACCATCATATCACCTTGTTTTAACTCCAGGAATTTTACTTCCATCCTACTCTTCATACTCTTCGGAAAATAATTCTCGAAAAATAACGTAGTAAACCTCTCCCATGATATCATTCCTTCCCCTGCTCTCTACTGATTAGTTTCCCACCAATAGATTTCTTCGCCCCTCATCATGTATGTGGCAAATATTGTCTTCTGGTCTTCACCCACTCGAGCTATAGTGAAGGCCTTCTCGATCTCCTTGATCCAGGTTTGCGCAACTATCGGGTAAGTGGTTCCCGCGAACTCTGGGGGTCCGTCACTCTTAAAATCTTTGAAGGTCGTTACTAGGACAGCTTGGGGAACGGGTGGTACGGTTTTGTTTATTCCCCTCAGAGCTTCTCCCAATAAATCTACCAGTCTCTGTATCAGATCTATAGGACCTCTCTCATCATTAACTGACTCTTCTAGGACGATTATTCTATGTCTGGGCGGCATTTTCTGCATCACAAAATTTTCATTTTATTATCTGGTTATCATACTTAGACATTTCTCAAAAGAAAAGAACTACAAGTTTATAACACGTTCCTGAAATAAGATCATTTATATTCATATGCCAAATGGTTACATTACATGTTCTTCCTAGCATACTGCTATAAATGATATCACATATCCCCTAATATCACAAAAGACGGGGACAACTCCATCATACTACCCCTCTAACATTTTTCAAAAGTTTGGGTTTTACTACTACCTCGCGTCTTACACAAAAGACTGAGATTACAACAACATATTAACAACACATAAATAAAACTACTACACTACTGATCTTTCTCCTCTAAACTCAATCTAACATCCCACGCTCCATAGCGCTCTGATATTCCTTCTGCGTAATGTGCACCACCATATCCCGACTTATGGTATGCCAGGTCTGTCCTTGCTCAGTTGGGTAATGATGTACCCCATCGATCAATCTCTCCATGGCCATACGAAAAGCATAGCCCATCTTGTTCATCTTCCTCCTCTTGCACCGCACCTCTTCCTCTAGATTATCTGCCCTATCATTGGCTTCCTCCCACTTCTCCTCGAAGTGAATCCTATCCATCACCTCCATCTCTAACTGAGTTCAGAGAGCTTCCTTCTTCGCCCTCTCACTAAAAACCTTTTGCTCTAATTCCTCTTATTTTCCTGCTACTTCAACATTCCTCGCCACTGCTCGGTGAAATAAAGCTCCCATCTGGATCCCTGCCTCCTTACGGTGAGCAATCTCCACCTCCATCTCCTGCATCACTAGTTGCTTCTGGTGGTCCTCGTCCCTCAACTTCTGAAACGTAGACTCCCTCTCCCTAGCCTCGGCCTCAAGCTCCTCTACCCTACATCCCAACTCCAATATCTGTTCCTCATACTCTCCTAACATCCAATCCTCAAAAGTAGCCTCGTCGGACTCCTCCATAGGTTCGGGCTCCTCATCCAAAGGCTCCTCCTCAGGGTCAGACTCCACCTCTTCCTCATCGTCATCATCAAAAGGGGCTACTACTGAAATGGGCTCTGCTATCAAGGGTGTCTCAAATACTACGTGGATATCACGCGGCTCCTCCTCTACTACTCGGCTAGGTCCTCCCATGTCAGTCATCCTACAATCACCAACATAAGACAACACAAACAACAACTCCATTAGAATGTTAAATAAACATAAGTTCATTATAGAGGATGAAGATTACCTGAAAGGAAATACATTTTCATCCCCGCTCGACCCAGCTACACTCTTATTACCTGAAAGGAATTGTGAAGCAAAGGGTAAGCACAAATAGCCCAGTAAAGAATATCATGACTAAAGATAATTAAATTATCAATAGTCTTCACATCAATAATAAATCGTAGATTTAGAACATATGGTAGATGATAAAACTTTTCAACCATAGTCATAATGAAACGAGCAATCCATTAGAAGAGTCAAATAGACCATCGTGTCTATTATCTTCTCCATGTTAAAAGTCCACCAATAATGTTTTATCCTCAGAACATCAATCAACAATTCCATTCCACAATCATATGAATAACTCATAATCATAATTGTGATTCTAAATTCCTCTTCACACCTGTGACGAAGATAATTTTCATCACCTATCTTCACCAAACATCAAAAATCATGGTTATACCAAATCACAATTCCTCGCCATAATAATACTAATAAATTCATCTTTGCACTACTACCAAAGATATTCATTAACAATTTATTCTTTTTGCAGACTACAAAGCCAAAGACATACAACTGTATTTTAGAAGAGTCAAGTAGAGCATGATATCTACTATCTTTTACTAATTAAAAGTGTATAATCAATATTTTATCGCTGAGACTTAGCTTAATAAATAATCCACATCATCGAATCATCCCTACACTACGACCAAGGATATTCATGTAATCATCAATGGTCATGATTATACCGAATAATCCCCGGTTATAATCATACCAATAACTGTCCATCAATGCACTACGGGCAATGATGAGGACTTTTACCACATCATCTATAACATTATTACGTCATGATTATACCGAATGATCTCTCGTCATAATCATACCAATAAACAGTTCATCTATGCACATAAGCCAAAGATACTCATCAATCAATAGTTCATCTTTGCACGTAAGCCAAAGATATACAACTGTAAAACCAATAATCAACCATCCATCTTTGCACGTAAGCCAAAGATATACAACTGTAAAACCAATGATTAACAGTCCATCTTTACACGTAAGCCAAAGATGACTTTCATCATAATATAAGCATGAGGATGATGACAATGATATAAGCATTAATCAAACAAAAACAAGGATAAATATTAAAGACTTTAAATTTATCCAAATATTATCAATCACTTAATAAACTCATAATCTAATATTATTAATATTATAACAATATTTTAATCACTTCTTAAACTTATAAATAATTTATTTCAAATGTTTACACTTTACCAAATAATGCATTTAATCATTCAAAATGCCATACTCATAAGATTTCATCACCAATGATCAAATCCTCATCAAAAATCAGATATACCCTATATAGGATCCCAAGCCATAAAATCCTATTTTCTAATTTTGTTACTTCACATAACATATTTAATTAATTTACTCATAACTAGTTCATTTTCATGAAAATACCAAATCAGTCCCAAAAATATTTCTTTTTCCTGGTTTTAATGTAATATAGTCCCATATTGAACATATATTTTTCTCGAAATTTTTAAAATTCATTTACTATTTTTATAAGGCCAAAACTACTTAAATATTTAGACATTTATCATAAATTGTACTTTTGTCCAAAAATTCTAAAATTTATAAGGTATACTCCTGTTATATACATGTACTCCCAATAAAAATTTCACCAATTTTGGAGTTAACCACAAGGAGTTATAAGGGTTTACTTTTAAAATAGTCTTTTTCCATAAAATTCATAACTCCTAATCTATACATCCAAAAATCGCCATTTTTGGACAAAATCTAGAAAACTCATCAAATTATCATTTCAAATTTTCCAGAATTTTTGAGGGTCAGAAAAATTACGAAACTGTAAATGGATTTTCATCCGCCATGCGGTAATCCACGTAGACAGATCATTTCCCCAATTTAAGAAGAAATGAATACGAAGGATCATTCACCATGCATGTGGTAATCCACATGTATAAAAGTTATTCCAATGTAATAATAAATAATGGAATAATGTAAGAATTCACCATGCATGCGATAGACCACACAAACAAAAGTTATTTTCAATGTAATAATAAAGAATGGAATCAAATTCAATGCGTAATTCGCATGCATATGATATTCCATATTCCAAATGTAATAATAAAGAATGGAACCAGTCAATGCGTAATCCAATGCATGTGCATGTGATATTCCAACAAAATAATAAAGAATGGAATAACAACAAAATTCACCGTGCATGCGATAGACCAAATGCAAGCAAGTTATTCCCAATGTAATAATAAAGAATGGAACTGTGTCATGCAGAATCCGCATGCATGTGATATATTCCAATGTAATAATAAAGAATGGAATAACAATGTAATTCACCGTGCATGCGATAGATCAAAGCATAATGCAAAAGTTATTCCAATGTAATAATAAAGAATGGAATAATGTAAGAATTCACCATGCATGCGATAGATTGCATGAGACATGTGTTATTCCAAACAAAATAATAAAGAATGGAATAACAACCCTTACGTATATCGAAAGAAAATAACTCTCTTTATGAATACGAAAGAATAATACCCTTTACTATAATAATAATATCCCTTACCTTAGAAAAAACTCGGATAATTGGAATAAATGAGGTAGCGTACTTCTCTTCTTCTTTCTCTCTATAATTTCTCTCTATAATAATTGCTCTATAGCTTTAGTGAATTGGTGAGAAATGAAGGAAGAATGAGTTTCTATTTATAGGAAAATATAGTTTCGATAATTGCATGCTTTTGGGGCTCAAAATATTACAAGATAATACCTTCAACTTTTCTTTCATTTTTAATTTAGTCCCGCAAGTACTATCAAACTTGCACCACCTCCCCTAATAGTAAATAATGTGAATCAATAGTTCAATCATGTGAATCAATAGTTATAATCATGTGAAAATACGAATTACAGTATAGTACCTTCATCTATACCTCCATTTTTAACTTAGTCATGCAAGTATTATCAATCTTGCACCAACTCCCCTAATAGTACAAGAATGTGAATCAATAGTACACACATGTGAACAAATAGTTATAATCATGTAAATTAATAGCAATTAATTGCTCATTTACCCGATTAATTACCCCGTTGGTCAATATAACTTCCAGACATCAATTATTATCGAAATAAATATCGATTTTCACTAACACTAATAATCCCAACACAATGGAAATATTTTTCTCAACAATTTTATTTTTGAAATTTTGAAGTTTGACTTTTTTCGAAAAAGCCAACTGTTGACTTTTTTGACCAAAAAGTCAACCCCGACAAATTTTATGTTTATAGTCTATTTCTATTAATTTCATCATTTCGGACTCAAATATCACGTCCACGTCTCCAAATTCAACTCTAAACTCAAATTTGATTTTTAATAACATTCATCATTAATATTATAACTCACAATATTTAACAACTGTGTCGCTCCTGTGAAAGAGGGGCTTTCCGATAAAAATTTCTCCTTATCAAGCCGCAATTAGATGACCAAACCTCTCCTCGATGTAACTTCTAGACATTGTCAATATTGCAAATAATAATATGAATAATTTTGTCGTCTCAATTATTAATTTAATAATAAAAAATATTATGCAGATGATACTGTGACAATAATTGAATCAATAATATAAGAGATATGATGCAGCAATTACTGTAGAAATAATTGAGTATAACTGAGTGACTTCTCACGTAAGCATCAATTATCAATACCGTGTTACTACTATGCAACCACGCCAGACATCGTATTTTTTTACTACCGAGTAGTTCAAATAGCTTTTAACGGTAACACTTTCGCTGTTATTTTTATAAAAAGATAATTATGTCATTTTCTTACTACGATAATACTTCCGTTGTGGAGTCCACCAATGATTGTGCCGTCCTAGGATATTCCCCGACAAAAAGAATATTCGCCGACCAAACGAATATTTTATAACAACTTGCATACTTTGAAAAATTTTCACATATCACCCTTAACTTTAACCTTTTATCAACTTAACCATTTACTAAATAGAAAAATTATAAGAAAAGGGAATACTTTCATTTCATAAAATTCGGGGTCTCACAATCTCCCCTCCTTATGAAATTTCGCCCTCAAAATTTACGCATTCTGTAGTTCAAGAGATGAGAATACCTTGCTTTCTTTTCGGATTGTACCTTCCCGGTTATATCCTCTGTATCATGATTTTTCCATTGCTCATCTCCTGTATTTCAGATATCATTCAAGAATATATCTTCAAAATAAAGGTTAATTGACATATCACAATTTGTCAACTTATCAAGTAAACAATTTCAGCTTAGGTAAGTCACACACTAGCGAAGTATATAACTCGTATCTCCCCTCCTAGTTCTAGACTCTAATCTCCGCCAGTGACCATATCCCTAAGCTCTGATACCATTTGTGACGCCCCCAAAATAGGTCCACAAGACCCATTCTGAGTCGCCAGATATCACTCTATAAAAATCAAATAAAACGTCATTTATACAACTGTTGAACTGTCGTGCAGAGTAGGACAACAGATAAGCTGTGAGTTTTAATACAATATTGTCTCGTGAGATGTGATCCAAACTCAAATTGTTACAATGCCATATAAAATACATCAAAGAAATATTTTAAGACCCCAAAGAAGAACGAGAAGATTACTATCATATTCATTCTAATGAGGTGCACTTTTAACGCTTTCAAAGTCAAGGTTCTCATCACCCTATTGTTGTTCGCCAAAATTAATTATTAAGTGACGATATAAAATACGACACACACATCTTAGGTCCTCAATACAATTATCTCGTCAGCATGTCATGCCGCTTTTATAATGTATTGAGAAACTTCGACAATCTCGCACCATCACACTATTTCCTCTGTTATCCCCGGAACCCAAATACACTCTTATTACCCGAAAGGAATTGTGAAGCAAAGGGTGAGCACAAATAGCCCAAGAAAAGAATATCATGACTAAAGATAATTAAATTATCAATAGTCTTCACAAGAATAAATCGAGATTTAGAACATATGGTAGATGATAAAACTTTTCAACCATAGTTGCAAATGAATCGAGCAATCCATTAGAAGAGTCAAATAGACCATCAAATGTCTATTATCTTCTCCATGTTAAAAGTCCACCAATAATGTTTTATCCTCAGAACATCAATCAACAATTCCTATCCACAATCATATGAATAACTCATAATCATAATTGTGATTCTAAATTCCTCTTCACACCCGTGATCTAAGATAATTTTCATCACCTATCTTCACCAAAACAACAAAAAATCATGGTTATACCAAATCACAATTCTCGCCATAATCATACTAATAAATTCATCTTTGCACTACGGCCAAAGATATTCATTAACAATTTATTCTTTTGCACTACAAGCCAAAGACATACAATTTATTTTTAGAAGAGTCAAGTAGAGCATGATATCTACTATCTTTTACTTAATTAAAAGTGTATAATCAATATTTTATCACCGAGACTCGACTTTTAATAAATAATCCACATCATCGAATCATCCCTACACTACGACCAAGGATATTCATGTAATCATTAATGGTCATGATTATACCGAATAATCCCTGATTATAATCATACCAATAACTGTCCATCAATGCACTACGGGCCAATGAGGACTTTTACCACATCATCTATAACATTACGGGTCATGATTATACCGAATGATCTCTGGTCATAATCATACCAATAAACAGTTCATCTATGCACATAAGCCAAATATACTCATCAATCAATAGTTCATCTTTGCACGTAAGCCAAAAATATACAACTGTAAAACTAATAATCAACCATCCATCTTTGCACGTAAGCCAAAGATATACAACTGTAAAACCAATGATTAACAGTCCATCTTTACACGTAAGCCAAAGATGACTTTCATCATAATATAAGCATGAGGATGATGACAATGATATAAACATTAATCAAACAAAAACAAGGATAAATATTAAAGACTTTAAATTTATCCAAATATTATCAATCACTTAATAAACTCATAATCTAATATTATTAATATTATAACAATATCTTAATCACTTCTTAAACTTATAAACAATTTATTTCAATTGTTTACACTTTACCAAATAATGCATTTAATCATTCAAAAATGCCATACTTATAAGATTTCATCACCAATGATCAAATCCCTCATCAAAAATCTGCATATACCCTATATAGGATTCCCAAGCCATAAAATCCTATTTTTTAATTTTGTTACTTCACATAACATATTTAATTCATTTACTCATAACTAGTTTATTTTCATGCGTAATCCGCACAGACAAGATATTCCAACAGAATAATAAAGAATGGAATAACAACAGAATTCACCAGGCATACGATAGACCGCACAGGCAGGTTATTCCAATAGAATAATAAAGAATGGAATAATGTAAGAATTCACCATACATGCGATAGAATCATATGCAGACAAGTTATTCCTAACGAATAATAATAAAGAATGGAATAACAACCCTTACGAGTATTGAAAGAAAATAACTCTCTTTATGAATACGAAAGAATAATACCCCTTACTATAATAACAATATCCCTTACCTTAGAAAAAACTGGATATTAGAATAGTGGGTAACAAACTTCTCTTCTTCTTTGTCTCTATAATTTCTCTCTATAATAATTGCTCTATAGCTTTAGTGAATTGGTGAGAAATGAAGGAAGAATGAGCTTCTATTTATAGGAAAATATAGTTTCGATAATTGCACGTTTTAGGGCTCGAAATATTATAGTACAATACCTTCAACTTTTCTTTCATTTTTAATTTAGTCCTGCAAGTATTATCAAACTTTCACCACCTCCCCTAATAGTAAATAATGTGAATCAATAGTTCAATTATGTGAATCATTAGTTATAATCATGTGAAAATACGAATTATAGTATAGTACCTCCATCTATACCTCCATTTTTAACTTAGTCATGCAAGTATTATCAATCTTGCACCAACTCCCCTAATAGTACAAGAATGTGAATCAATAGTACACACATGTGAACAAGTAGCTATAATCATGTGAATTAATAAAAATTAATTGCTCATTTACCCGATTAATTACCCGGTTGGTCAATATAACTTCCAGACATCAATTACTATCGAACTAAATGTCAATTTCCACAAACACTAATAATCCCAACACAATGGAAATATTTTTCTCAACAATTTTATTTTTGAAATTTCAAAGTTTGACTTTTTCCAAAAAAGTTAACTGTTGACTTTTTTGACAAAAAAGTCAACCCAGACAAATTTTGTGTTTATAGTCTATTTCTACTAATTTCATCGTTTCGGACTCAAATATCACGTCTGTGTCTCCAAATTCAACTCCGAACTCAAATCCAATTTTTAATAACATTCATAATTAATATTATAACTCAGAATATTTAACAACCAAGTCGTTCCCAGGAAAGAGGGGGCTTTTCGATAAGGATTTCTCCTTATTGACGTGCAATTAGGTGACCAAACCTCTCCTTGACAGAACTTCTTTGTCAATATTGCAAATAATAATATGAATAACTTTGTCGTCTCAATTATTGATTTAATAATATAACATATTATGCAGATGATACTGTGACAATAATTGAATCAAAAATATGAGAGATATGATGCATCAATTAATGTAGCAATAATTCAGTATAACTGAGTGACTTCTCACGTAAGCATCAATAATCAATACCGGTAGTACTACTATGCAACCTTACAGACATCGTATTTTTTTACTACCGAGTAGTTCAACAGTTTTAACGGTAACACTTTCGCTGTTATTTTTATAAAAAGATAATCAGTCATTTTCTTACTACGACAATACTTCCGTTGTGGAGTCCACCAATGATTCTGCCGTCCTACGGATATTCCCCGACAAAAAGAATATTCCCCGACCAAACGAATATTTTATAACAACTTGCATACTTTGAAAAATTTTCACATATCACCCTTAACTTTAACCTTTTATCAATTTAACCATTTACTATATAGAATAATTATAAGAAAAGTGAATACTTTCATTTCATAAAATTCGGGGTCTCACACACTCGCTCCTAAGGTTTATAACTACGGCTTTGATACCAACCTGTGACGCCCCCAAATTCGAACATCCACTTGGACACTCGAATTAGGTTCATCACGTTCTCATGGTAAAACCATAATAACTAAAATAACGCATACACAAGGGAAAATCTACTTTAGAATAATATACAATGATTTATTATAACTATTCCCCCAAGTCTCGCAACCTACAGTGCTTAATAGATTACATAATAATATCTAATAAAGACTTATTACATGATCTTACTTAAGCTTAAACATAGTCTGAAATAGTCTTAATACATCATAATAGACTTTAAACATAAAAAGGACAAGCTAGTCGGTAGCCTTGCCCTTGCCCTTGTCTGTTCCAGAGACACCTCCCTAATCCTCCTTAACTGAAAGGTTTTAAATAAGCAAGGATGAGCACAAATTGCCCAGCAAATAATATACAACAAGGGTGTAGGGTATAATATCACAAGGTTTGAAATATCGAAGGGTTATTTCTAGGATAGTTCAAAGTGTCAGAATAACATCATGAATAAGGGATATGACAATTCAATATAAATCAACAATATATATGAATTCAACGACTAACAATGTATCCAACTAGATAAGCAATTTATACTGAGCAGTCACTAAGGACCATTGAACTTTCACTACAGTTACCAATATTAAACTGATAGCCCAAAGATATCAAGTACTATAGATGATCAGTCTACAATACTTTACGTTATGCATAACACCACCATAATATTCAATCATGTGTTGGGGTTTCCAACGATATACACTCCCCTTACCAAAAGGGTTGTTCAACTCAGTTTTCAAGATTTCCGAACCAATCAATTGGTTTGGATAGTTTTTATAAACATGCATATAGTCTAGCCGAATCAAATGGCATCGACTCTTTCACAATATTTAAGGACAATACCAAGTTTAACATGAATAATAGCTTTCACGAGGGTTTATCATACTAGTTCATTTGAACGAGAAAGTAATACAACTTGTATTCAAAGAGATAAATTTATGGTATTCGTTGAATAATGCAAGAGTTTAGGATACTTGGCTTAAGCGTAGTTTACCAAAATATCGCTTATCAATACACTTTCGAATCCTAACGTAATGTGATATGCATATAGGATATTCATTAGTTAAATATATTCGATAAATAATCTTGGTAAATAGATCAAGTGTACACATATGACTCAATCAAGAAACCTTATACGTATGTTATTACGTAGCTCGAATCTATCGTTAGACATCATCATTTTAAAACACCTTGTCAATTCAAGCTAAGATAGGTGTTAACATGCAAATCTACATTTGTTAGGGTATCATGGACTGAAATAAGAATAAAGAAATTATACTAGCATACTACATACATCAGAAATCACAGAAGTCACTTTCCAAGTTTGCAGAATGGCGAGGTCGTGCCTGATTTGTACTAAGGAGACGCGCGGCCGCGCGACACCCATTTCAAACTAGGATTGAGCAACTATTTGCTTGGCCTAGCTTGCACATCCTTACATACATAACACATATTATCATGTTAAGGTCCTTCCTCCTCAACTATACATGCCTGCTAGATACATCATGTATTTCAAGTTATGAAGTCATTACTTAGGCTTATTGTATTCCATGCTTCACTACTTTACAATTCTCATGATTAGTTAACATGCTTGTAAATTATGTCTAGATGTATGATGATCCAAAAGTTCAGGATACTAACAGGGTATTCCCCAATAATTTAAAGTTGGTCTACTTCAACATCTTATTAAAAATTTCATGTTTAACCAATTAAGCATACAAAGTTACTTCATTTATTTACTATACATCATGCCTCCCATATACACATTAGAACATATAATCATACTCATAATTTCATATATAGTTCATCCAATTTGTATTTAAAACCCTATGTCTCCCTTAATAAATCATCAAAACTCAAGCATACAAAGTAAGTTCATGTATTCTATGTTATACTTGACATTTACAGAGTATGATAGCATGCTCAAAACTTATTGTATACCTAGCTTATTTACATATAGCCTTATACTTGAAATTTTCCCTTTTTAATCATGCTTGACTACAACATACCCTTGCAAACAATGTAGAATAACATATGGGTCACATTTTAATGAATTTCAGGTCTTGACACAGTGGCACACAAAGTCAAAACATGTTTTACACCATATTTATCAAACTAGTTTCCAACTATTTAAGTCCTTCTCTTTTAATAATCAAACTAGAATCAACTAATCATGGCTTACTATATGCCTAACAATCTCAGTGCACATGTACAGGTTATTTATAGGCATGTTCAAACCATTCTAACCTAGTTAGCATATCACTGACTCACTACAGTAGTATCTGGAAAAGTCAACATGCGCGGTGGTACGTTATATAGCTACAGAAGTGGCGCGGCCGCGCCACTTCGTTCTGAGGCAAAAATAAACGGCTCTGCTTCCGCAGAACCTTAGCATATATATTGTTAATTCTCAAACTAGACTCACAACAGCACTTCAAGGCATACATGCTAACTCAAACAACACAGAGACTTGCTAATTCATGCCATTAAACAGAGATTTCAACAATTACTAGAATTTGACAAAACTTCAAACTAAGAACAAAATTTTATACCTTTGCTTTGATTGGACATGACTTAAATCAAAAATCATATTACTCCCTCCCACTCTATATAGCAACTAAGTAAGTAATTCTTAGCAACATAGCATATGAAGTAGAGTGCTCAATTTATAGAAAACTTACTAACCATGCCAAGCCATTGTCCAAGAAATTAAACCAAGAGATGGAGGGAGAATTCATTGGTTAATTAATAGTTGGTGCAATAGTGGCCAACCACCCCCATCACCCATACCCTTCTTCATCATGGCTAGCTATTGGGAAGTTTAGGAGATGAAGGAATAGGTAGACTAGGCCAATGGTTTTTCACGTGTGGACGAAAAGTGACTAACAAAATGTGACAAGCCAAATCTCAGCATTTGATAGCTATCTCAAGCCACTCACTATATGTTCAACACACATATATGTATACTTAGGTTTTAAATCCAATTGGGTGCATACATGGGTTTAAAAGATATGGAAATATCATGTTAGCAATCTAGGGTATTAAATATAATCCATGTACATTTTGATTATGCCAAATTAGGATTTAATTGAGTAGTGACACACCACATTATCATAATTTTTATTATATTAATTATTCACATAGTCATAAGATATGTATCAATGCACTATATATACACATAACATGGTCACATAGACATTATTTGAATAACTTTCACCCTTCATATTAAGCGTACAGGTAGCTACTATACATATACATTTAATTATCACATGCTTGCATATAGCAATTAATAAATTACTTATCTTACCAATTAATTAATAATAATATTAGCTAGCCCCTTCCTTAATAATCAATGGCATTATTATTCCTTTTAACAATTAAGAATCTTGTTATATTTATAAACACATTGCTTATTGCTATAATATCTCTTACACTAACAATAGTCACGTACTATTAATTACCATAATATTTAACCGACATTCTTTAATAACAATTAATATAGATTAATTGTTCGCTTAACAATTTTTCCGTTAACTAATATAATCATTAATATTTCCCAATACCGTGCCACACAAGGCTTTCCACGAGTTCTTCACAAACTCTACATATTCTTCCATTATTCAATTATTTAATATAATTGAGTTATCTCATTTCATAACACGAAATTGTTCACATTCAAATAAGTATTCATTTCCATTAATATATTTATTTAATAAGACATGGAAATGTCATGGTTATTACATGGCCTTTTCATCTTTTCAGGCTGGTGGATGTTTAATTCTTTTCTGTTGATGTCTCTTAAGCTTTCTAGCCTGGTCTTCAGACTGCAAGATTGACCGCGAGCAAGGATTGGTCGTGTTAATTATGACAATCAAGAATATGGACCAATCTGAGCATCTTCAGGTGTATATGCACATTTACCTGTACACAATATTTCCAACGTGTGAGCTCATCTGCATATAACAAGTGACTTACTACTAAACTAAATTTAGAACAAATTTTGTGCCTAGGATTAGACTCAAAGCGATTAGCTTTTGAATACAGCATAAGAACCTGTTCTTATACCAATTGTTAGTTCCCAGTAGGCACAATAGATCTAGAAGGGGGGTTGAATAGATCCTTTTAATTTCAAATACTTTTCTGGTTTATTTTGTATTTCTAATAATTTAGCATATGACAAACATAAGAATCTTTTCAAGCACGTTTGAATAAGTAAAAGATCCCTTCATTGATATATTCATAATCATACATACATTGTTCGTAGAGTTAGTTCAAGGGTAAGCGCTTTAAACATACATAGCAGCTTATAGCGCTTAATGTACATAATGTAAATGACATAAAGTAAAAGACACAAGGGATTTTAAGTGGTTCGAGACTCAAGCTCCTAATCCACTCTTTTCCGCTTTTAACTAGCGAGATTTCCACTAAGGAAGGGCAAGACCACAATCACTAAGATTCCTTCAAGGCCAAAGAACCTTGAACTTCAATTCACTAAGAACTCTTCAAGGCCAGCAGTCTGGGAACTCCTCTAGTTCCCTAGGAACTCTTCAAGCCCAGCAGGCTTGGAACTTCATTTAGTCCCTCTGGACAAGGACCCCTCAGGCCCTGGCTTCTTCTTGTTGAGTTGTTTGTTTGTTTGTTGGAGTTGGTGCTGAGCTACTAAGATGTCTTTAAGCTCTGAACATCTTCTGTACTTAGCAGCTTGTCGTGATCATCCTTGAAATGCAGTTGAGTGTTGCATGATGCTCAGCATCTTCAGTTACTCAGCCACTTCTGATGATCCCTTAATGAACTTCCTTGAAGATCATTCTTCTTGATACATCATGGCTGCACATGATGGGTTTCTAAGATGACTGTAAGCTCTTCTTCTAGGTATTTAGAAACTTTCTCATGCTTGACACCATGATGGCGTTGGTGATCTTCTTTCTTGATACTTGATGCCTTCTCATGATGAACTTTCTAAGATGACTGTAGGCTCTTCTCTCTAGTACTTAGAGTCTTCCTATGATAGACATCAAGATAACATAATGCTCTTCTTTCTCTCGGAAGTTTAGAACACTCTTTTTGAAGTAGAACTCTCACTTCTACATTGCAGAACTCTCACTTCTACTTCTTTCTTTATTAGTCTCTAAGTGTTCTTGGTGGATCGTAGAGTGAGCCTTCAGACCTTCATTGGTCACTCACTATTTTATGTTGGTTAGATCAGTCCACCATTTCTCCAAACTCAGCAACTCCAGCAACCTTTGATCTTTGAAGGTCTAGTTGATTTATACTCCTTCCCAATCTTTCCGTTGGAAAGTAGCCATTGAGAGCTCTTTGAATTGCTTCGCAGATCTCGAGTTATTTGGTACAAACTGCAGATGTGACATGACATGACTTTCTGACACTGAAGTCTACTGTTTTACCTACCCCGTCAGAGATGTTACTTTAATGTCTCGGGCAGGTCGACGACATTATTTCCCCCTTCTGATTTCTCGATCAGAGGTTGTCCTTTTGCATCGATGCTCTCAATAAGCTCTTGTCCAAATATCAACCTTCAGATTGAACCGTTGTCAATGCTTCAATCTTCGGATGACCGAACTCTACGATTCTAATGCTTGCTTTCTTGGACCTGATCATAGTGTCTTGTTGACTTGCTCATTTGACATGTAGAGACAACACAATGATCTTTGAAGAATGTTCATTGGATCTTCAATGTAGAACAACTCTTCCTTCTATTTTGTTGTGCTTCAACACTTCTTGTTTGCTTCGACTGCTCTCAGATACTGACGGCTTGATTCCTTACTCTGGCCCCTTCTGAATAGCAAGACACTTTAGATTTGTGGCGTGTCCAGCTCGCTTTCTCCTTGTGATCTCCCGTTCACTTATCATCAATGTGTCATTCGCCCTCTCTCTGGTTTCCTTTAGGTGGGATCTTCCAACCAACCGAGGCTTCATTCCTTTGGATATTTTGGTGCTCATTTGTTGAGAATTGTATTAGCTCATAACTATTGTGAGTATCTCATTCTACACTTGAAACGCCCCCCCAACATCAAAATGTGTGCTATCATAACTTTACATTCTTATTAAAACAACATAATAATTCTTATTACATCCATCCCATTCCCATGTTCTAAAACCATTACATTCTTTGTTCATCATTCTATAATATATATAACTTACTAGTTTATTACAAGGTAAACTAATCGTTCAGTTTCGTCTTGCCTCTATCCTTGTCAGATCCCTCGGTTCATTTGGTCCTAGTTGCATTCATATGGTTCAAGCAAGAGTGAGCATAACAAGCTCAGCAAGTACAACAATTTCTTTTAAACAACATGCTTGAAACATAGGAATCGTATATCTTCAGTAACTAAACAATAGTTACGAAGTACTACCGATAATTCAAAATAGCAATTCTTTTCCTTCAAAACATTTTACAATAACAATATTCAAGAAAACATCAATTACGCTCAAGACCATGATCGGTTTCATAATTTTTTTGAAAAGGACAACCCGTCACTAAGTCCGTAAATCCGATATATCTTACGAGCACTTCTGGGTGATCAGCCCATAGTACTCTATGTTGATCAACACTACATCCTGTTAAACGTATGTACGTTTAAGTTTTGACAACCTCGCGTGCCCATCGAATAATCGATAAAAAAATACATTTGTTTATTCATACTCAAGCTTACCTTGAATCTGTACCAAACAATGGGCGTAGGATAACGTTAGCAATTCTATATTGAAAGACTTGTAAATAAATCAATCAACTCTTCAAGATTAGTCTAGTTGAGAAAAAACTGGCATCGACCCTTTAGTAAAACACTTCATGTATCTCATAACATGAATCACAAAAAACTTGGCTAACACGAAGGTTAGACAAGCATTTAAGAAAAACTTGCCTTCACCGTCTGCTACAGTATAATAACTTTTCCTTTCAGTCTTTACGGTCTCTACAATACATAACCACATAACATACCACATTAGGTCATGAATGAACATACATGGTTCCTAATGAATCTTACCCTTCATCTCAATCTAATCATATATTAGATTTGTTACTATTGTTCTATTTGTCATTATATTTTACATTATTCTTACCAACTTCTTTCTCTTCTATGTCTTACGTAGATTTACTTCATTAATCCAACTCGTTTCAAGTTAATCATCCTTCTTCACGGCTTCCTTACATTATTAATCGAAACTCGATCGTCATTTGTTAAGTACACTTCATTGCATACCGTTTACGTTCACGTATTACATAACAACTTTTAGTTATAACTCTTAACGCTATAGGCCTTATCATTATTGAATATGGTTCACGTTCTTTATACTTTACGTGCGTCGTTTAACTACTCATTAAACCACATTAAATTCCTAAAGTCATCACTATAACAATGATTTAGGAAAGGTCTTATCATGATCATTAAGTAATTACATAATCTATACTGGTATTGCAAACCATTGGATTTATAATCAACTTGGTCAATAAATTTCTACAGCCGGCTTAGCACATTACGTTGTTCTCATTATGTTCATCTTCAATTGATTATTAACCTTTAATCATAATACATTAAGTGTCTAACAATGCCTTAGCAATGTTATATTAACACCTTATTCCATTACTAATGAGTTATCTTTCCTTCTATACTTGTAAACATTCTTGTCTGTCAAAACTCTAGGATCGGCAATTGCATGCGCCACACTTAGCTCTTCATCTCACATCGCGACGCGAAGTTAACAATAGGCAAGCTCTCGACTCAAATAATGAAGCAAGCTTTCACTCATTGGCCTTGGGTTGGCACCGCGGCGCCAACTCTGTGCCTTAGAAAATTTGCAGCTTTTGCAAATTTGGCGAAACTCCTGGACACATAACTTCTTCGTTATAAGTCCGAATTGGCTCGTTCAAAAGCCTACGGTTCACAAATTACATACTCTATGCGTTCATGCAATAATTTTATCTATTTGACTTCGTTTGCTCAAAATTCACCTATTAGTCCATTTTTAACGAAAACGGTAAACGTTCGTGAACGTTCAACGCTCGTTTCTTCGTTCTAAGTCAGAATTCGGTCATTCTCGAGTCCGTAACTCTATAATGCCAAATATGACTTTTTTCCATCGAAAACCAACGTTTCCGAGTTCAAACACAAAATACGACTTCCATTCCGAGAATTTCACGAATTCGACGCTTAACGTCCAATTGTGTGAATTCCGGCATAACTTCATCACTAACGATTTGATCATTGTTCTAAATGGATTCTAACCATCATATAAACATTTCAAACTACTTATTACATTAACTTATTTTCAAATTAGGTTTTGACTTATTCTTCATAAGTTTATGGCTTATCAACTTATAACTTTCATGATTTCATTTACTTATGACTTATTATTGATTTAAGTCCTTTACTGAATGTTCTCATATCATATCCAACATACTAACTTCATATGACAAACATATTACAAGTTCATTATAAGTTATCAACTTATTTAGGTTCAAGTTGTTTCTTCATAACTTATTCGGCTTAAGTCCATTCATAACTCAATTCTTATATGTTGTTATCATATATGATAGAGATGGAAGAATATTGGACACAAGATCATTACCTTTGATGTCTAACTTCTTCTTCTTGGAAAATCTAACAAAGGAAGCTTTGACTTAAAAGTCCTTATTCTCTCTAACACTTAAGTTACTTTGTAAGAGAAAGTTGAAAGGAATTTGATCAAGGAACAAATGAATTATTAGCTCTCTATTTATAGGCTTGACAAAGTGAGGGTAGAATAGTCATTTAGGCCATCCACCTCCTTAATCCCACCTCCTTATTAACCTCCTTACTATTCATTACTTTGGCTCTAAGTAAACTTGCTAGCCACATTAATTTTCTTGTTCACCACAACACTTGATCATCACATAAAGTACTTTGTTTGCACATAAAGTTCTTGCCCATCAAATCACCCTTGGTTTGCTCCATGGATCCTACTTATCCAATGGATCATTACATTGGACTAATCTAATTATTTCTTATTCCTTACAATAGATTGGACTTATGATTTATCAATAGTTTGGCTTGAGTCTCAATTCTCATTGACTTCTATCTTTTTCTATTAATCCTTCAAGTCCATTACATTTAATTAAAGCCTTATAACATATAATTTACGATAATTCTCTTATTCTAACTCAGATATATTTATTTAATATACGATATTTCATCTTTCATACATACTAGTATAATACCTCGTATTATACTTACATTCATTACTCTCGCATAATACTTACGTATATATATATTGCTTTATTTCATTATACTTTCCTTTTCGCTTCTTAAACACTTTCGCTAAATCGTTAGGTTAAGTCCGCATGCGAAATATTACGTTTTTCCATAATCAAATATTATTGGATATTCTATCTCACCTCAATATTCTATCATTACGTATTTCTAAGTTCAAAAATAATTCCGGCGTAAATGCGTGAATAGTGTTTTTGGAAAATTTCTCTAAAAGCTTTTATTTTCATCTTGGAAATTCAAACACTTTAATTCTACCACGTAGCCAAAATACTACGACGATTATTCGATATGTCTAGGTCATGAAACGACCTTCAAATAGCTTACTCCCATAATTAATTAATTAAATTCATTTAATCCACATAATAAAAAAAAAAAATTTAATTCTCAAAATCTAAATTTTCCGAGCGTTACACTCTTCCCCTTATAAGGATTCTCAAATCCCGAAATCACGCTAATAATACATACACCATTGAGGAAACATTTTCCTTTATTTTAATCTCAAGTTCCCACAATGCTTCTTCAACATTGTGGTTCTTTCATTTCACCTTCAACGAAGGTATTATCTTATTTTTTATGACTTATCACTTCCTATCAACAATTTGAGTTGGAAGTTTAAATACTTATTGACACATTACGTTATTACCCTTTCATTAGCTTTTAACTTAGAATTATTTGGAACTCAAATTCCTCCTTCAAAACAAGATTATACTTGATCTTCTCTTCATCCTACATCCTCTTCTTTCGCTTGCATTCCTTATTACCTAGTTATACTTAATTAACGTGTTCCATTATCGTGGATTTAGTCTACGTTGTGGATAACATTTCTACCACTTCATTCCGTAATTTAACTTCTAGCTCTGTCCTTGCCATCTCCGTTAGTAACTCATTCTGAGTCGTTAACATCGATAGCTTTTCCCTACCCTTCCTACTTAACACGTCGGCTTCTACGTTAACTTTCCCGGATTGATATAACATATCAACGTCGAAATCTCTTATCCATTCTAATTACCTTCTCTACCTCATATTCAACTCCTTTTGTGTGAAGATATATTTCAGACTCCTAGAGTCCGTGTATATCTCACACTTCTCACCGTATAAATACTATCTTCAAATTTTTAATTCAAAAACTACAGCTGCCAATTATAGATCATAAGTAGGATAAAACTCCTTATAATCCATTAACTGGCATGATGCATACCTAATGACTTTGCCATGCTACATAAGCACGCAATGTCGTCATCTATGCGAAACATCGATATACACTACAAAATTCCCCATATCATCTGATAGAGACAATACAGGTACCTCACTTAACTTTCCTTTTTAGTTCCTGAAAACTATTTTCTCACTTCTCATTCCCAACATACTTCTTAATAACAAATTTGTCTATCTGTTTAAGCTACAATTCACACGTAGTGAATTCCGTATCCAACTTCTCCCTCCGTAGTGTTTCTCACACTATCTCCAAAAGTTCAACGTGATCTTCTGACGTCTTAAATTAGACTAGAATATCACCAAGGATCATTACGACACCCTCGTCCAAATAATATTTGTACACTCTGTGACGCTAATGGTACTTTCAACCATAGCACCTAACAAGAGTACCTATCAATTTGCCACAGACTTGCTCGGCACCCATTATGGAAAGTCTAACTTTCGCACATTAGTTAACCCAAACGACATAACCAGAAACTTGTCATAACTATAACGAGTTCTGAATGTCATCTTAGGTACCTCCTCCTTCTTTCTTACTTTCAATCGACTATACCCCGTACGCAAATCTATCTTAGAAAAATTATTTGCCCTCTTCAACTGATCAAATAGATCATCGATCCTGGGCCATGGGTATTCATTCTTAACCGCTAACTTACTCCTATTACGATAGTCGATACGCAACCATAACGACTTATCCTCTTCCTTAACATCCTCCTAACTTGCTTCATCGTTAGACAACAAGAGCTTCGCGGTATTTTATTACTATAAAATACTACCTTGGGTTACTTAGAAAACCGAAGATCCATACTTTTATTCTAACAATTTATTAAAGTTCTATAGTTAATCAACTCATTCATACCAAGAATTACCTCAAATTCTCTCAACTTTATCGGTACTTATCTACCAATACTTGCTTACATTCCTTATTCATGAAGCCATTTCCATAAATATAATTAACGAAAGTTATTTCCCCATTCTCTACCGTAATGTTTAAAGATACTTATAATCCCTTTCAGACAAGACTCCTAGATGAGTCTTCCCACATGTCTTACACACTTCGATCTTACGCTTAGAATCCCCTTGTCCCACTCTAGTATTCCCAGAGTTAAAATTCTCTCTTTTTGGCATATTATCACTACTACAAGCATTCTCTACCTTGGTTCCTCCTCTCCTTTACTTTATTCTTCTCTCTCTTTGTGATATTGAGTTAACGCCCTCACTACCACCCTCCACTATAATTGTTTTCTCTAAATGTTCCCATAAGATGCACTCGGGAACACAGAAATTCCACTATAGAGCCAGGGTTTCAGGCCCTGCTCAAACATACGAGCC
Source organism: Panax quinquefolius (assembly GCA_020205615.1). NCBI lineage: Eukaryota > Viridiplantae > Streptophyta > Magnoliopsida > Apiales > Araliaceae > Panax > Panax quinquefolius. Next base: position 82,613,455 of record CM035168.1, read on the forward strand.
TTCCTCTTCTCGGTCCCACTTAATGTGGAGCAAACCTTGCCAATTCATTGAATCTGGCCAGATTGGGAACCATCATGTCCCCTAGCTTAAGTTCTAAGAACTTAATCTCCTTCCTCCCTCACATACTTATAGGGAAATAATTCTCAAGAAAACCTTCTTGAATTGTTCCCACGCTATCTACGATCTCGTTTCTAGCCCCACCCAGGTGTGAGCCTCCCACCAAAAGTTGGCTTCCCTTTTATCATGTAAGTCGCAAAAGAAGTCTTTTATGCCTCACCTACGCTTGTAATAACAAACGCCTTCTCTATTTCTATTACCTATGTCTGGGCTTCTAATGGGTCCGTCGTTCCTTTGAACTCCGACGGACCTATGCTTTTAAATTCTTTAAGGGTAGTCATTCTGGTTAACCTAGGTTCGGCGGGTACTCTACCCCTGGTTTAGTTAAATGCAGTCGTTAATAAATTAACGAACTCTTGCATAGGGTTGTTTTGACCCCTTTGATTTTCATTACATGACTCCGCTTCCCAATTACGTTGTCTTCTCCTTGACGGCATTTACTGATTAAATAAATAAAATTTCATTATTATCTATTTACTTGCTTGGTTATCCTTCCATACTAATACCGCATACCACATCAAAGCATATTAAATAAAAACTTCATTATATTAATATGCTTCTTCATAGTTTGAAACTATTTACAATTTGTTTTACATATAGCCAAAAGCTATTACATTTCTATCCCCGCAATTGAACTTCTCAAAAGTTGGGATTTACAAAAGACTACCCTTTTATACAAAAGAGGGTTTTACGTCACTACACACATATTTATAACTCTAGACTTCTAATAATGCATAACAACGTCCTCGTGTTTCTCATTCGCAATCCTCGCCATAAAGATCCCGACTAATAGTATATCGAGTCCGCCTTGACTCTATGGAATAACAAGCAACTTTAAGATTGAAATCCTTATGAGCACTCTTATGGATGTAAGACATCCGTGCTATCTTCCTATCCTTCTTCTCCAGCTTCTTACTGAAGCTCTACCACCTCGCTCAAATAATCCCTAGCCTTATTTATCATGAGCACCTTCTCATCGTGCTTCGACTCAAAATCTTCTTCAGAGACACCTTTGCTATATAAAGAGCACTAATCTCTTCATTACGATTATGCACAACCTGTATTTCGATTGCACATTCCTGTTAAGCAATCGCCAGATACAATGCTCTCATTGCATCTGGAGGTATTGACTCTGGTAGGTACCACCGCATACCAACCAACGTTATCTCCATTACTTCCTCCTCATTGCTCATCATATTAAGATATGATGTTATATCCATATCTCCCTCGAGTAGTCTTCCTCGTAAAAGTACTCCACTTGCTCCATCTCTTCTAGAATCACTAATGGTACCTCCACCACCCGCAAGATAGGTACGAGCTCTACTGCTCACAACTTCTTCGCTCACCGCGTATATATCTCTATACATCAAGCTATCGATCGACATCCGACAATAACACATATGTTGATTAGTACATAACACACAATAGTATAAGCACAAATGACATTTAATTTATTTAGGGTTACTTTCCATCTTTTAGATCTTTCAGTACTGAGTTTCCTCAATACCTTATTAACTCATTCGACTGAAGTAAAGCTTGAGTTTACTTCCTTTGGACTTTTCTTCCTTAATGAGGTTATTAGCTTAAGGTTATTCCCCCCTTAAGTTTTATAACCTAATGCTTTGATACAAACCTGTGACGCCCCCAAATTTGGGTATCTTCCAACCAGACAGATGGTGCTACACGGTACTCATAACAGTACATTCATTCTATTGAAACGACATCAAAATGTGTGTATCAATGACATTCTAATTACATTAATAATATTACATCCCGTTCCCAGGTTCTAAAACCATTACATTCTTTGTTCATCATTCTATAATATATACAACTTACTAGTTTATTACAAGGTAAACTAATCGTTCAAATTTCGTCTTGCCTCTATCCTTGTCGATCCCTCGTTCGTTTCGATTCTAGTCGCATTAATATGGTTCAAGCAAGAGTGAGCATAACAAGCTCAGCAAGTACAACAATTTCTTTTAAACAACATGCTTGAAACATATGAATCATATATCTTCAGTAACTAAACAATAGTTACGAAGTACTACCGATAATTCAAAATAACACTTCTTTTCCTTCAAAACGTTTTATAATGACAATATTCAGAAAAATCAATTACGCTCAAGACCATGAGCATTTCATAATTTTTTTGAAAAGGACAACCCGGCACTAAGTCCGTAAGTCCGATATATCTTACGAGCACTTCTGGGTGATCAGCCCAGAGTACTCTATGTTGATCAACACTACATCCTGTTAAACGTATGTACATTTAAGTTTTGGCAACCTCGCGCGCCCATCGAATAATCGATAAAAAATACATTTGTTTATTCATACTCAAGCTTACCTTGAATCTGCATCAAAACAATGGGCGTGGGATAACGTTAGCAATTCTATATTGAAAGACTTGTAAATAAATCAATCAATCTTCAAGATTAGTCTAGCTGAGAAAAAAGCGGCATCGACCCTTTAGTAAAAACACTTCATGATCTCATAACATGAATCACAAAAAACTTGGCTAACACGAAGGTTAGACAAGCGTTTAAGAAAAACTTGCCTTCACCGTCTGCTACAGTATAATAACTTTTCCTTTCAGTCTTTACGGTCTCTACAATACATAACCACATAACATACCACATTAGGTCATGAATGAACATACATGGTTCCTAATGAATCTTACCCTTCTTCTCAATCTAATCATATATTAGATTTGTTACTATTGGTTCCGGCTTGCCATTATATTTTACATTATTCTTACCAACTTCTTTCTTTCTATGTCTTACGTGAGATTTACTTCATTAATCCAACTCGCTTTGAGTTAATCATCCTTCCTCACGGCTTCTTTAACATTACATTATTAATCAAACTCGATCGTCATTTGTTAAGTACACTTTATTGCATACCGCTTACGTTCACGTATTACTTAACAACTTTTAGTTGTAACTCTTAACGTTATAGTCCCTATCATTATTAAATATGGTTCACGTTCTTTATACTTTTTACGTTCGTGGTTAACTACTCATTAAACAACATTAAATTCCTAAAGTCATCACTATAACGTTGATTTAGGAAAGGTCTTATCATGTTCATTAAGTAATTACATAATCCATACTGGTATTGCAACCCATTAGATTTATAATCAACTTGGTCAATAAATTTCTACAGCCGGCTTAGCACATTACATTGTTCTCATTATGTTCATCTTCAATTGATTATTAACCTTTAATCATCATACATTAAGTGTCTAACAATGCCTTAGCAATGTTATATTAACACTTTATTCCATTACTAATGAGTTATCTTTCCTTCTATACTTGTAAACATTCTTGTCAGTCAAAACTCTAGGACTGGCACCACGGCTACCACACTTAGTTTCTTCATCTCACATTCATGAGACGAGTTTGTGAGCAGTAAGCCCGACCTCAACTTCAATGACTGTGCCGCCACCATTGGCCTTGGGTTGGTAGCAGCATGGCGCTAACTCAGGGCTTTAGAAAATTTGCAAAATTTTGCAAATTTTAAGAAACTCCTTGACGATAACTTCTTCGTTATAAGTCCGAATTGGCTTGTTCAAAAGCCTACGGTTCACAAATTACATACTCTATGCGTTCATGCAAGAATTTTATCTATTTGACTTCGTTTGCTCAAAATTCACCTATTAGTCCATTTTTAACGAAAACGGTAAACGTTCGTGAATGTTCAACGCTCGTTTCTTCGTTCTAAGTCAGAATTCGGTCATTCTCGAGTCCGTAACTCTATAATGCCAAATATGACTTTTCTCCATCGAAAACCAACGTTTCCGAGTTCAAACACAAAATACGACTTCCATTCCGAGAATTTCACGAATTCGACGCTTAACGTCCAATCGTGTGAATTCCGGCATAACTTCGTTACTAACGATTTGATCATTGTTCTAAATGGATTCTAACCATCATATAAACACTTCAAACTACTTATTACATTAACTTATTTTCAAATTAGGTTTTGACTTATTCTTCATAAGTTCATGGCTTATCAACTTATAACTTTCATGATTTCATTTACTTATGACTTATTATTGATTTAAGTCCTTTACTCAATGTTCTCATATCATATCCAACATACTAACTTCATATGACAATTATATTACAAGTTCATCATAAGTTATCAACTTATTTAGGTTCAAGTTGCTTCTTCATAACTTATTCGGCTTAAGTCCATTCATAACTCAATTCTTATATGTTCTTAGCATACATGTTCATTAATTACACTTCTCTTATCATCCTATTATGATAGAGATGGAAGAATATTGGACACAAGATCATTGCCTTTGATGTCTAACTTCTTCTTCTTAGAAAATCTAATAAAGGAAGCTTTGACTTAAAAGTGCTTATCCTCTCTAACACTTAAGTTACTTTGTAAGAGAAAGTTGAAAGGAATTTGATCAAGTAACAAATGAATTATGAGCTCTCTATTTATAGGCTTGACAAAGTGAGGGTAGAATAGTCATTTAGGCCATCCACCTCCTTAATCCCACCTCCTTATTAACCTCCTTACTATTCATTACTTTGGCTCTAAGTAAACTTGCTAGCCACATTAATTTTCTTGTTCACCATAACACTTGATCATCACATAATTTGTTTTCCCACCAAGTCTACCCATTTCATACTTGGATTGCTCCATGGATCATGGCTTAGTCATTGGGCTTGCTAACTAATCTATCTTATTTCTTATTGGGCTTATGCTATAATAGATTGGACTTATGATTTATCAAACACTTGGCTTGAGTATCACATTCTATTAGACTTCTATCTTTAAGCTAATAATCCTACAAGTCCATTACATTTAAGTAACAACTTAACATATATACACCACGTATAATTCTCGTATGTTAGCTCGTATTTTTATTCGTAATATACTTTATTTCATTCTCCATACATAATAGTATAATATGTCGTATTATACTTACATTCATTACCTCGTACAATGCATACGCATCATATGATTACAACTTTCTTTCCTTAACACTTAATAAACCTAACGTTCCCAAATTAAGTTCGCATGCGAAATATTACGTTTTCCATAACTGAAATATTATTGGATATTCTATCTCACCTCGATATTCTATCATTACGTATTTCTCAGAAGTTCAAAAATAATTCCCGATCAGAAATGCGTGAATAGTATTTTTCGGAAAATTTCTCGGAAAGCTTTTGTTTTCGTCTTAGAAATTCAGACACTTTAATTCTACCACATAGCCAAAATACTACGATATTCCAATATGTCTAGGTCATAGAACAACCTTCAAATAGCTTACTCCCATAATTAATGAATAAAATCCATTTAATCCACATAATCAAAAATAAAAATAAAAATTTAATTCTCAAAAATCCAAATTTTCTGGGGCGTTACACACTCTACAATTTAGCTTCGACTATGCAGACACTACGACTCTGAGATCAGATCTTGACACTTTGATTTCTTTCGTTGTGCTTGTTGTCTTCATCTGATCTTGCTAGACTACGATCTCTGCCTCTGATATGATCAGTAGACTCTACGACTCTGAGTGTAGTCTACGATTCTTGACTTAGCTTCGGCAGATGCTCGGTCGGCTCGTAGGCAGGCTGTCTCTATGATTCTGAACATGACTTCCTCAGCAGACTTCGGCTTAGAGGAAGTTCTACTCGATACACTACGATCCTTCCTCGTCTCTCCTAGCAGTCTACGAACTCCGAGATTTACTATCTTGCAAACTACGATTCTGCCTCGACAGCTCTCGAGTTTTCTTTGACTCTTCTGGCAGACTACGATTTCGGGTGCAGTGCTCGACAATCAGACAAGCCTATCTATTACATCATAAGATCAACCTAACATGCTTGATCTTTTTATATTTATAGTCCTTGTACATCATTTCTTTTTAAGGACTTTACAAAGCTGTTTTGTTTATGTAGGATCAACCTAATATATTTAATCAATTCATTCTAAGTCCTTGTACATGTGTTTCTATTATCTATCAAAGGACTTTACAGCTTTTCTTAATGCAAGCATATTTGCATATTCATTCATATATATCATAATCAAATCATATATAAATAGGAATATCATTCACATGTTTATTCCTGACATCTTGCAAAGTCTATACCTTATTCGATACCGGTTCTACCCACTCTTTTATTTCTCCTACTTGCGCTCAACGTTTAAATTTGACTCCGGAGAAATTAGACTTTGAATTATCTGTTGAAACTCCATTAGGAAAAACCTTCGTTACATCCACTGTTTATAAATCTTGTTTGATTTAAATCGAGACTTTCACGTTACCTATCGATCTTATCTCTTTGAAAATACTTGCCTTTGATGTGATTTTAGGAATCGATTGGTTAACTACTCATCATGTTAAAATTGATTATTTTCGTAAGGTTGTTATCTTTCATATTCCTAACCAACCTGTTATGCAAATTCAAGCAACCAAACCACTAAAGTCAATCATTGTCATATCAAGCCATAAGTAAAGAGCCCCGAACCTTTCGCTGGTGACCTTCTTGTGTGGAATACACCGAAGCCAGACTTTTCGAAATGAGACGCCGTGAATAACGGTGGCAAGTTGATAGGTATCAATGTGACGTGATATCCAAGTCTTGGATGAGAGTCACGGTTTTGAATGATATTTCTATTGTAAATAAATTTCCTGACGTATTCCCTGAAGACTTCTTAGTCTACCCCAGAGCGTGAAATCGAATTTTGTATTGACCCCAGTACAAAACCCCATTTCTAAAACCCTCAAGTATTTCTTCACCCAAAACGAACGTATTATGCGCTGAAGACGTTGGCTCAAGCTGTTAAATATTACGACCATACCATTCAATATTATCATGGAAAAAGCGAACGTGGTAGCTGATGCATTGAGTAGAAGATCGTATGCGTTTACGATTGTAACGTTGTTAACACAAAAACTTATTTCATATGACTTACAAATGATAAAGATAGAGTTAAAGACTCTAAGGACCCACGTGATGATGACAAATATACGAGTAGAACCGACGTTAACCGATAAAAATGCTCAAGCTACACACCCGGAGCTGATGAATGTGAAGAAGAAGGTTCAAGAGGGCGTTATTCTAGAAGCAAGAATCGACGAAGAGAGTAAATCTCAACCCTCAATTTAATTGGGCCATTTAAAATTCTCGATCGAGTAGTAATTTTGGCCTATAGACTCGCCTTACCGCTAAGTATGTCGCGTGTTCATAACGTTTTTCACATATCGATGTTACGACGGCCCGAACTACATTATTGATTTAGAACTGGACGAGATAGCGGAAGATTTAACATATGAAGAGATACATGAACATATTATACGCTCAAAGGTTATACCTCAAGAGTTAGAATTTGAAATGAAATCAATGTATTATTATCTCTTCGAACTACCAGGTACGTAAATTTTGAGGGCGAAATTCCATAAGGAGGGGAGATTGTAAGACCCCAAATTTTGTGAGTAAAGATTAATTTTCTCAAAATATTTTTTTAAGTATTATGGTGTGGATTTGATATAATGTTAAAGTTATGGGTAGTGTTTATAAATTTTGCAAAGTATGCAAGTTGTTATGTTATATTCGATTGGTCGGGGAATATTCGTTTTAACAAATAATATTAAATACGGACAAAGACAATCATTGGTGGACCCCACAACGGAATTATTGTCGGAATGAGAAAACGATAGAAATATCTTTTTATGAAAATAACTGCGAAAGTTTTACCATTAACTATTGAAACCCCCGGTGTTAAAAGTAAAGTAATACGCGTGGTTGAATAGTAGCACACGGTATTGATTATTGATGCTTATGTGAGAAGTCACTCAGTTATACTCAATTATTGCTACACTAATTACTGCATAGTATCTCACGTTATTTGATTCAATTATTGTCAATATTTTATATATTATTAAATCAATAATTGAGACGATACAGTTATTCATATTATTATTTGCATAATTAACAATGTCTAGAAGTTCTGTCGAGGAGAGGTTTGGTCACCTAATTGCGCGCCAATAGGGAGAAATCTTTATTGGAAAGCCCCCTCTTTCATGGGAAAGACCTGGTTGTTAATATTGTGAGTTATAATAATATGAATAAAGGTTACTAAAAATATTGAGGAATTTTTATGAAGTATTAGTTATAAATTTTGATTATTTTATGGACCCCCAATTTACCTATTTTTTAAAATAATCGGTAGAAATTTATTCTTATAATAAAGGTGGGGGCCACATGTGGGGACCACGTGTGGAAGAAAATGAAAATGGAAAATGGGGGAGGGGATGATAATCACGGATGAAATGGTATAATGTGATATGGGGTAGATATGTATATATATATATATATATATATATATATATATATATATATGTGTGTGATGTGGACATGTTGGTGGGAAAGTAAGAAATGTGTGTGTGAGTGGTGGGTATTATATGTATAGAATATGTGTGTGTGTGAAAATTATATATATATATATATATATATATATATATATATATAGTGGAAGTGGGAAATGGTGGGAAAAGAAAAGAAAAAGGGGTGTGGGAAGATGCCTTGGGGTTAGGGCATGTGTGTGTGTGTGGTATGTTGGAAGAAGGAATTGGAGGAGGAATCCTACAAAAGTTTCACGGGAGGAGTTGTTTTTTTTCAAACAACATGTTTATATATATATATATATATATATATATATATATATATATAAAATTTTGTTTTATATGATATTGTTGAAAAATGGGCGCGTCGATATTCGCTTTTCTTCCTACCGTGTGATTTTTTGTCCGATTTCTCTTTGTCTTGGTCAGTGAGAAAATTCAAATAGTATCCTTTCCATTCTCCTATAAATAGGATGCTTAGTTAGAATTGAAAATCACACCAGAATTAGAGAATTCTTCTTCTATAATATTGAGTGTATTTCTTTCGAGTTTTAGAAAGCTTTGAGTGTAGAAAATAGTGAAAGTTTTCTTCAAGAATATATCTGCTATACTAGTTGGAATACTCTTCTTTTTGAGGTAAGGGATATTATTTCTTTCGTATTCATGAAGAGAATTATTTTCCTTCTATACTCGTAAGGGGTATTATTTATTTCACATTCTGAAGAGATATTATTTTTCGTATTCATATGAATATTATTTCCGTTCAATATTCGTAAGAAATTTTATTTCGTTCAATATTCGCAAGAAATATTATATTCGTTTAATATTCGTATTGAATATTATATTCGTTTAATATTCGTAATGAATATTATTTTCGTTTAATATTCGTAAGGGATGTTAGTTTTGTTCAATATTCACTTGAAATAATATTTTCTTCCATACTCTGTAGTATGTAAGTAATATTATTTTGTTTCAGATTTCGAATTCTATACTCATTTGGTTAAAGTTTTGGCTTCTATACTCCATGAAATTAGTAGAATATCCTTGATATTTGCGCTACATCCAGTATCTTTTCATGAAAATATTATTCTGAGCATTCTTGATAAGTTTTAACCTTTTCATACCGGGATACTATTCATGATAAAAATTGATTCGTTTTCGGTCCAAATCATTTTTGGTACAATATTATTCTTGAATTTTACTCCACAAAGCAGTATCATGTTGACAATTTGAACGTTATTGAATTCTGGATAAATTAAATTTATAAATCTTTAAAATTTATCCTTGAACTTGTTTTATTGAATTATTATATCATTGTCATCATCCTTATGCTTATATTGTTATGAAAGTCGTCTTTGGCCGTAGTGTATAGATGGACTTGGTATGATTATGACCAAAGATTATTCGGTATAATCATGACCATAATGTTACAAATAATGTGATAAAAGTCCTCATTGACCCGTAGTGCATTGATGGACAGTTTTTGGTATGATTATGGCCATGGATTCTCTTCGGCCAAGGGTGCAAAGATGAATTATTTTATGGCATGATCATGACCGTTGATGAAAACACGATTATCTTTGGACTGTAGTGCATGGATAATTCGTGGTCGTGATACTAATGAATATCCTTGGCCCGTAGTGCAGAGATGATTCGATGATGTGGATTATTTATTAAGCTGAGTCTCAGCGATAAAATTTATGATAAACTTTTTAAATCATAGAAGATAGTAGATTTTATGCTCTACTTGACTCTTCTAATGGATTGCTTATTCCGTCATAGTTTGTTGATCTAAAACTTGTTGTCTATTATATTTTATCTCGGTTGTTATCTCATTTGAAGGCTAAGGATAATTTATTCTGCATTATCTTAGTCATAATATTTCTTACTGGGCTAATTGAGCTCACTCTTTCTTTCATTGTTCTCTTCAGGATTTGAGAATATAGCTGGGACTAGTCAGGGAATGGATTGACGGTCCAGATGGTTGCATTAGTAATCCTCACTATTCTGTAAAATAGTGTGATAATAAATGTATTGAGGACTTATTTTGAGTTTGAATACTGTCTAGAAGACAATATTTGTATTAAAACTTAAAGCTCATGTTGTATATTTAAGTTTGAATTTGTATTCTGTATCATGTATTTGACGACTCGGAATGGGTGATGTATACCTATTTTGGGGAGTCACATATATTATGGAAATTTAAGTTATATTGTATAAATTTAAGTTAACAAAAAAATAGCAGGATTCGTTTTTTTATATAATATTTCTCCTGTTCCAATTGGGAATTAGAAGTTTATAGGGTTATCAAATATATATACTCTTTAATCATTCCTTCCCGTCAACCTCAATTTTCCTTCTTGCATCCCCCCGCTATTGATCACTGTCTTATCGTAAATCGCCTGAAACAAAGGCAACTTCATTGTTCCAATTACAGCAACACCGTATTGGAAGACTAGCATAGTTATCAAGCACCGCCATTATGTTTATGTCTATTCCAAAAAGTAGCCGCATGTGAGACGAGTGCAATTGTATCCTCTTTAAAGAATACTTTCTGTAATGTTTATTATTATTATTATTATTATTATTATTATTATTATTAATTAATTAAAGATTTTTTTTGTCTCTACCCTCTGGCACTATGAGATACATGACCATGTCAATTTTCGGTGTCTAAAAGTGACTCTGCAGAGAATAGACAATTCGTAGACTAAAAGTAATTCCTATAGTGGTTAGGCAAAAGAAGGTTATATATATATATATATATATATATATATATATATATAAGACATAATCATATTCCATATATAGAAGTCAGCTATTCATGATGATTTGAAGAAGCCATGTGACGCCCCCAAAATAGGTCCACCCAACCCATTCTGAGTCGCCAGATATCACTCTATAAAAATCAAATACAAACTTCATTTATACAACTGTTGAACTGTCGTGCAGAGTAAGACAACACATAAGCTGTGAGTTTTAATACAATATTGTCTCGTTAGACAGTATCCAAACTCAAATTATTACAATGCCATATAAAATACAGCAGCAAATATTTTAAGACCCCAAAGAAGAACAAGAAGATTACTATCATATTCATTCTAATGAGGTGCACTTTTGACGCTTTCAATGTCGGTTTCTCATCACCCTATTGTTGTTCGCCAAAATCAATTATTAAGTGACGTATAAAATATGGCACACACATCTTAGGTCCTCAATATAATTATTTGTTGCATGTCATGCTGTTTTATAATGTATTGAGAAACTTCGACAGTCTCGGACCATCACACTATTTCCTCATTATCCCTTTCACCCAAATACACTCTTATTACCTGAAAGGAATTGTGAAGCAAAGGGTGAGCACAAATAGCCCAATAAAGAATATCATGACTAAAGATAATTAAATTATCAATAGCCTTCGTCAATAATAAATCAGAGATTTAGAACATATGGTAGATGATAAAACTTTTCAACCATAGTTGCAGCGGAACGAGGAATCCATTAGAAGAGTCAAATAGACCATCAGATCTATTATCTTCTACATGTTAAAAGTCCACCAAAAATGTTTTATCCCTGTAACATCAATCAACAATTCATGTCCACAATCATATGAATAACTCATAATCATAATTGTGATTCTAAATTCCTCTTCGCACCCAGGACGAAGATAATTTTCATCACCTGTCTCTACCTGAAACATCAAAAATCATGGTTATACCAAATCAAAATTCTTGTTCATAATCATACTAATAAATTCATCTTTTCACTACGGGCCAAAGATATTCATTAACAATTCATCTTTACTCTACAGGCCAAAGACATACAACTGTATTACAGAAGAGTCAAGTAGAGCATGATATCTACTATCTTCTACGAATTAAAAGTGTATTATCAATATGTTATCATTGAGACTCAGCTTAATAATTAATCCACATCATCGAATCATCCCTATACTACGGCCAAGGATATTCATTAGTTTTACGACCACGAATTATCCATGCACTACGGGCCAAGGATATTCGTGTTTTCAATTACGGTCATGATTATACCGAATAATCTCTGGTCATAATCATACCAAGTCCATCTATGCACTACGGGTAAAAGATGACTTTTACCACATCATTTGTAACATTACGGTCATGATTATATCGAATAATCCATGGTCATAATCATACCAAGTCCATCTATACACGTAAGCTATAGATGACTTTTAACACAATATAAGCATGCGGATTATGAGAATGATATAAAGAATCAATCAAATGAGATAAAGGATAAATATTAAACATTTATAATATAATTTATCCAGGGTTCAAGAATATCCCAATATTATCAATCACTTAATAATCTCATAATCTAATATCATTAATATTATAAAAATATTTTAATCATTTCTTAAACTTATAAACAATTTATTTTAATTGTTTACACTTTACCAAATAATGCATTTAATCATTCAAAAATGTCATACTCATAAGATTTCATCACCAATGATCAAATCCCTCATAAAGAATGGAACAACAACAGAATTCACCAGGCATGCGATAAACCGCACAGACAGGTTATTCCAACAGAATAATAAATAATGGAACCAGGTCATGCGTAAATGCACAGACAGGATATTCCAACAGAACAATAAAGAATGGAATAACAACAGAATTCACCAGGCATGCGATAGACCGCACAGATAGGTTATTCCAACAGAATAATAAATAATGTAATAACAATAGCTCTCTTCATGAAAATGAAAGAAATAATACCCCTTACCTTAGAATAAAGCTGGATACTGGAATAGAGAGGTAGCAGACTTCTCTTCTTCTTTCTCTCTATAATTTCTCTCTATAATAATTGCTCTATAGCTTTAGTGAATTGGTGAGAAATAAAGGAAGAATGAGCTTCTATTTATAGAAAAATATAGTTTCGATAATTGCACTTTTTGGGGCTCGAAAAAATACAGTACAATACCTCCAAATTTTCTTTCATTTTTAATTTAGTCCTGCAAGTATTATCAAACTTGCACCACCTCCCCTAATAGTAAATAATGTGAATCAATAGTTCAATCATGTGATTCAATAATTATAATCATGTGAAAATACGAATAACAGTATAGTACCTCCATCTATACCTCCATCTTTAACTTAGTCATGCAAGTATTATCAATCTTGCACCAACTCCCCTAATAGTACAAGAATGTGAATCAATAGTACACACATGTGAACAAATAGTTATAATCATGTGAATTAATAGCAATTAATTGCTCATTTATCCAGTGAATTACCCGATTGGTCAATATAACCTCCAGACATCAATTATTATCGAAATAACTGTCGATTTCCACTAACACTAACAATCCCAACACAACGAAAAATATTTTTCTCAAAAATTTCATTTTTGAAATTTCGATGTTTGACTTTTTCCGATTGACTTTTTTTTGACCAAAAAGTTAACCTTGGCAAATTTTGTGTTTATAGTCTATTTCTACTAATTTCATCGTTCCGAACTCAAATATCACGTCCCCGTCTCCAAATTAAACTCCGAACTCAAATTCTATTTTTAATAACATTCATCATTAATATTATAACTCACAATATTTAACAACCAGGTTGTTCCCAGGAAAGAGGGGGCTTTCCGATAAGAATTTCTCCTTATTGGCGTGCAATTAGGTGACCAAACCTCTCCTTGACAGAACTTCTAGACATTGTAAATATTGCAATTTAATAATATAAATAACTTTGTCGTCCCAATTATTGATTTAATAATATAACATAATATGCAGATGATACTGTGACAATAATCGAATCAATAATATGAGAGATATGATGCAGCAATTACTGTAGCAATAATTGAGTATAACTGAGTGACTTCTCACGTAAGCATCAATAATCAATACCGCAAGTATGCAACCACACGACATCGTATTTTTACTACCTACTATTTTATTTTATGACAACTTGCTTACTTTAAAAATTTTTCAAATATGACCCTTAACTTTAAACTTTTATCAATTTAACTATTTACCAAAATAGAAAAATTGAATACTTTTATTTCATAAAATTCGGGGTCTCACAATCTCCACTCCTTATGAAATTTCGCCCTCGAAATTTACGTACCTGATAATTCGAAGAGATGAGAATACCTTGATTTCTTTTTGGATTGTACCTTCCCGGTTATATCCTCTGTATCATGATTTTTTTCCATTGTTCATCTCATGTATTTCAGATATCATTCTATAATATATCTTCAAAACAAAGGTCAATTGACATATCACAAATTGTCAACTTATCAAGTAAAATTTTCGGCTTAGGTAAGTCACACACTAGCGAAGTATATTAATCGTCTCTCCCCTCCTAGTTCTAGACTCATATCTCCGCCAGCAACCATATCCCCAAGCTTTGATACCATTTGTGACGCCCCCAAAATAGGTCCACCCGACCCATTCTGAGTCTCCAGATATCACTCTATAAAAATTAAATACAAACTTCATTTATCTGACTATTGAATCGTCAGATGCAGTGCGACAACACATAAGTCGTGAGTTTTAATACAATATTATCTCGTAGAGCGTGATCCAAACTCAAATTGTTATAATGCCATATAAAATACAAAGACAAAATATTTTAAGACCCCAAAGAAGAACGAGAAGATTACTATCATATTCATTCTAATGAGGTGCACTTTTGACGCTTTCAATGTCTGGGTTCTCATCACCCTATTGTTGTTCGCCAAAATCAATTATTAAGTGACGATAAAATATGGCACACATCTTTTAGGTCCTCAATACAATTATCTGTTGCATGTCATGCCGCTTTTATAATGTATTGAGAAACTTCGACGAGTCTCGGACCATCACACTATTTCCCGCTTATCCTCAACTTCGACCCAAATACACTCTTATTACCTGAAAGGAATTGTGAAGCAAAGGGTGAGTACAAATAGCCCAGTAAAAAATATCATGACTAAAGATAATTAAATTATCAATAGCCTTCATCAATAATAAATCGGAGATTTAGAACATATGGTAGATGATAAAACTTTTCAACCATAGTTGCAGCGGAACGAGCAATCCATTAGAAGAGTCAAATAGACCATCAGATCTATTATCTTCTCCATCTTAAAAGTCCACCAAAAATGTTTTGTCCCTGTAAAATCAATCAACAATTCCTGTCCACAATCATATGAATAACTCATAATCATAATTGTGATTCTAAATTCCTCTTCGCACCCAGGACGAAGATAATTTTCATCACCTGTCTCTACCTGAAACATCAAAAATCATGGTTATACCAAATCATAATTCTTGTTCATAATCATACTAATAAATTCATCTTTGCACTACGGGCCAAAGATATTCATTAACAATTCATCTTTGCTCTACAGGCCAAAGACATACAACTGTATTATAGAAGAGTCAAGTAGAGCATGATATCTACTATCTTCTACGAATTAAAAGTGTATTATCAATATGTTATCGCTAAGACTCAGCTTAATAATTAATCCACATCATCGAATCATCCCTATACTACGGCCAAGGATATTCATTAGTATTACGACCACGAATTATCCATGCACTATGGGCCAAGGATATTCCTATTATTAATTATGGTCATGATTATACCGAATAATCCCTGGTCATAATCATACCAAATCCATCTATGTACTACGGGCCAAAGATGACTTTTACCACATCATTTGTAACATTACGGTCATGATTATACCGAATAATCCTTGGTCATAATCATACCAAGTCCATCTATGCACGTAAGCCACAGATGACTTTTAACACAATATAAGCATGAGGATCATGACAATGATATAAAGAATCAATCAAATGAGATAAAGGATAAATATTAAACATTTATAATTTAATTTATCTAGGGTTCAAGAATATCCCAATGTTATCAATCACTTAATAATCTCATAATCTAATATCATTAATATTATAAAAATATTTTAATCATTTCTTAAACTTATAAACAATTTATTTTAATTGTTTACACTTTACCAAATAATGCATTTAATCATTCAAAAATGCCATACTCATAAGATTTCATCACCAATGATCAAATCCCTCATCAAAAATTTTCATATACCTTATATAGGATTTTCAAGCCATAAAATCCTATTTACCAATTTTTCAACTTCACATAACATATTTAACTCATATGTTCGTAACTAAACCATTTTCATAAAAAATTACCAAATCAACTTATTATTTTTCTATCCTTTGTCCAAACATATATACATATATTTCATACACAACAAGTATTTTTTTATAAATTTTCAACTCCCTTAAGTATTTTTCAAAAATCTATTTCTAATTAATTCCTTAAGAAATTAGCTACCTCAAGTTTAACTCCGGAAATTCCCAAATCTTGGCAGGATCTTACACATGTTAACGTGAGCTTCCAGTTTAAATTTCATGGTCATCGGAGTTATAAAACTCCTAAGTTATAAGCGTTTTTAATCGGGAAAAATCTAAATATTGAAATAGTCATAACTTGCTCATTTTAAGTCAGAATAACTCATTTTTGGACAGGAGGTACTTTATACCATATATTTTCATGTCCTAAAAGGCCAGAATTTTTCTCACAAATTAAGTGGTAAAAACAAATTTTACAAAATTTTTTGGGCGATAGTTTTTCTCCTTTTTCACTTTTTCGGTACTTTTTAAAAAAATAGTCCATACAAATATCTACAACTTCTCTTTCAGTGATTCCATTTGGAGATGTTAGAAAACTTATCATAATATCCTCTCAAATTTTTCCAGAATTTTTGAATGTCCGAAACGTTACGAAACTGCAAATGGATTTTAACCCGCCATGCGGTAATCCACGTAAACAGATCATTTCCACAATTTAATAAGGAATGAATACGAAGGATCATTCACCATGCATGCGGTAGTCCACATAGACAAGTTATTCCAATAGAATAATAGATAATGGAACCAGGTCATGCGTAAACGCACAGACAGGATATTCCAACAGAATAATAAAGAAAGGAACAACAACATAATTCACCAGGCATGCGATAAACCGCATAGACAGGTTATTCCAACAGAATAATAAATAATGGAACCAGGTCATGTGTAAATGCACAGACAGGATATTCCAACAGAATAATAAAGAATGGAATAACAACAGATTTCACCAGGCATGCGATAGACCGCACAGATAGGTTATTCCAACAGAATAATAAATAATGGAATAACAATAGCTCTCTTCATCAAAATGAAAGAAATAATACCCCTTACCTTAGAATAAAGCTGGATACTGGAATAGAGAGGTAGCAAACTTCTCTTCTTCTTTCTCTCTATAATTTCGCTCTATAATAATTGCTCTATAGCTTTAGTGAATTGGTGAGAAATGAAGGAAGAATGAGCTTCTATTTATAGAAAAACATAGTTTTGATAATTGCACGTTTTGGGCCTCGAAAAATTACAGTACAATACCGCCAACTTTTCTTTCATTTTTAATTTAGTCCTGCAAGTATTATCAAACTTGCACCACCTCCCCTAATAGTAAATAATGTGAATCAATAGTTCAATCATGTGATTCAATAGTTATAATCATGTGAAAATACGAATAACAGTATAGTACATCCATCTATACCTCCATCTTTAACTTAGTCATGCAAGTATTATTAATCTTGCACCAACTCTCCTAATAGTACAAGAATGTGAATCAATAGTACACACATGTGAACAAATAGTTATAATCATGTGAATTAATAGCCATTAATTGCTCATTTATCCGGTGAATTACTCGATTGGTCAATATAACCTCCAGACATCAATTATTATCGAAATAACTGTCGATTTCCACTAACACTAACAATCCCAACACAACGAAAATATTTTTCTCAAAAATTTTATTTTTGAAATTTCGAAGTTTGACTTTTTCCGAAAAAGTCAACTGTTGACTTTTTTTGACCAAAAAGTTAACCCTAGCAAATTTTGTGTTTATAGTCTATTTTTACTAATTTCATCGTTCCGGACTCAAATATTACGTCCCCGTCTCCAAATTAAACTCCGAACTCTAATTCTATTTTTAATAACATTCATCATTAATATTATATCTCACAATATTTAACAACCAGGTTGTTCCCAGGAAAGAGGAGGCTTTCCGATAAGAATTTCTCCTTATTGGCGCGCAATTAGGTGACCAAACCTCTCCTTGACAGAATTTCTAGACATTGTAAATATTATAATTTAATAATATAAATAACTTTGTCGTCTCAATTATTGATTTAATAATATAACATATTATGCAGATGATACTGTGACAATAATCGAATCAATAATATGAGAGATATGATCGTGAATTCTTGTGTAGCAATAATTGAGTATAAGCGGTGACTTCTCACGTAAGCATCAATAATCAATATCGTGTGCTACTATGCAACCACATATTCTTCGTACTTTTTACTACCGGTTATTTTATGACAACTTGCTTACTTTAAAAAAATTTCAAATATGACCCTTAACTTAAACTTTTATCAATTTAACTATTTACCAAAATAGAAAAATTGAATACTTTTATTTCATAAAATTCGGGGTCTCACAAGCCATGTATATGTTTTATTCACTTTTCTTATTTTCCTGATTTCTTTTTTTCTTTTACTTAATAAAGAATAGTGGTGTGGTGCAAATCTTACACTGTTATGATTAGAAGGTTTAATAATTCATGATTGCTTCATTCTGATTGTAGTTTATCTTTTCCGGACCACTTCACCTTAACAGGATCTTGGCTCAGATATTCTTAAAGAAAAGACAATACCACAACGAGAAAGCATTTATTTTGGACCATTTCACCTTAACAAGGATCTTTGCTCGGATATTCTCAAAGAAAAAAGCAACACCGCAACGAGGAACCATTTATTCCAGGACATTTCACCTTAACAAGGATCTTGGCTCGGATATTCTCAAAGAAAAGAGGAAACACCGCAACGAGGAAGCATCTATTCCGGGCCATTTCACCTTAACAAGGATTTTGGCTCGGATATTCTCAAAGAAAGGGCAACATCACAGCGAGGAAGCATCCATTCTGGGCCATTTCACCTTAACAAGGATCTTGGCTCAGATATTCTCAAAGAAAAGAGGCAACACCGCAACGAGGAAGCATCTATTTCGGGTCATTTCACCTTAACAAGGATTTTGGATTGGATATTCTCAAAGAAAAAGCAGCACCACAAGGAGGAAGTATATATTCCGGGCTATTTCACCTTAACAAGGATCTTTGCTCAGATATTCACGAAGAAAAGGCAACACCGCAACGAGAAAACATATATCCCGGGCCACTTCACCTTAACAAAGATCTTGGCTCGGATATTCTTAAAGAAAAGGTCACTTCACCTTAACAGGATCTTGACTTTTTCTCTGAATATTCTCAAAGAAGACCATAACTTTTGTTTTTTACGGCGAAGTAGCATTCATCCCAAGCGGTTGATTCAATGAGCAAGGAGAAGTTAAATGTAAAAGGCGACCAAACCTAGTGGCCTCCTCATTCACATTTTTTCGTTCTTCCTCTACCCTATTTTTATTTGAATGGCTCCTAATGCTTGTGTTTTTTATTTTTAATTTGTTTCTCCCCTTTGCCCCCTGCGCGTGAGTCACGCCTTTGGTGAGATGATCGCGTAAAATATTTGAAATGTTAAAGTCTACACTTCGCGGAGCTTGATGTTTTGCAAGCCTCGAAAACGAAAGTCCTAGAAGATGGAATCTCTAGAGGAGCTAACCTTAGGAGGGCGAGCCCTAGAGGAGTTCTCCCGGGATATCTTGGAAAATCTTCGATCTAATCCTTCTTACCCTATCTTGAAATTTCTCTTTTCTTTAGAATTAAGACTGCTATAATCATCATGTGGTGAAGAAGACCCGATACAAAGATAGCACTTTGGGTGGGTTGATTGACCTTCCATCTACCGTGGCATCTCCTAACTCTCCTTGGACATATCTCCCTTCCATGTTAGGCTGAATCTCTTTATTTCCAATCATCACGTTGTTGCACTTTGTTCAGAAGTCACTTCACGTCACCATGAGAATGACTTACTTTATGTAGAGCTTTAGAAGCTTCAAGATGCCATGGATAAATTGAAGACCAAGCTTTTGGGAAATTGAGTCAGCTGCCCAAGACCTTGAACGCCTGATAGCCTCAAATATGAATGCTCGGGCTACTGCCATTGTTAACTTGGAGGCTTTAGCTATTCTCCTCTCTTCAGTTCGACATGTCATGGCCTTTATATTATGAACTTTTATACTTTTTTCCATTTCTTGTATCAGAAAATTCATTTACATATATTTCATTCATCAAAATATAATTTCTTTATCCTTATTGATTGCCTTTCATTTGAATGATTCCTTAAAACTCAATATTTAACATTAGATCTTAAGTTGTTCAAATTAATAGTCCAAGACAACAATAGGCCTCATAAATTTTGTTAAAGAGAAAACATGTTTTTTTTTATTTCATGCAAACCAACACTTGAATCTATACTTTTCTTTTTAATAAATCAGACAAAAATATTCAAGTATAAGTGAAAGTTTGACAAATTTATTGATAATCAAGTGGCTTTTAACAAAAAGCATAACGTTTCAGATAATAAATCGTGCTTTGACGGAGAAAGCATAACGTTCGCCACTTTTAGAGATAAAGTGTAACTTTTTTGGGGTTGAGGGTTTATACTCAGGTGCCTCAATTACTTTTAAAGTTGAAAGTATAACTTTTCGGGTCTGAGGACTTATAGTCAGGTGCCTCGTTCACTTTTGATGATAGAGTGTAACACTCGAGTGCCTCGTCACTTGGGTCGTCCAATTTCTTGGCAAGTGTGGTCTACAAGGACTTAAAATCAGGTGTCTCGTCACTTGGGTCATCCAATTTCTTGGCAAGTGCAGTCTACGAGGACTTGAAATCGAGTGCCTTGTCACTTGGGTCATCCAATTTCTTGGCAAGTGCAGTCTACGAGGACTTGACCACCATTTAGAGTGGACCACCATCTTGGGTGGAATTTTTTTTTTAAATTCGTCAATTCTTGTGCCTCCTCCCTTCGTCATCCAATTACTTGGCAAGGGATACTCCTGAAGATTTAAACCACCATTTTTGGTGGACTACCATCTTGGGCGGATTTTTAATTCATCTGTAGTTCAGAGTTCTTTCGATGGTTGAGCCAGTATTTGGGTTCTTAACTTCCGGGACTGCACCATGGGTGATAGTGTTGCACGTTTCTTCTCCTAGTTCAATCTCTTCAGCCACCAGCTTCTCATGGTATATCCTCCGCAGACTGTAACAGTCCATAGTGGAATTCCCTACGTATTGGTGGTATACACAAAAGTCTGGTCTTCTTTTCATCTCTTCTGTCACAACCAACAGGGGCCTTGGAGGTTTCACCACTTTGTGCTCGACCCATTATTCGTACAGGCTCCTAAAGGCCTTCTCGTTGCATGTCATAGCCTCCGGAACTGGCATTCTGGTATACTTGTCCCCATGCTTTTCTTTGCTTCACTCAAATTTCTCATTCTTCTCCCTCTTGCCCCCTTGTGGCTTTGACTGAGAATCCGCCAAAGCCACAGTTGATGTCCTCTTTCTCTTCCATGTAACCATCGCATGGCTAGTGGTAAATGTCATGATTCCTCCCAAGTCTTGTGCAAAAGATGAGAGGGTCGCAAATGAATCACAAGCCTTAGTAATGAGGTGGGGCTTGAAGGTGTCTAAAGCACCATTGTTGCATATGTTAACCAAGTTCTTTTCTTCAATTGGCTCTGCACTTACGTGGCAGGTATTTGAACCTATCCACGTAATCTAACAGCTCCTCATTTGGCTTCTGCTTGAATCGCATGAGCTCTACGATGGTTACCTGTTTCTGCACATAGAATTTTTTTAAAAAAAATTGCAATTTTAGATCATCCCAATCATGGACTGATCCCTTCTCCAAGTTTTAGTACCAACTGAAGGCATTATCCGTCAAAGTCTTGTTGAATTCCCTCATCAGCAAATTATGATTGTTCGTTTCATCATATCCTAACCATGGAGACATCAACTCCACGAACCTGGCAATGTGTTCCCTGGAATTTCCTTTCTCCCCATTGTATTTTGGAAATTGAGGGGTATGCTCGATATACCCTGGCGGGTAAGGTTGTCTCCGAATATGTGTCGGATAAGGTGGAGTAAAGTCTAACTCCGAAGGTCGGGATGTCTGCTTGTGAAGTTGATTGATCACATCGATCATATCATCCTTTGTCACATATTGACTCGTGGTATGGACTTTTTGTGGTGTTGTGATGTATGGCGGCATTGGTCGTGTGTATGGTACAAAAATTGGTTGATGTACACTGGCATCATGTAAATTCTGTATCGGTTGTGCTTGTTGGCAGGTTCGTTGGACGAGGCTTGGAATGGTTGGTATCTGCACTTGTGAAAATGCGGGGATAGTGGTCGGAACGATGTTTGTCTGAGGCTGGCTGACTTCCAGTCTGGGTTGTGGCACGTCACCACTGTTCTGAGGTTCCAAGTGGATGATTGGAACGGACTGATTCTCCGTCAATGGCGATGCAGTCTGATTCTCCTTATTATTGCTATCGTTGTTGTTGTCCTCCACTCTTGCTTGTTCTCCCTGTGAATTCTCTGGGAACATGGCCTTGAAACTAAGGATCTGCATCAACTACTGGCAGAAATTTCCCATTTCCTCTTGCTTCCTCTGCATCTCCAGCATCATAGCCATCATCATCCCTTGTCCTTCCCATGCTTCCTTCAACGCCTTGAGCATCTCCAGTTGCACAACATTTGCTTGCTCTCCACTTTCTTCCTCGCCTGACCTTCTCTCGCCCGTTCGTCTGACATTCGTTGGTTGTTGATCAGCCATGTATGGTGATGTTGAACTTCCTTTTGAGGCGTCTTCAAGGATGGGTTGATCGAGATTTAGATTCACGCCTTGGAAAGCTTGACTTGTTAATTTGCCTTGGAACTGGACTCGGTGAGGTAATGGTATTTGTTGGTAAAGCTCTTCCTGTTGTTCTCCCACTTCGAGTTGTAGGCATACCCTTCACGAATTCTACACCTCCTCAGCAGAATCACCAAAGAAATGTGGGCAAGAAAATCGTACCTTGCTAGGGTTAGGGTTTCGTTTTGGCTGAGGAGGAGAGAAATCCACGAAAAGTACAGAATTGATTGATTGATTGAAGAGGGGAGAAGAACAGGTGAGCGATTACTCCAACGACACGTGGCAAAACTCTTAGAATCCGAGAACCTTATTAGGGTAACAAGGATCCAAAGAGCCTTCTTGAGTCTTCGGGTTAAGAGAGAATCTCCAAATTTCTTAGTCTTCCAAAAGGTCCAAGTTCTGAGTCTCCAATTAGATCCCTTTCTCAATGGAGTGGAAGGGGTATTTATAGGGTTTTTCTGGAGAGTGATCATATGCTAGGCACATGATCTCAGGAAAATTCCAAATTTACCCTTAATCATCAGAGTAATGCCCAGATCGTCATGTCCTTCTAGCCACCAATCTAATCCCTCAATCAATTTCCAAAATGAGTCGCCTTCACGTGTCTTCTGCCTCGGGACACGTGAAAGATTATCTTAGGTCTTGCATCTTTATTTCTGACTCTTCCGTCTTTTTATTCAATTCTTTAAGTCGTATGTGAACCCTAATTTGTACTTGGGCTCACAATATCTAACACAAATTTGTATGTGTCATGCACTTGATACGATAATTTTAATTAATAAATTGATGAAATGTCAAAATAATTATTAATAAAAATGACGAAATGCTAAAAACTTCGTTAATAAAATTTATTAAAATAAAACGACGCACATAAATTTGTGTATCTAAGTCGTATGTTCCCTTATACATATTTGTGTCTAAAACGTATGCTCCCCTCTCCTCATATGTATATTCATATTGAACTATAGTCTTAAGAGGTACATATTGAACTATAGTCTTAAGAGTATCTCGATAGCTAAACATATATACATTTATATTGAACGATAGTCTTAATTTTAATAAGAAAAAAAATACAGTATATGTTGAATAGTAAGTGTAAAAATATTTACACCATGTTACTTGTATTTATTAAATTAAATGAGTTTTTAGCTGGTGAATCATATGTTTATCATATTTACACGGTTACTTTTGGTTTATTTAATTTTAAACATCTTCTGAGAATAAAACCCTGATGCACTTTTGGATATGCTTTCAAGGACAGAAGGGGTAATTTTTATAAGAACAAAACTTAAAATAAGGACATTATTAAATATAAAGGGTAAAATACAATGATATTTAAACTTGGGGGCTAAATTATGAAGAATAGGTAACAACATTATTACATAATAAAATAACAATGACAAATGTTTTTCTCCTGTCAGTCAGGTATCTATATATAAGAAATGCAAAAGACTTATTCAAAAAAGTATGGTTATACAATTTGAGCCAAGAAACTGTACTTAACTGGCACATTGTTTTGAAACAAACACCAGGCTACATTACATGCTCCTTTATTTCCCCTGTGCTGCATTTTATTTTTAGTTGTGCAAGGGTTGCATACTCCTTCATTAGTTGTGAGCAGTCAACGGGTCATCCTCACATAGCTGCCCCTCGGCATGTTAGGATAGTAATTAAACCCAATGACTGATCAAGTCCATTTATATCATACATCCAACAACAAATATATGCATTCTCAGAAAAATTAGCCAGAATTGCCATCCCCTCCGAATGCATTCTCCAGAAACCCAGTTTCGTTAAGATGGTTAGTGTCTCCCCATATTTTTATCAACCACTCATCACCCGATAAGTGAAATATATTTACAGATGCATTCTGTATCTTGCCCTGAAACATGTCTGTTGGAGCAGCTCGCTTGTGAAGTGCCCTCAGGACTCCACCATGGGTAACCACTACCACACATTCACCTGGAAAACAATGCAACAAAAACAAAATTGCAAAAAATTTACATAAAAGAGAAGGTGAATTAACAAGGATTTTCCAAGATAAATACAATGAAGCTACTGGTTTCAATAGAGAATTAACTAGACTCTAGCTTCAGGTACTAAGTGTTCCAAGAAAATGAAGTTTAGGGAAATACTATTCGGTTGGGTCCACCCAAAGATTTTAGACAAAGAGTGGCAATATGTAATCTTTTGAAAAGGAATATTGTTCAGGTAGATTGACAACGATAAGCCCTAAAGGCATGCTCAAGGATATTTGGGTCTAGTTTACAAGGAGTATGGTCCTTGATGCTATATCCACTTTGTTGTGATTATAGTCTTACACTGAATTACCATAAGATGAGAGAAAGATAGTAGTCTCGAAAAAGACAGTAGATCATACCTATATGTTTCATACCAATATACTGCAATGAAGATGTGCACCTCTGATAAAGTTGCTCAAAACTTTCGCCACCACCCTGAATATCACAAAAGTTTTTTTGTGACCGTATTTGATTGCTTAGAACACTTACTGGCCATAACAAAAGTAGAACTACATTCTTCCAGACACAAGTAGCTGCACTGACATCACTTATCCAAACTTTAACTGGCTCAAAGCAGCAGCAGAATTCTTTTATACATTGATTATAAAACTACAGATTTTTTCCACTAGCATTATCATATGGTACTCAACCTATCTCAAAGCAAAGACAGATCCAATATTCAATTAGTTACAAAATCGTAAATTTTCCCATGATTCTACAAACTGGATTTTGACCAAGTCTTGGACAATATTAGTCATTAGAGTTTAATACTAGAGAAGCAAGGATGTTTTGGCTAAATCTCTGTAGTGCTGACGCTTCAACTAACAGCTTGGTTTTAGGTCAGGGGGAAATTTTCTTACCGGTATTGCTTGGTCTGTCCTAGTACATCCTCGACAGGTGTTTGACTTGAGCTTGGATGCTTCATCTGATGTAAGACCTTGAAGATCTCCAAGATGTCTTTCCCTAAGGTCTGGATCTTGTATAACCTAAGCAAATTAATGTATCAGCACAAGATGGGCATGTACGGCTTCAGACAATGCATCAACATGTAGTCAAGATTCCAAATGAAGTGTGGTCACGTTATCAATTTGATTCTTGTGAAAGGAACCAATTACTCAGGACAAAGATCTCCTTATTCCTCCACACTTATGCAATGAATTTTGATGCATCAAAGAAAAGCAACTAATATCTCAAGTCAAAAGAGGTCTAGTCAAAGAAAACTTCTTGCGATATCGTACCTCAGCAATACCACAACTGCTTGCTATAGTCTGAGCAGTTTCAAGAGCTCGCTTCAAATCAGATGAGTATACAGCAGAAATTGAACTCCCCTTAGAAAGCAGGTCAGCCACCTAAGGAAAAGCAGGGAATTTAATGAGCAAAATGTGTTTAATATAAATAGATAACAACTCAGTCCATCAACTTACTGCCACTGCTTGCAGTCTCCCAACGTCATTCAATTCAACATCCAGGTGTCCCTGATTTTTTGACATAAAATCGAAAGAGGCATGTAAATACACTCAACTGAGGATGGTATACAAAGTACAGCAGTTAGCATGATGCATAGACAACAAACAAAATATCAGCTATATGAATATCACAAAAAAACGTGACTAAAATTATTTGTATGTTTCAGCCTGTTTGGTTACAGAAATAGAAGACATTCTCAACGGAACAACTTTGATCAATAATTGATATGCAGTTAACTATGTGAAATATATGTTGCACAATAATAAATACTATTCTTTATAGCATATATAGTTTCACTATAAGAGGTTAGTTACATTCACAATAGCAACTGATTTTTTTTTCTTTTTGAGAAGAACATCCACAATAGCAAGTGCTAGTTTAGAAGCGATTCAAATACGGGAACTTTGGTTGTTATTAGTGGATGCAGAGATAGAGTACAACAGGATTAGCACATATAAGTGTTGCAATTTCCTCATTCAACTACAGATTAAAAAGGATAAGGCAAATCAAGATTTTACATTTGATTACTCACTTTAAATAAGTAAATTCTAAAACACCAAGCACTAAGAGGTAATATTGTGGCCACAATACTGAATTCTCTGCTTGGATATTAAACAGAGACAACAGTTGGGTTTAATAATTATGAGCAGGAAGCAGTCTTATGTTGTATGAATGGAAAAAAAAAACTTTTTTTCCCCAAGCAAATAACACAATGTTGGATAAGGAGAAAGTATCCCCTACAAAATTTTGAGTCATTGATGCACGAAAAAAGCACTAGAAGAAAGCATCAAGAATTAATTTGGACCAGATGGATGATATATCTAATGGATATAATAAGTCAGAGGTGAATCAAATGATCCCTTAAAATATACACAAGGGGATTCCTTTTGTGCTCTTCATACATTTGCTCCTATATAAGTTGGAGATACAAAGTGAGCAAAGATTTCAAATTAAAACTTATGGTAGTTAATCTTGCAATTCAACTATTCTTTTGTCAACGCAAGACTCCTCTTCAAATGTAATAGCATGTATGATTCTATTATCTCTACTCAAAATTAATCAAAAAAAAGAAAGAAAAAAGAACAACCCTTATAAATAGATAGACAAAATCAAATTGTAGAATATGATACGTAGGATTAGAAGTCTGCTCCAAGTTGGGTACTTTTATATTTTAGGAAACAAAATAAAATTTAATAAGAAAAAGAAAGACCTGAATTCGTCCTTGAGCATTCCATGCTGTTTCACCATGGCGCACCACGATGATCTCCGTATAACCAGAACCAAGCTCCCGATCACTACCCATTTATTAATTTTCACACAAAGATCTACCCACAATAAATTATACTGAACAAGTGAGTCCAATGAAATACAATGGGTCGGACATGGGTATAATTGGGTACCTGTCCCTCCCCGGCCCCTGGTAGAAAATATGTGATGCGGCTTCTGCACGCTATGACTAGACACTAGAAAGACGGATTCGAGTTCTTATTCGGTTCATATTCCCTTCTTTATTATTCACCGGCACTGCTGCGATTACGGTAACAAAAAAATCACACGAGCAACTCTGTACGATAATTACTGAAATATAATTATTTATTTATTTGTAGTGGTAGTTAATAAAATCGTTAATTTGATCTTTGCTGGTGTAACGCTTAGAAGTGAGTAAAAAATGGATAAAATTAAATTATCGAACTGAACCGAATTATTTCGTTTTTTCGGTTTTTTCATATATCTGATTTAATTCATGCTATTCGATTTCGATTTTGATTTTAAAAAACAGGTTATTCGGATACCCGAATAACCAAATTTTATTAATTAAAAATAATAATATTATTAATATGACTCATCAGTGATCATGGTTCATCACTCCACTACTTTATTATCTACTGACTACTATTATTAATTAATAAAGTTCGGTTCGGTCAGCAAAGTTTAAACAGAGCTTGAGTCATCACTCTACTACTTTATTATCTACTGACTACTATTACTCATCAGT
This sequence comes from Panax quinquefolius, assembly GCA_020205615.1. NCBI lineage: Eukaryota > Viridiplantae > Streptophyta > Magnoliopsida > Apiales > Araliaceae > Panax > Panax quinquefolius. The sequence continues at coordinate 82,642,358 of CM035168.1, forward strand.
CATCATCTCCCAGACTCAGACTTCCACTAGTGCCTAATCACAAGCACCTCAGATCTTCGCCTCCTCCTCCGATCTCCTTCTTCTTCTGCTCACACCATCTTAAATCTCCTTCTTCTGTTGATCATATTTTTGGTAGAACATGAGACTGTCTTTGAAACACTCTGGCGGATGTCGAATGGCGTAGATCTATGAGGATCCTTATGTAGACGCCGACGAAACGGTGGCGATCGAGGAGGTCTTATTGGCTCGAAGGCTTTGTAGCGGAAGATTTTTGACTGGACGAACTTGATCGGCACACTGATCTTGATCAATTCACGGCCGCGCTTGCAGATGTAGTGAGTCACGGCGACGACAACATCGATCTTCTTTTGGATGAGTTTAACTCAATACCTGTGATTTTCAATTTTTCACAACGATTCCCCTCTTTAGTCTTTATGAAGGTTTATTTTTTAAATTAATTTGATATCTGTAACTACGTAGTCTTTGAAATCTTAATAATATGAAGGTTTACTTTTTAGATTGATTTGAGCTTCACTCCTTATTTCCCTCTATATGCAGACAGAACATTTCGGTTATTACCCGAATACCCGAATGTACAATTCGGTAATTCGATTAGTTCCAAATTTCGGTTAGTGTTTCGGATATAAAAATTACGGATAATTCCGTATTCGGTTATTACCGAATAGCCTATTCGGTTCGGTTATAACCGAATGATCACTCCTAGTGACGCCCCAAAATAGGTATACATCTGTGAGACCCCGAATTTTATGAAATGAAAGTATTCAATTTTCTTATAATTATTCTATTTAGTAAATGGTTAAATTGATAAAAGGTTAAAGTTAAGGGTGATATGTAAAATTTTTCAAAGTATGCAAGTTGTTATAAAATATTCGTTTGGTTTTAAATATTCTTTTTTCGGGGAATATCCGTAGGACAAAGACAATCATTAGTGGACCCCACAATGTAAGTATTGCCATATTTAGAAAATGATGTAATTATCTTTTATAAAAATAATGAGGAAAGTGTTACCATTAAAAGCGTTGAACTACCCAAGAGTAAAAAGTACATGTCTACGCGTGGTTGCATAGTAAAATACTTGTATTGATTATTGATGCTTACGTGAGAAGTCACTCGGTTATACTCAATTATTACTACGATGAATTCTTTGCATCATATCTCTCATATTATTGATTCAATTATTGTCACACTATCATCTGCATAATATGTTATATTATTAAATCAATAATTGAGACGTGAAGTTATTCATATTATTATTTGCAATATCGATAATGTCTAGTTCTTCTGCATCGAGGAGAGGTTTGGTCACCTAATTGCACGCCAATAAGGAGAAATCCTTATCGAAAAAGCCCTCTTTCCGGAGCGACACTGCTTGTTAAATATTGCAATTATAATAATAATGAATAAATGTTATTAAAAATCAAATTTGAGTTCGGAGTTGAATTTGGAGACGCGGACGTGATATTTGAGTCCGGAGCAATGAAATTAGTAAAAATAGACTATAAACACAAAATTTATCGGGGTTGACTTTTTGGTCAAAAAGTCAACAGTTGACTTTTTTCAGAAAAAGTCAAATTTTAAAAATAAATTTTTGATAAAAATAGTTCTATTGTGTTGGGATTATTAGTGTTTGTGAAAATCGACATTTCTTTCGATATTAATTGATGTCTGGAAGTTATATTGACTAATCAGGTAATTAACCGGATAAATGAGCATTTAATTGCTATTAATTCACATGATTATAACTATTTGTTCACATGTGTGTACTATTGATTCACATTCTTCTACTATTAGGGGAGGTGGTGCAAGATTGATAATACTTGCATGACTAAGTTAAAAATAGAGGTATAGATGGAGGTACTATACTGTAATTCATATTTTCACATGATTATAACTATTGATTCACATGATTGAACTATTGATTCACATTATTTACTATTAGGGGAGATGGTGCAAGTTTGATAATACTTGCAAGACTAAATTAAAAATGAAGAAAAAGAGGGAAGTATTATACTGTAATATTTCGAGCCCCAAAATATGCAATTATTGAAACTATATTTTTCTATAAATAGAGGCTCATTCTTCCTTCATTTCTCACCAATTCACTAAAGCTATAGAGCAATTATTATAGAGAGAAATTATAGAGAGAAAGGAGAAGAGAAGTCTGCTACCTCACTATTCCAGTTTTCTTCTAAGGTAAGGGATATTATTATTATAGTAAGTAGTATTGGTATTATTTTTTTCGTATTCATGAAGAGAGATATTGTTATTCCATTCTTTATTATTATGTTGGAATAACCTGTCTATGCGAAGAACCGCATGCATGGTGAAATTCTTCTGTTATTCCATTCTTTATTATTCTGTTGGAATATCCTGTCCGTGCGGATTATGCATGACCTGGTTCTATTCTTTATTATTCTGTTGGAATATCCTGTGCATGACTTGGTTCCGTTCTTTATTATTCTATTGGAATATCCTCATCTCGTGCGTATTACATTTACCTCGTTCCATTCTTTATTATTCTATTGAATATCCTCGTGCGTGCGGATTACGCATTTACACCGTTCCATTATTTATTATTCATTAGAATAACCCGTTTCATGCATGCGGTTATCGCATGCTTGGTGAATTTTTTTGTTATTCTATTCTTTATTATTCTGTTGGAATAACCTATCTACGCGGACTACCGCATGCATGGTGAATTCTTCTGTTATTCCATTCTTTATTATTCTGTTGGAATAACATGTCTATATGGATTACCACATGCATGGTGGATGATCCTTTGTATTCATTCTTTATTAAATTGTGGAAATGATCTGTCTACGTGGATTACCGCATGACGGGTGAAAATTCATTTGCAGTTTCGTAATTTTTCTAACCCTCAAAAATTCTAAAAAAATTTGAAATGATATTTTGTTGAGTTTTCTAGATTGTGTCCAAAAATGGCGATTTTTGGATGTATAGATTAGGAATTATGAATTTTATGGGAAAAAACTATTTTAAAAGTAAACCCTTATAACTCCTTGTGGTTAACTCTAAAATTGGTGAAAATTTTATTGAGAGTACATTTATATAACAGGAGTATACCTTGTAAATTTCGGAATTTTTGGATAAAAGTACAATTTATGATAAATGTCTAAATATTCGGCAGTTTTGGCCATATGAAAAGAAATATTTTTGGGACTGATTTGATATTTTTCATGAAAATGAACTAGTTATGAGTAAATGAATTAAATATGTTATGTGAAGTAACGAAATTGGAAAATAGGATTTTATGGCTTGAGAATCCTATATAAGGTATATGCAGATTTTTGATGAGTGATTTGATCATTGGTGATGAAATCTTATGAGTATGGCATTTTTGAATGATTAAATGCATTATTTGGTAAAGTGTAAACAATTAAATTAAATTATTTATAAGTTTAAGAAGTGATTAAAATATTGTTATAATATTAACAATATTAGATTATGAGTTTATTAAGTGATTGATAATATTTGGATAAATTTAAAAGTCTTTAATATTTATCCTTGTTTTCGTTTGATTAATGCTTATATCATTGTCATCATCCTCATGCTTATATTATGATGAAAGTCATCTTTGGCTTACGTGCAAAGATGGACTATTAATTATTGGTTTTACAGTTGAATATCTTTGGCTTACGTGCAAAGATGAACTGTCGATTATTGGTTTTACAGTTGTATATCTTTGGCTTACGTGCAAAGATGGACTGTTGATTATTGGTTTTTACAGTTGTATATCTTTGGCTTACGTGCAAAGATGAACTATTGATTGATGAGTATCTTTGGCTTATGTGCATATATGAACTGTTTATTGGTATGATTATGATCAGAGATCATTCGGTATAATCATGACTCGTAATGTTATAGATGATGTGGTAAAAGTCCTCATTGGCTCGTAGTGCATTGATGAACAGTTATTGGTATGATTATTGTGAAGCCCCCAAAACAGGTATACATCACCCATCTTGAGTCGCCAGATACATGGTACATAAATTCAAATACAACTTAATTATACAATAGTTGTGTAAAATACGACAAAACATAGCTGAGAGTTTAAACAAGAATATTGTCATCTAGACAATATCCACACTCAATGGTGTCCTCATTACAATTATTATCACATTATTCCGTAGAATAGTGAGGACTACTAAAGCTATTTATCCTGAACCATCACTCCATTCCCCGACTCGTCCCAGCTATATTCTCATTTCTTGAAGAGAACAATGAAAGAAAGGGTGAGCTCAACTAGCCCAGTAAGAAATATTATGACTAAGATAATGCAGAATAAATTATCCTTAGCCTTCAACAATATAACAACTGATAGAATACAATAGACAACAAGTTTTTGATCAACAACTGCAGCGGAAATAAGCAATCCATTAGAAGAGTCAAGTAGAGCATAAAATCTATTATCTTCTATGATTTAAAAAGTTTTTCATCAACTTTATCGCTGAGACTCAGCTTAAAGAAAATAAACCACATCATCGAAGCATCCCTGCACCACGACCAAGGATATTCATTAAATCATCAATGGTCATGACTATACCGAATAATCCCTGGTCATAATCATACCAAAAACTGTCCATCAATGCACTACAGGCCAATGAGGACTTTTGCCACATCATTCGTCACATTACGGTCATGATTATACCGAATAATCTCTGGTCATAATCATACCAAGTTCATCTATGCACGTAAGCCAAAGATGACTTTCATCACAGTATAAGCATGAGGATGATGACAATAATATAAGCATTAATCAAACGAAAACAAGGATAAAAATTAAAGACTTTAAATTTATCCAAATATTATTCATCACTTAAATAATTCATAATCTAATATTGTTAATATTATAACAATATTTTAATCACTTCTTAAACTTATAAATAATTTAATTTAATTGTTTACACTTTTCTAAATAATGCATTTAATCATTCAAAAATATCATACTCATAAGATTTTATCACCAATGATCAAATCACTCATCAAAAATTTGCATATACCTTATATAGAATTTTCAAGCCCTAAAATCCTATGTACTCAATTCTTCAACTTCACATAACATATTTAACTCATATGTTTGTAATTAAACTATTTTCATGAAAAATTACCAATCAACTTATTATTTTCTATCCTTTGTTCAAACATATATACATATATTTCATACACAACAAGTATTTTTTATAATTTTTCAACTCCTTAAGTATTTTTCAAAAATTAATTTCTAATTAATTCCTTAAGAAATTAGCTACCTCAATTTTAACTCCGTAAATTCCCAAATCTTGGCGAGGATCTTACATATGTTAACGCGAGCTTCCAGCTTTAAATTTCATGGTCATCTGAGTTATAGAACTCCCGGTTATAGCATTTTTCGTTTTAAAAAACTAAATATTGAAATAGTCATAACTTGCTCATTTTAAGTCGGAATGAGCTCATTTTTTGGACAGAGAGGTACTTTATACCATATATTTCTATGTCCCAAAAGGCCGGAATTTTTCTCACAAATTAAGTGGTAAAACAGCCCTTACAAAATTGTGGGCAGTAGCTGTTTCTCTTCTTTTTTTTTCACTTTTTTCATGCTTTGTTAAAAATAGTCCATAAAAAAATCTACAACTCCTCTTTCAGTGATTCCACTTGGAGATGTTAGAAAACTTATCATAATATCCTCCCAAATTTTTCTAGAATTTTTGAATGTCCGAAAAATTACGTAACTGCAAATGGATTTTAACCCGCCATGCGGTAAAACATATCATTTTCACAATTTAATAAGGAATAAATACGAATGATCATTCACCATGCATGTGGTAATCCACATAGACATGTTATTCCAACAAAATAATAAATAATGGAACCAGGTCAGGCGTAATACGCACCGACAGGATATTCCAACAGAATAATAAATAATGGAATAACAACAGAAATCACCATGCATGCGATGTAATCGCATGCATGAAAGTTATTCCAATGAATAATAAATAATAGAACCGTGTCAAATGCGTAATACACATGAGACAGGATATTCCAATGTAATAATAAAGAATGAAATAATGTAAGAATTTCACCATATATGTGATTGCGATGACAAAGTTATTCAACAGAATAATAAAGAATGGAAATAGTCTAAATAGTAATCCGCATGCGATAGGATATTCCAACAAAATAATAAAGAATGGAATAACAGAAGAATTTCACTATGTATGCGGTACTTCGTATAGACAAGTTATTCCAACATAATAATAAAGAATGGAATAACAGAAGCTCTTTTCATGAATACGAAAGAAATAATACCCCTTACTACAATAATAATATCCCTAACCTCAGAAGAAAACTGGATACTGGAATAGTGAGGCAGTAAACTTCTTTTCTTCTTTCTCTCTATAATTTCTCTCTATAATAATTGCTCTATAGCTTTAGTGAATTAGTGAAAAATAATGAAGGAATGAGCTTCTATTTAAAGCAAAATATAGTTTCGATAATTACACGTTTTGGGGCTCAAAATATTACAGTATAATACCTTTCTCTTTTCCTTCATTTTTTATTTTGTCCTGCAAGTATTATCAAACTTGCACCACCTCCCCTAATAGTAAATCATGTGAATCAATAGTAAATCATGTGAATCAATAGTTCTAGACATGTGAAAATATGAATTACAGTATAGTACCTCCATCTATACCTCTATTTTTAACTTAGTCATGCAAGTATTATCAATCTTGCACCAACTCCCCTAATAGTACATGAATGTGATTTAATAGTACACACATGTGAACAAATAGTTATATAAGCATGTGAATTAGTAGCAATTAATTGCTCATTTATCCGATTAATTACCCAATTTATCAATATAACCCCCCAGATGTAAGACCCCAAATTTTATGAATAATGATTTAAATTTCTCAAAATATTTTTTTTAATATTATGGTGTGGATTTAATATAATGTTATAGTTGTGGGTAATATTTATAAATTTTGCAAAGTAAGCAAGTGGTTATATAATATTCGATTGGTCGGAGAATATTTTTTTTATCAGGGAATATCCGTACGACGACACAATCATTGGTGAACCCCACAACATAAGTATTGTCGTAGTTAGAAAACGATAGAATTATCTTTTTATAAAAATAACGGCGAAAGTGTTACCGTTAAATCTGTTGAACTACCTGGTAGTAAAAGTACAGTAATATGTGTGGTTGCATAGTAGCACACGGTATTGATTATTGATGCTTACGTAAGAAGTCACTCAGTTATACTTAATTATTGCTACAGTAATTGCTGCATCATATCACTCGTATTATTGATTTGATTATTGTCACAATATCATCTGCATAATATGTTATATTATTAAATCAACAATTGAGATGACAAAGTTATTCATATTATTAAATTGCAATATTTACAATGTCTAGAAGTTCTGTCAAGGAGAGGTTTGGTCATCTAATTGTGCGTCAATAAGGAGAAATCTTTATCGAAAATCCCCCTCTTTCCTGGGAACGACCTGATTGTTAAATATTGCGAGTTATAATATTAATGATGAATAAGTTCGTGTTGATTAAAGATGAATTTGATAGTTCCATTGTGTTGGAATTATTAGTGTTAGTGAAAATCGACATTTATTCCGATGATAATTGATGTCTGGGAGTTATATTGAGCAATTAATTACTACTAATTCACATGCTTATATAACTATTTGTTCACATGTGTGTACTATTGAATCACATTCTTGTACTATTAGGGAAGTTGGTGCAAGATTGATAATACTTGCATGACTAAGTTAAAAATAGAGGTATAGATGGAGGTACTATACTGTAATTCGTATTTTCACATGATTATAACTATTGATTCACATGATTGAACTATTGATTCACATTATTTTCTATTAGGGGAGGTGGTGCAAGTTTGATAATACTTGCAGGACTAAATTAAAAATGAAAGAAAAGTTGGAGGTATTGTACAGTAATATTTCGAGCCCCAAAACGTGCAATTATTGAAACTATATTTTTCTATAAATAGAAGCTCATTCTTTCTTCATTTCTCACCAATTCACTAAAGCTTTAGAGCAATTATTATAGAGAGAAATTATAGAGAGAAAGAAGAAGAGAAGTCTACCTACCTCTACTCCAAAGATCCAGCTTTTTCTAAGGTAAGGGTATTATTTCTTTCAGATTCATGAAGAGAGCTATTGTTATTCCATTTCTTATTATTCTGTTAGAATAACCTGTATACGCGGACTACCGTATACATGGTGAAATTATTTTGTTATTCCATTCTTTATTATTTTGTTGGAATATCCTCGTCTGCGCGCTTCTGCGTGACCGTTCCATTCTTTATTATTCTGTTGAATATCCTCGTCTGTATGTAATTACGCATGACACAGTTCCGTTATTTATTATTCTGTTGGAATAACACTTATCTCTATCTGATTTATCGCATGCCCGTGAATTCTGTTGTTATTCCATTCTTTATTATTACATTGGAATAACTCGTTCTGCATCTGGGTCTATCGCATGCCTGGTGAATTCTGTTGTTATTCCATTCTTTATTATTCTGTTAAAATATCCTGTCTGTGCAGTTTACGCATGACCTAGTTCCATTCTTTATTATTCTGTTGAAATATCCTGTCCGTGTGGTTTACGCATGACCTGATTCCATTCTTTATTATTCTATTGAGAATAATCTGTCAGTGCGGTCTATCGTATGCATGGTGAATTCGTCTGTTATTCCATTCTTTATTATTATGTTGGAATAACCTGTCTATGTGGATTACCGCATGCATGGTGAATGATCCTTTGTATTCATATGAATAGTATTTTCATTCAAAAGGGGTTTTTACTAGGGGTAGTTTCGTAATTTTTCTGACCCTCAAAAATTCTGGAAAAATTTAAAATAATAATTTGATGAGTTTTCTAGATTGTGACTAAAAATGGCGATTTTTGGATGTATAGATTAAGAGTTATGGATTTTATAGGAAAAGACTATTTTAAAAGTAAACCCTTATAACTCTTTGTGGTTAACTCCAAAATTGGTTAAATTTTTATTGGGAGTACATGTATATAACAGGAGTATACCCTGTAAATTTTGGAATTTTTGGACAAAAGTACAATTAATGATAAATGTCTAAATATTCGATAGTTTTGGCCATATGAAAAATAGTAAATGAATTTTAAAAATTTCGAGAAAAATATATGTTCAATATGGGACTATATTCTACTAAATTCCAGAAAAAAAATATTTTTGGGACTGATTTGATATTTTTCATGAAAATGAACTAGTTATGAGTAAATGAATTAAATATGTTATGTGAAGTAACGAAATTGGAAAATATGATTTTATGGCTTGAGAATCCTATATAAGGTATATGCAGATTTTTGATGAGTGATTTGATCATTGGTGATGAAATCTTATGAGTATGGCATTTTTGAATGATTAAATGCATTATTTGGTAAAGTGTAAACAATTAAATAAAATTGTTTATAAGTTTAAGAAGTGATTAAAATATTGTTATAATATTAACAATATTAGATTATGAGTTTATTAAGTGATTGATAATATTTGGATAAATTTAAAAGTCTTTAATATTTATCCTTGTTTTCGTTTGATTAATGCTTATAATATTGTCATCATTCTCATGCTTATATTGTGATAAAAGTCATCTTTGGCTTACGTGCATAGATGGACTTGGTATGATTATGACCAATGTTTATTCGGTATAATCATGACCGTAATGTGACGAATGATGTGGTAAAAGTCTTCAGTGGCCTGTAGTTCATTGATGGACAATTTTTGGTATGATTATGACCAAGGATTATTCGATATAGTCATAACCATTGATGATTTAATGAATATCCTTGGCTCGTAGTGCAGGGATGATTCGATGATGTGGTTTATTTATTAAGCTGAGTCTCAGCGATAAAAATTGATTAAAACATTTTAAAATATATAAGATAGTAGATATCATGCTCTACTTGACTCTTCTAATGGATTGCTTATTCCGCTGCAGTTAAACTTGATGTCTATTGTATTTTATCAGTTTAACATTGTTGAGGGCTAATGATAATTTATTCTGCATTATCTTAGTCATAATATTACTTATTGGGCTAGTTGAGCTCACCCTTTCTTTCACTGTTCTCTTCAGAAAATGAGAATATAGTTGGGACGAGTCGGGGAACGGAGTGACGGTCCATATGATAGCATTAGTAGTCCTCACTATTCTGTTAAATAGTATGACAATAAATGTAATGAGGACTCCATTGAGTGTGGATATTGTCTAGATGACAATATTCTTATTAAAACTCTCAGTTTATGTTTTGTCGTATTTTACACGACTATTGTATAATTAAGTTTTATTTGAATTTTGTACCATGTAAGTGGCGACCCAAGATGGGTGATGTATATCTGTTTTGGGGGCATCACAGTTGGTATCAAAGCTTAGGGATATGATCCCTGGCTGAGATGTGAGACAAGAACTAGAAGGGGAGAGACGGGGAATTCCTTCGCTAGTATGACCTACCTAAGTTTATTTGGTATTTAATTGGTCGATCAGAGTATAGGGATAATATGTGATATGTTAATTAACCCTTGTTTTGTGGCAGTATTTGAAAATGGCATCCGAAAATGTTGAGATAAGAAATGAAGCACATGAGACCATTGAGTCACCAACGATCAATACCCAGGGTAATGTGCAACAGGAAGACAATAATCCTCATGTAAACAATAACACCGATGAAATGGTGAACGATGGGATGTTCAGAGACTTTATGCAATTCATGCAACATCAGGCGAGAGAGAGTCCTGTTCAAAATGCAGGTGGAAACAATGTCAACCCACGGTCGGTTACTGCTAAGCAGTTCAAGGAGCTGGGACCGCTGGAGTTTTTGGGAAAGCTAGAACCACTTAAGGCGGAGACGTGGTTAAAGCAGATCACCAAGATATTTGATGTGACGCCCCCAAAATAGGTATACATCACCTATTCTGAGCCGTCAAATACATGGTACAAAATTCAGATACAAACTTAAATATACAACATGAGATGTGAGTTTTAATACAATCATTGTCTTCTGTACAATTACACAAACTCAAAAATGTCCTCAATACATTTATTATCACACTATTTCACGTAATAGTGAGGACTACTAATACTATCATCTCGACCATCACTCCGCTCCCCACTCGCTCCAAATATATTCTCATTTCAAGAGAAACAAAGAAAGAAAGGGTGAGCTCAACTAGCCCAGTAAAAAATATTATAACTAAGATAATGCAGGATAAATTATCATTAGCCTTCAACAATGTTAAACTGATAAAATACAAAAGACATCAAGTTTAACTGCAGCGGAACAAACAATCCATTAAAAGAGTCAAGTAGAGAATAAAGTCTACTATCTTTTATGATTTAAAAGTTTTTTTTTTGTCACTTTTTATCGCTGAGACTCAGCTTAATAAATAATCCACATCATCCCTGCACTACGACCAAGGATATTCATTAGGTTCACGACCACAAATTATCCATGCACTACGGGCCAAGGATATTCGTGTATTCATCAATGATCATGATCATGCCAACAACTATCCATCAATGCACTTCGGGCCAATCAGAACTTTTACCACATCATTTGTAACATTACGGTCATGATTACACCGAATAATCCCTAGTCATAATCATACCAAGTCCATCTATGCACTACATGCCATAGATGACTTTCAACATAATATAAACATGAGGATGATGACAATGATATAAGAATTCAATAAAACAAGTTCAAGAATTAATTTAATCAGGAACTAATAACATCCAAATTGTCAACATGATACTTCTTTGTAGAGTAAAATTCAAGAATGCTCAGAAGAATATTTCTATGAAAAGATACTGGATGAAGCGCAAATATCAAGGATGTTCCACTAATTTCATGGAGTATAGAAGTCAAAACTTTAACCAACTGAGTATAATAAAGAATGGAATAACAAAAAAAATCACCAGGCATGCGATAGACCGCACAGGCAGGTTATTCTAAAAGAATAATAAATACGGAACCAGGTCCGACGTAAAACGCACAGACAATATATTCCAAAAGAATAATAAAGACGGAACCAGGTCCAGCGTAAAACGCACAAACAAGATATTCCAATAGAATAATAAAGACGGAACCAGTTCCGGCGTAAAACGCAGAGACAGGATATTCCAACAGAACAATAAAAGATGGAACAACAGAAGAATTTCACCAAGTATAGGGTAGCCAGCGTATACAGGTTATTCTAACAAAATAATAAAGAATGGAATAACAGAAGTTCTCTTCATGAATACAAAAGGAATAATACCCCTTACCTCGGAAGAAACTGGATACTAGAATAGTGAGGTAGCATGCTTCTCTTCTTCTATAGATTATCTCTCTATAGCTTCACTCTATAATTTCTCTCTATAATAATTGCTCTATAGCTTTAGTGAATTGGTGAGAAATGAAAGAAGAATGACTTCTATTTATAGAAAAAAATAGTTTCGCTAATTGCACGTTTTGGGGCTCAAAAAATTACAATACAATACCTCCAACTTTTCTTTCATTTTTAATTTAGTCCTGCAAGTATTATCAAACTTGCACCACCTCCCCTAATAGTAAATAATGTGAATCAATAGTTCAATCATGTGAATCAATAGTTATAATCATGTGAAAATACGAATTACGGTATAATACCTCCATCTATACCTCTATCTTTAATTTAATCATGCAAGTATTATCAATCTTGCACCAACTCCCCTAATAGTATAAGAATGTGATTCAATAGTACATACATGTGAACAAATAGTTATATAAGCATGTGAATTAGTAGCAATTAATTGCTCATTTATTCGATAAATTCCCCGATTTATCAATATAACCCTCAGACATCAATTATCATCGGAATAGATGTCGATTTCCACTAACACGAATAATCCTAACACAATGGAACTATCAAATTCATCTTTAATCAACACAAACTTATTCATCATTAATATTATAACTCACAATATTTAACAACCAGGTCGTTCCCAGGAAAGAAGGGGCTTTTCAATAAGGATTACTCCCTATTGGCGCGCAATTAGGTGTCCAAACCTCTCCTTGGTAGAACTTTTAGACATTGTAAATATTACAATTTAATAATATGAATAACTTTGTCGTCTCAATTATTGATTGAATAATATATCATATAATGCAGATGATACTGTGATAATAATCGAATCAATAATATGAGAGATATGATGCAACAATTACTATAGCAATAATTGAGTATAACTGAGTGACTTCTCACGTAAGCATCAATAATCAATACCGTGTGCTACTATGCAACCACGCGTATTACTGTACTTTTACTACCGAGTAGTTCAACAGTATTAATGGTAAAACTTCCACCGTTATTTTTATAAAAATATTTTTGTCGTTTTCTCAATCCGACAATAATTCTCATTGTAAGGGTCCACCAATGATTGTCTTGCCAGTTATCTAATATTCCCCGTTAAACGAATATTCCCACCAATCGAATATAATATAACAACTTGCATACTTTGCGTAATTTATAAATACTACCCACAACTATAACATTATAACAAATTCATTCCATAATATTCAAAATGATAATTATAGAAAAATCATCTTTATTCATAAAAGTTGGGGTCTTACAACCTCCCCTTCTTATGAAATTTCACCCCCTCAAAATTAGGGTACGTACCTGGTATGTCGAAGAGGTAAGGATACCTTGATTTCATTTCAGATTCTAACTCCCAGGTTATTTCCTCAACATCGTGGTTTCTCCAAAAAACTTTGACTTGAGGTATAACCTTGGAGCGTAGAATATGTTCCTTATTATCCAAGATTTGAACAAGAACCTCTTCATACGTCAAATCTTCCGCTATTTCTTCCGGTTCTAACTCAATAATGTGGTTCGTGTCTTCCACATATTTACGTAACATGGATATGTGAAAAACGTTATGAACACGAGACATACTTGGCGGTAAAGCGGAGTCTATACGCCATAGTTCCTACTCGATCGAGGATTAAAATGGGCCAATGAATCGAGGATTGAGCTTTCCTCTCTTTCCAAATCTCGTAACTCCTTTCCATGGAGCAACACGTAATAACACATGATCTCCAATATCGAATTCCACGTCTTTTCGATGAAGATTAGCATAAATCTTTTGTCTATCTTGTGAGGTTTTTATACGTTGCTGGATCGTTTGAATCTTTTCCGTAGTCATACATACCAACTCTGGTCCCAACAAATTTGCTTCACCCACCTCATCCCAGCATACTGGAGAACGACACTTTCTTCCATACAACGCTTCGAATGGAGCCATGCCAATACTTGCTTGATAACTGTTGTTGTATGAAAACTCCACCAACGGTAAGAACTTGTCCCAACTTCCCTTGAAGTCAAGGACACAGAGTTTTAATAAATCTTCAAGAGTTTGAATAGTCCTCTCTGATTGTCCGTCCGTTTGAGGATGATATGCCGAACTAAATCGTAAATCCGTGCCCATAGCTTTTTGTAAACTAACCCAAAATATTGAAGTGAATCTTGGGTCTCGATCAGAAACTATGGATACTGGCATACCATGCAATCTTACAATCTCGTTTATGTACATACGAGCAAGACGTTCAAGTGTATAAGTTTCTTGTATAGGTAAGAAATGAGCAGACTTGGTCAATCTATCAACAATGACCCAAATTTCATCTATACCCTGAGAAACCATGGGAAGACCAGTAAAGAAATCTATAGTAATGTGCTCCCACTTCCATTCTAGAATTTCAAGTGGTTGCAAAGGACCTTTTGGTACTTGATGCTCTGCCTTGACTCGTTGACACGTTAGACACCTTGAGATAAATAAATACTATCTCTCTTCATATCGCCCCACCAAAATGTATGTCAAGATCATGATACATTTTAGTACTCCCAGATGGATTGCAAATGGTGTGTTATATCGCCTCCATCATGATTTTATACTTTAAATCGTGGTCGTTAGGAACACAAAAGTCCGGAGTTGACTCAAGTATTCCTTCTTCATCAATTCTTGCTTCCTAAGATAGCACCTTCTTGCACTTTCTTCCTTATATAATGCATCAACTCCAGTGTCCGTAGGTTGAGCGCCTTTTAACTTTATCGATTAAAGTCGGTTCTACTCAGTATATTCGCCATCATCACGTGGGTCCCTCGAGTCTTTATCTCTATCTCCATCCTTTGCAAGTCATATAAAATGGGCTTTTGCGTTGACAATATCACACTCGTGCGCATATGATCTTCTACTTAATGCGTCACCACTGGCGCTCACTTTTCCAGGATGGTATTGGATGGTATGATCATAATCTTTCAACAGTTCAAGCCAACGTCGCTGTCGCATGTCGAGTTCCTTTTGAGTGAAGAAATATTTGAGGCTTTTATGATCTGTAAAGATCTCCACTTTCTCCCCATACAAGTAATGCCTCCAAATCTTTAGTGCAAAAACGACTGCTGCCAACTCTAGATCATGGGTAGGGTAATTCCTTTCATATTCTTTTAGTTGTTGTGAGGCATAGGCTATGACTTTCCCATGTAACATGAGAACACAACCTAACCCTTTACCCGAAGCATCACTATAGATGACAAATCCCTCCGAGCCAGATGGTATTGTCAGAACATGTGCTGAAATGAGTCTCCTCTTAAGTTCTTAAAAACCCTTCTCACATTCCTCGCTCCAACCGAATTTTGTATCTTTCCGAGTCAGCTGAGTTAATGGAGTAGCGATTCGAGAAAATCCTTCCACGAATCTCCGATAATAACCAACTAAGCCGAGAAAGCTACGTACTTCGGTCACTGATTTAGGTTGCTCCCAGCTTTGAATAGCTTCAATCTTTGCTGGGTTAACAGATATTCCATGACTTGATACCACTTGCTCAAGGAATGCTACTTCCTCAAGCCAAAACTCGCATTTCTTCAACTTGGCATAAAGCTTATATTCACGAAGCTTTTAGAGTATCAGCCTCAAGTGTTGCTTATGATCTTCACGGCTTTTGGAATAAATAAGGATGTCATCAATAAAGACGACCACAAAGTGATCCAAATATTCCTTGAATACTCGGTTCATCATATCCATGAAGGCAGCAGGAGCATTAGTCAATCCAAAAGACATGACTAGAAATTCATAATGCCCATACCGAGTTCTGAAAGCCGTCTTTAGAATGTCATCGGTTCTAATCTTCAATTGGTGATATCCGGAACGAAGATCAATCTTGGAAAGAATTTGGCTCCTTGTAACTAGTCAAACAGGTCATCAATATGTGGCAATGGGTACTTATTTTTGATGGTGACATGGTTCAACTCCCGATAATCAATACAAAGTCGCATACTCCCATCTTTCTTTTCCACGAATAGAACAGGAGCACCTCAAGGAGAAGTACTAGGATGAATGAAACTGATGTCTAACAATTCCTGCAGTTGGGTCTTTAACTCCTGAAGTTCAATAGGAGCCATTCCATATGGGGATTTGGAAATAGGTTTTGTACCAGGTTCAAGGTCGATACAAAATTCAATTTCACGCTCTGGGGGTAGGCCAGGAAGTTCTTTAAGGAATACGTCAGGAAATTCATAAACAATAGAAATATCATTCAAAACTGACGTATTTTTATTTAGCTCCGTGACATGAGCTAAGAAAGCTTGACATCCGTTTTTCAATAAACGAATAGCTTTATGGCTTGAGATAATAGTGATTGATTTTAATGGTTTGGTTGCTTGAATTCGCATTATAGGTTGGTTAGGAATATGAAAGCTAACAACCTTACGAAAATAATCAATTTTTGCATGATGAGTAGTTAACCAATCAATCCCTAGAATTACGTCAAATGCAAGTATTTTCAATGAAATAAGATCAACAGGTAATGTGAGGGTACCGATTTGAATTAAACAAGACTTTTATACAGTGGATGTAATGAAGGTTTCTCCCAATGGAGTTTCAACAAATAAGTCAAAGTCCAATTTCTCCGGAGTCAAATTTAAACGTTGAACGCAAGTAGGAGAAATAAAAGAATGGGTAGAACCGGTATCAAATAAGGTATATATTTCTCTAGAGTTTATGATAAGCTTACCCGTGATGACCTCGTTCGGGTTCCTTACTTTCTGGGAGGTCACGACAAACGCTCTCCCTTGAACTATCGATTTTGTCTTATCTGGGACGACCATTGATGCCTCCATCCCAGCTGGACTTGTCTTCGGTGCACGCCAAAATCGGGCCAGGTGACCTTCTCCTCCACATTTGAAGCATATGATAGGTGGTCGTTCTCCTTCCTTAACGACAGGTGCTGATGCTGACGTCTTTCCATCATTGTTGAATCTCCTCTTCTTGAAATGTCCATTCTTATTGTTTTGGCCATGATTACCAATCAAGTGGTTACCATTTCGCATGTTGATTCCTCCACGCTTATTGTCACCGCTCGATGATCGTATCACCGGTATTATCATCATTTTATATACCGCTTCTTTTGGTTGGGTTGACTCATTATCGCACTCCAATAATCGAGCCCTATTAACAACATCCTCAATACAAACACGCTTTATGAGAGATAAGTTATTGACGTATCTCGGTTTCAAACCTCTTAGAAATATTCGCGTCATTCTCTCCCTCATTATCAACCAAATGTTATCCAAACCGACAAATTTCGACAAACTTGGCTTCGTCTCGCGACACTATCGTGTTGTTTGCTTCGCTTTAATGAACTCTACCTCTTTCATGTGACGAATACTTTCGGGAAAGTACTTGTCGTTGAAAAGTTCTTGAAATTTCTCCCAATACATCTTCAGTGCGGCAGGTTGAGTACGCTTTATAGATTCCACACGAAAGAATCACCTCCTCACAATACGGCGTGGCAAAGGGAACCTTTTTCTCCTCGGAGTAACCCAAGACATCAAATATCTTGTTGATCTATTTTATCCACGTCTCCGCCTTAAGTGATTTTGGCTCTCCAAAAAACTCCGGTGGTCCCAGCTCCTTGAACTGTTTGGCAGTGACCGTCCGAGAGTTGCCAGTGTTTCCACCTGCATTTTGGACAGGAGCCGCTCTCGCCTGATGTTGCATGAATTGCTTGAAGCCTCAAAACATTCCATCGTTCATCATTTGGTCAGTGTTGTTGTTTGCATGAGGATTTTTGTCTTCCTGATGCACATTGTCCTTGTTATTGATCTGTGGAGACTCAATGGTCTCCTGTGCTCCATTGATGTTCTCAACATTCTCGGATGTCATTTTCAAATACTCCCACAAAACAAGGGTTAATTAACATATCACATATTATCCCTATACTCTGACCGACCAATTAAATACCAAATAAACTTAGGTAGGTCAGACTAGCGAAGAATTCCCCATCTCTCCTCCTAGTTCTTGTCTCACATCTTAGCCAGGATCATATCCCTAAGCTTTGATACTAATCATGAGCCCCCAAAATAGGTATACATCACCTATTCTCGAGTCAGTCAAATACATGGTACAAAATTTAGATACAAACTTAAATATACAACATGAAATTTGTGAGTTTTAATACAATCATTGTCTTCTGATAAAGATATAAAAACTCAAAATAAGTACTCAATACATTTATTATCACACTATTTCACAGAATAGTGAGGACTACTAATACTATCATCTAGACCGTCACTCCGTTCTTTGACTCGTTCCAGCTATATTCTCATTTCCTGAAGAGAACAGTGAAAGAAAGGGTGAGCTCAACTAGACCAGTAAGAAATATTATGACTAAGATAATGCAGGATAAATTATCATTAGCCTTCAACAATGTTAAACTGATAAAATACAAAAGACATCAAGTTTAACTGCAGCGAAACAAGCAATCCATTAAAAGAGTCTAGTAGAGAATAAAGTCTACTATCTTTTATGATTTAAAAAGGTTTTTTTATTCGTCACTTTTATCGCTGAGACTCAGCTTAATAAATAATCCACATCATCCCTGCACTACGACCAATGATATTCATTATGGTCACGACCACAAATTATCCATGCACTACGGGCCAAGGATATTCGTGTATTCATCAATGGTCATGATCATGCTAACAACTGTCCATCAATGCACTACGGGCCAATGAGAACTTTTACCATATCATTTGTAACATTACGATCATGATTACAATCAATAATCCTCGTCATCATAATCATACCAAGTCCATCTATGCACTACAAGCCACAGATGACTTTCAACATAATATAAACATGAGGATGATGACAATGATATAAGAATTCAATAAAACAAGTTCAAGAATTAATTTAATCAGGAACTAATAACATCCAAATTGTCAACATGATACTTCTTTGTAGAGTAAAATTAGAGAATGCTCAGAAGAATATTTCCATGAAAAGATACTGGATGAAGCGCAAATATCAAGGATATTCCACTAATTTCATGGAGTATAGAAGTTAAAACTTTAACCAACTGAGTATAATAAAGAATGGAATAACAAAAGAAATCACCAGGCATGCGATGTATCGCATGCACAAGCGGTTATTCCAACAGTAATAATAAAGATTTTAACTAGTCCCATAAAAAAGCATGACGTGATATTCCAATAGAATAATAAAGATTTTAACTGTGTCCCACAGAAAAGCAGAGACAGGATATTCCAATAGAATAATAAAGATTATAATCGTGTCCCAATATAAAATGCATGTGATATGATATTCCAATGTAACAATAAAAGATGGAATAATGTAAGAATTTCACCAAGTATATGGTAGCTCACAGATACAAAAGTTATTCCAACAGAATAATAAAGAATGGAATAACAGAAGTTCTCTTCATGAATACAAAAGTAATAATACCCCTTACCTCAGAAGAAACTGGATACTAGAATAGTGAGGTAACCGGCTTCTCTTCTTCTATAGATTTTCTCTCTATAGCTTCTCTCTATAATTTCTCTCTATAATAATTGCTCTATAGCTTTAGTGAATTAGTGAGAAATGAAGGAAGAATGAGCTTCTATTTATAGAAAAATATAGTTTCGCTAATTGCACGTTTTGGGGCTCGAAAAATTACAGTACAATACCTCCAACTTTTCTTTCATTTTTAATTTAGTCCTACAAGTATTATCAAACTTGCACCACCTCCCCTAATAGTAAATAATGTGAATCAATAGTTCAATCATGTGAATAAATAGTTATAATCATGTGAAAATACGAATTACGGTATAGTACCTCCATCTATACCTCCATCTTTAATTTAATCATGCAAGTATTATCAATCTTGCACCAACTCCCCTAATAGTATAAGAATGTGATTCAATAGTACACACATGTGAACAAATAGTTATATAAGCATGTGAATTAGTAGCAATTAATTGCTCATTTATCCGATAAATTCCTCGATTTATCAATATAACCCTCAGACATCAATTATCATCGGAATAGATGTCAATTTCCACTAACACGAATAATCCCAACACAATGGAACTATCAAATT
Organism: Panax quinquefolius; assembly: GCA_020205615.1. Lineage (NCBI taxonomy): Eukaryota > Viridiplantae > Streptophyta > Magnoliopsida > Apiales > Araliaceae > Panax > Panax quinquefolius. Next base: position 82,662,843 of record CM035168.1, read on the forward strand.
TATCTTTAATCAACACGAACTTATTCATAGGATTTCTCCCTATTGGCGCGCAATTAGGTGACCAAACCTCTCCTTGGCAGAACTTCTGGACATTGTAAATATTGCAATTTAATAATATGAATAACTTTGTCGCCTCAATTATTGATTAAATAATATATTATATAATGCAGATGATACTGTGACAATAATCGAATCAATAATATAAGAGATATGATGCAACAATTACTATAGCAATAATTGAGTATAACTGAGTGATTTCTCACGTAAGCATCAATAATCAATACCGGTATACTCTACTATGCAACCAAAGCATATATAATACTTTTTTACTACCGAGTAGTTCAACAAGATAATTCAGTAAAACTTCCGCCGTTATTTTTAAAAAATATTTTTTGTCGCTTTCTCAATCCGACAATAATTACATTGCTAGGGTCCACCAATGATTGCTTGTGGTTGCATTTAATATTCCCTACTAAAACGAATATTTCCCACCAATCAATATAATATAACAACTTGCATACTTTGCAGAATTTATAAATACTACCCACAACTATAACATTATAACAAATTCATTCCATAATATTCAAAAATGACAATTATAGAAAAACCATCTTTATTCATAAAAGTTTGGGTCTTACATTTGATATCTTGGGATGCTCCGAGGAGCAAAAGGTTCCCTTCACCACCTTTATGTTGCGTGAAGAGGCAGATTACTGGTGGGAATCTATAAAACTTAACCAGCCTGACGCACTCAAGATGTCTTGAGAGAAGTTCCAAGAGCTGATCAACGACAAGTACTTTCCCGAAAGTATTCGTCACATGAAGGAGGTGGTGGAGTTTATCAAGTTGGAGCAAAACAATATGACCGTGTCGCAATACGAGGCTAAATTTGTGGAGTTATCCCGGTTTGCATCCCATTTGGTCGATAATGAGGAGTGAATGACGCGAATGTTTCTAAGAGGTTTGAAACCCGAAATACATCAATACCTCATTTCTCATAAATTGTGATTGTATTCAGATGTAGTGAATAGGGCTCAGTTATTGGAGCGCGATAATGAGCCAGCCCAACCAAAGGATAACGAGCAACAACATGATAATAATCGTACCGGTGGAAACGGCCATCGGAACAATGATAACCATCGTGGGGGAAATTATCATGGCAAGAATGGTAACCACTTCGGTGGTAATCATGGCCAAGATAATAGGAGTGAAAAATTCAAGAAGAAAAGGTTCAACGATGATGGAAAGACGTTAGCACCAGCACTTGTTGTTAAGGAAGGAGAACGAATCACCGGTCGATGTTACAAATGCTGGGAAGGAGGGACACATCACCAAAACAAAGACGCAGAGTCCAAAGCGTGTTTTAATTGCGGAAGAGAAGGTCATTTAGCTCAATTTTATCGTGCACCAAAGTTAAGTCCAGCTAGAACGGTGGCACCAAAGGCGGATTCGGACAAAACAAAGTTGGTGGTTTTAGGAAGAGCGTTTTTCCCGACTTCTCAAAAAGCGAGTAACCTGAACGAAGTGAGCACGAGTTAGTTAATTATAAATTCTTGTGAAGTCTATACCTTATTAGATATTGATTCTACCCATTTTTTATCTCTCTTACTTGCACTCAACGTTTAAATTTGACCCCAGAGAAGTTAGACTTTGACTTATCGGTTGAAACTTCGTTAGTAGAAACCTTCATTTCATGTGCTATCCAAGTCTTGGATGAGAGTCACAGTTTTTAAATGATATTTCCATTGTTAATAAATTTTCTGACGTATTCTCGAAGAACTTCCTAGCCTACCCCTAGAGCGTGAAATTGAATTTTGTATTGACCCCAATACAAAACCCATTTCTTCAACCAAAACGAACGTATCATGCGCCAAGGACGTTGGCTCGAGCTGTTGAAGATTACGACTATACCATTCAATATCATCGTGGAAGAGCGAACGTTGTAGCTGACGTGTTGAGTAGAAGATCATATGCGTTTATGAGTGCGATGTTGTTAACACAAAAATCCATTTCGTATAACTTATAAATGATGAAGATAGAGTTAAAGACTCTAGGGACCCACGTGAAGATAACGAATATACGAGTAAATTCGTCTTTAATCGATAAAGTTAAAGCCGTACAAGCTACATACGCAGAGCTGATGAATGTGAAGAAGAAGGTTCAAGAGGGCGTTATTCTAGAAGCAAGAATTGATGAAGAGAGGAAATCTCAACCCTCGATTTAATTGGCCCATTTGAAATCCTTGATCGAGTAGGAACTGTGGCCTATAGAATCATTTTACTACCAAGTATGTCGCGTGTTCAAAACGTTTTTTACGTATCGATGTTACGTAAATATGTGGATGACCCGAACCAAATTATTAAATTAGAACTACACGAGATAGCAGAAGATTTAACGTATAAGGAGATACATGTTAAAATCTTCGATAAGAAGGATCGTATTCAATACTCAAAGGTTATACCTTAAGAGTTAGAATCTGAAATGAAGTCAATGTATCCTCACCTCTTTGGCATACCAGGTACGTACATAAATTTCGAGGGAAAAATTTCATAAGGAGGGGAGATTGTAAGACCCCAAATTTTATGAATAAAGATTTAAATTTCTCGAAATATTTTTTTGAATATTATGGTGTGGATTTGATATAATGTTATAGTTGTGGGTAATATTTACAAATTTTGCAAAGTAAGCAAGTGGTTATATAATATTCGATTGGTCGAGGAATATTCTTTTTGTCGGGGAATATCCGTACGACAGCATAATCATTGGTGGACTCCACAACGAAAGTATTGTCGTAGCTAGAAAACGACAAAATTATCTTTTTATAAAAATAACGGCGAAAGTATTACCGTTAAAATTGTTGAACTACCCGGTAGTGAAAGTATAGTAATACGCATGGTTGCATAGTAGCACACAGTATTGATTATTAATGCTTACCTAAGAAGTCACTCAGTTATACTCAATTATTGCTACAGTAATTGCTGCATCATATCTCTCATATTATTGATTCGATTATTGTCATAGTATCATCTGCATAATATGTTATATTATTAAATCAATAATTGAGACGACAAAGTTATTCATATTATTAAATTGCAATATTTACAATGTCTAGAAGTTCTGTCAAGGAGAGGTTTGGTCATCTAATTGCGCGTCAATAAGGAGAAATCCTTATCGGAAAGCCCCCTCTTTCCTGAGAACGACCTGATTGTTAAATATTGTGAGTTATAGTATTAATGATGAATAAGTTTGTGTTGATTAAAGATGAATTTGATAGTTCCAATGTGTTAGAATTATTAGTGTTAGTGAAAATCGACATTTATTTCGATGATAATTGATGTCTGGGGGTTATATTGATAAATCGAGTAATTAATCGGATAAATGAGCAATTAATTGCTACTAATTCACATGCTTATATAACTATTTGTTCTCGTGTGTGTACTATTGAATCACATTCTTGTACTATTAGGGGAGTTGGTGCAAGATTGATAATACTTGCATGACTAAGTTAAAAATGGAGGTATAGATGAAGGTACTATACTGTAATTCATATTTTTACATGATTATAACTATTGATTCATATTATTTACTATTAGGGGAGGTGGTGCAAGTTTGATAATACTTGCAGGACTAAATTAAAAATAAAAAAAAAGTTGGAGGTATTGTACTATAATATTTCGAGCCCCAAAACGTGCAATTATCGAAACTATATTTTCCTATAAATAAAAGCTCATTCTTCCTTCATCTCTCATCAATTCACTAAAGCTTTAGAGCAATTATTATAGGGAGAAATTATAGAGAGAAAGAAGAAGAGAAGTCTGCTACCTCTCTACTCTAGTATCCAGTTTCTTTCTAAGGTAAGGGGTATTATTTCTTTCGTATTCATGAGGAGAGCTATTGTTATTCCATTCCTTGTTATTCATTTGAATAACTCAGATACGCTGGACTCACCGTATACATGGTGAAATTCTTCTGTTATTCCATTCTTTATTATTCTGTTGGAATATCCTGTCTGTGCGGTTTACGCATGACCTGGTTTCATTCTTTATTATTTTGTTGGAATATTTTGTCTGTGCGAATTATGCATGACCTGGTTCCATTCGTTATTATTTTGTTGAAATATCCTGTTTGTGCGAATTACGCATGACCTGGTTCCGTTATTTATTATTCTATCGGAATAACCTGTCTGTGCGGTCTATCACATGCCTGGTGAATTTTTTTGTTATTCCATTCTTTATTATTCTTTTGGAATAACCTGTCTATGCGGTCTATCGCATACTTGGTGAATTCTGTTGTTATTCCATTCTTTATTATTCTGTTGGAATATCCTGTCTGTGCGGTTTACGCATTACCTGGTTCCATTCTTTATTATTCTGTTGAGAATAACTTGTCTATGCGGTCTATCGCATGTATGGTGAATTCTTCTGTTATTCCATTCTTCATTATTCTGTTAGAATAACCCGTCTATGTGGATTACCGCATGCATGGTGAATGATCCTTTGTATTCATATGAATAGTATTTTTATTCAAAAGGGGTTTCTGCCAGAGGCAGTTTTATAATTTTTCTGACCCTAAAAAATTTTGGAAAAATTTGAAATGATAATTTGATGAGTTTTCTAGATTGTTTCCAAAAATGGCGATTTTTGGATGTATAGATTAAGAGTTATGGATTTTATGGGAAAAGACTATTTTAAAAGTAAACCCTTATATCTCTTTGTGGTTAACTCCAAAATTGGTGAAATTTTTATTGGGAGTACATGTATATAACAGGAGTATACCCTATAAATTTTGGAATTTTTGGACAAAAGTACAATTTATGATAAATGTCTAAATATTCGGCAGTTTTGGCCATATGAAAAATAGTAAATGAATTTTAAAATTTTTGAGAAAAGTATATGTTCAATATGGGACTATATTCTGCTAAATCCCAGAAAAGAAATATTTTTGGGACTGATTTGGTATTTTTCATGAAAATGAACTAGTTATGAGTAAATGAATTAAATATGTCATGTGAAGTAACAAAATTGGAAAATAGGATTTTATGGCTTGGGAATCCTATATAAGGTATATGCAGATTTTTGATGAGTGATTTGATCATTGGTGATGAAATTTTATGAGTATGACATTTTTGAATGATTAAATGCATTATTTGGTAAAGTGTAAACAATTAAATTAAATTATTTATAAGTTTAAGAAGTGATTAAAATATTGTTATAATATTAACAATAGTAGATTATGAGTTTATTAAGTGATTGATAATATTTGGATAAATTTAAAAGTCTTTAATATTTATCCTTGTTTTCGTTTGATTAATGCTTATAATATTGTCATCATTCTCATGCTTATATTATGATAAAAGTCATCTTTGGCTTACGTGCATAGATGGACTTGGTATGATTATGACCAGGGTTTATTCAATATAATCATGACCGTAATGTGACGAATGATGTGGTAAAAGTCCTTAGTGGCCTGTAGTGCATTTATGGATAATTTTTGGTATAAATATAACCAGGGATTATTCGGTATAGTCATGACCATTGATGATTCAATGAATATCCTTGGCTCATAGTGCAGGGATGATTCGATGATGTGGTTTATTTATTAAGATGAGTCTAAGCGATAAGAATTGATGAAAACATTTTAAAACATAGAAGATAGTAGATATCATGCTCTACTTGACTCTTCTAATTGATTGTTTATTCCACTGCAGTTAAACTTGATATCTATTATATTTTATCAGTTTAACATTGTTGAAGGCTAATGATAATTTATTCTGCATTATCTTAGTCATAATATTTTTTACTGGGCTAGTTGAGCTCACCCTTTCTTTCACTGTTCTCTTCAGGAAATGAGAATATAGCTGGGACGAGTCAGGGAACGGAGTGATGGTTTAGATGATAGCATTAGTAGTTCTCACTATTCTATTAAATAGTGTGACAATAACTGTAATGAGGACTCCATTGAGTGTGGATATTGTCTAGATGACAACATTCTTATTAAAACTCTCAGTTTATGTTTTGTCGTATTTTACACGACTGTTGTATAATTAAGTTTTATTTGTATTTTGTACCATGTAATTGGCGACCCAAGATGGGTGATGTATACCTGTTTTGGGGGCGTCACACCAGCCATCAATTATCATCGGAATAGATGTCGATTTCCACCAACACTAATAATCTCAACACAATGGAACTATCAAATTCATCTTTAATCAACACGAACTTATTCATCATTAATATTATAACTCACAATATTTAATAACCGTGTCGTTCTCGTGAAAGAGGGGCTTTACGATAAGGATTTCTCCTTATTGGCGCGCAATTAGATGACCAAACCACTCCTTGACAGAACTTCTAGACATTGTAAATATTGCAATTTAATAATATAAATAACTTTGTCGTTTCAATTATTGATTTAATAATATAACATATTATGCAGATGATACTGTGACAATAATCGAATCAATAATATGAGAGATATGATGCAATAATTACTGTAGCAATAATTGAGTATAACTGAGTGACTTCTTACGTAAGCATCAATAATTAATACCGTGTGCTACTATGCAACCACGCATATTACTGTACGTTTACTACCGGGTAGTTCAACAGTTTTAACGGTAACACTTTCCTCGTTATTTTTATAAAAAGATAATTCTGACGTTTTCTAACTACGACAATACTTCCGTTGTGGGGTCCACTAATGATTGTGCCGTCGTACGAATATTCTCCGACAAAAAGAATATTCCCCGACCAATTGAATATTATATAACAACTTGCATACTTTGCAAAATTTATAAATATTACCCTCAACTATAACATTATATCAAATCCACACCATAATATTAAAAGAAAATATTTCGAGAAATTTAAATCTTTATTCATAAAATTTGGGGTCTCACAATTATAACTAGAGATTATTCGGTATAATCATGACCATTGATGATTATATGAATATCCTTGACCGTAGTGCAGGGATGATTCAATGATGTGGATTATTTGTTAAGCTGAGTCTCAGCGATAACAATTGATAATACACTTTTAATTCGTAGAAGATAGTAGATATCATGCTCTACTTGACTCTTCTATAATACAGTTGTATGTCTTTGGCCTGTAGTGCAAAGATGAATTGTTAATGAATATTTTTGGCCGTAGTGCAAAGATGGATTTATTAGTATGATTATGAGCAGGAATTGTGATTTGGTATAACCATGATTTTTGATATTTCAGGTGAAGATAGGTGATGAAAATTATCTTCGTCCTTGGTGCGAAGAGGAATTTAGAATCACAATTATGATTATGAGTTATTCATATGATTATGGATAGGAATTGTTGATTGATGTTACAGGGATAAAATATTATTAGTGGACTTTTAACATGGAGAAGATAATAGATCTGATGGTCTATTTGACTCTTCTAATGGATTGCTCGTTCCGCTGTAACTATGGTTGAAAAGTTTTATCATCTACCATATGTTCTAAATCTCTGATTTATTACTGATGAAGGCTATTGATGATGTAAATTATCTTTAGTCATGATATTCTTTCTTGGGCAGTTGTGCTCACCCTTTTTGCTTCACAATTCCTTTCGTGTAATAAGAGTGTAGGTAGGGTTGAAGCGGGGTAACAGGAGAATAGAACGGTGGTCTATAGTCATTGAGGTTCTCCTTAAATAGTATGAAAATAATTTTATTGAGAACTTTAGATAAGTGTGTCGATTATTGTATACGCTATTTGATATTTAATTTTGGTGAACCGAATAGGGTGAGGTGAACCCAACTTTGGAAGGGTGTTTTGCCACTATCATACAAGATGTCTAATGACATACAACCTCGTGTTATCATAAGACGGGGTTGTGCACATCCACTTCTTTGAGTATATCTACGAGCACTACCTATATAATCTTGGAGTTTATTTGAAATATAATTATCAGCTGGAGAAAACGGAGATAATTATATGTCAAGAGAAGACTCACCATTGGAAAGAAGGTGATAGCAATCTTCTTGTTTTTCTTTGGGGACTATTGGGTCAACCAAGGATAATTCTGTGGACATATGATATCTATCATAACCTAGACGCATGGCCTCCTATGTACAAAGGTTTCCTTGAGCACTTCCCAAAGACTTTAATTTCTAAAATAGTTATGAACTGTACTTTTATGTAAGGTACCATTGTAAGGTTGTGGTCAAGGCACCATGAGAGTTACATACATTTGTATTAAAACTCACAGTTTAACTGTGGTCGTATTCTGCATGACAGTTCAATAGTTGTAAAAATGAAGTTTGTATTTGATTTTTATAGGGTGATATCTGGTGACTCAGAATGGGTCGTGTGAACCTATTTTGGGGGTGTCACAAATGGTATCAGAACTTAGGGATATGGTCGCTGGCGGAGATAAGAGTCTAGAACTAGGAGGGGAGAGACGCGTTATATACTTCGCTAGTGTGTGACTTACCTAAGCTGAAATTGTTTACTTGATATGTTGACAAATTGTGATATGTCAATTAACCTTTGTTTTGAAGATATATTCTAGAATGATATCTGGAATACAGGAGATGAGCAATGGAAAAATCATGATACAAAGGATATAACCGGGAAGGTACAATCCAAAAAGAAAGCAAGGTATTCTCATCTCTTCGAACTACCAGGTACGTAAATTTCAAGGGCGAAATTTCATAAGGAGGGGAGATTGTGAGACCCCGAATTTTATGAAATGAAAGTATTCAATTTTATTATAATTATTCTATTTAGTAAATGATTAAATTGATAAAAGGTTAAAGTTAAGGGTGATATGTGAAAATTTTTCAAAGTATGCAAGTTGTTATAAAATATTCGTTTAGTCGGGGAATATCCGTAGGACGACACAATCATTGGTAGACCCCATAACAGAAGTATTGTCATATTTAGAAAATGACAGAATTATCTTTTTATAAAAATAACGACGAAAGTGTTACCGTTAAAACCGCTGAACTACCCGGAGTAAAAAAATGCGATGTCTGGCGGGTTGCATAGTAGCACACGGTATTGATTATTGATGCTTACTTGAGAAGTCACTCAGTTATACTCAATTATTGCTACAGTAATTGCTGCATCATATCTCTCATATTATTGATTCAATTATTGTCACAATATCATCTGCATAATATGTTATATTATTAAATCAATAATTGAGACGACAAAGTTATTCATAATATTATTTGCAATATTGACAATGTCTAGAAGTTCTGTCAAGGAGAGGTTTGGTCACCTAATTGTGCGTTAATAAGGAGAAATCCTTATCGGAAAGCCCCCTTTTTCCTGGGAACGACCTGTTTGTTAAATATTGCGAATTATTATAATAATGAATAAATGTTATTAAAAATTGAATTTGAGTTCGGAGTTGAATTTGGAGACACGAACGTGATATTTGAGTCCGGAGTGATGAAATTAGTAAAAATAGACTATAAACACAAAATTTATCGGGGTTGACTTTTTGGTCAAAATGTCAATAGTTGACTTTTTTGGAAAAAGTCAAACTTTAAAATTTTAAAAATAAATTTTTGATAAAAATAGTTCCATTGTGTTGGGATTATTAGTGTTAGTAAAAATCGATATTTATTTTGATATTAATTGATGTCTGGAAGTAATATTGACCAATCGGGTAATTAACCGGATAAATGAGCATTTAATTGCTATTAATTCACATGATTATAACTATTTGTTTACATGTGTGTACTATTGATTCACATTCTTCTACTATTAGGGGAGGTGGTGCAAGATTGATAATACTTGCATGACTAAGTTAAAAATGGAGGTATAGATGGAGTACTTATCTTTGTAATTCAGTATTTTCACATGATTATAACTATTGATTCACATGATTGAACTATTGATTCACATTATTTACTATTAGGGGAGGTGGTGCAAATTTGATAATACTTGCAGGACTAAATTAAAAATGAAGAAAAAGAGGGAGGTATTATAATGTAATATTTCGAGTCCCAAAACGTGCAATTATTGAAACTATATTTTTCTATAAATAGAAGCTCATTCATTCTTTATTTCTCACCAATTCACTAAAGCTATAGAGCAATTATTATAGAGAGAAATTATAGAGAGAAGGGAGAAGAGAAGTCTGTCACCTCATTATTCCAGATTTCTTCTAAGGTAAGGGATATTATTATTATAGTAAGTGGTATTATTTCTTTCATATTCATGACGAGAGCTATTGTTATTCCATTCTTTATTATTATGTTGGAATAACCTGTCTATGCGAAGTACCGCATACATGGTGAAATTTTTCTGTTATTCCATTCTTTATTATTCTGTTGGAATATTCTGTCCGTGCGGATTACGCATGACCTGGTTCCATTCTTTATTATTCTGTTGGAATATCCTGTTTGTGCGTATTACGCATGACCTGATTCTGTTCTTTATTATTTTGTTGAATATCCCGCCTATGCGCAGTATTACGCATGACACGGTTCCGCTTCTTTATTATTACATTGGAATATCCTATCATCGTGAATTACGCATGACTTAGTTCCATTATTTATTATTCTTTTGGAATAACTCGTTCATGCATGCGATTTATCGCATGCACAGTGAATTCTTTTGTTATTCCATTCTTTATTATTACATTGGAATAACTTTTTATCTCGCTAACTCACCGCATGCATGGTGAATTCTTACATATTCCATTCTTTATTATTACATTTGGAATAACTTTTTACATGTGGATTACCACATGTATGGTGAATGATCATTTGTATTCATTCTTTATTAAATTTTGGAAATGATCTGTCTACGTGGATTACCGCATGGCGAGTGAAAATCCATTTGCAGTTTCGTAATTTTTCTGACCTTCAAAAATTCTAGAAAAATTTGAAATGATATTTTGTTGAGTTTTCTAGATTGTGTCCAAAAATGACGATTTTTGGATGTATAGATTAGGAATTATGAATTTTATGGGAAAAGACTATTTTAAAAGTAAACCCTTATAACTCCTTGTGGTTAACTCCAAAATTAGTGAAATTTTTATTGGGAGTACATGTATATAACAGAGCATACCCCTGTAAATTTTGGAATTTTTGGACAAAAGTACAATTTATGATAAATGTCTAAATATTCGGCAGTTTTAGCCATATGAAAAATAGTAAATGAGTTTTAAAAATTTCGAGAAAAATATATGTTCAATATGGGACTATTTTCTGTTAAATCCCAGAAAAGAAATATTTTTGGGACTGATTTGGTATTTTTTATGAAAATGAACTAGTTATGAGAAAATAAATTAAATATGTTATGTGAAGTAATAAAATTGGAAAATAGGATTTTATGGCTTGGGAATCCTATATAGGGTATATGAAGATTTTTGATGAGGGATTTGATCATTGGTGATGAAATCTAATGAGTATGACATTTTTGAATGATTAAATGTATTATTTGGTAAAGTGTAAACAATTGAAATAAATTGTTTATAAGTTTAAGAAGTGATTAAAATATTGTTATAATATTAATAATATTAGATTATGAGTTTACTAAGTGATTGATAATATTTGGATAAATTTAAAGTCTTTAATATTTATCCTTGTTTTCGTTTGATTAATGCTTATATCATTATCATCATCCTCTTGCTTATATTATGATGAAAGTCATCTATGGCTTACGTGCAAAGATGGACTGTTAATTATTGGTTTTATAGTTGAATATCTTTGGCTTACGTGCAAAGATGGACCGTCGATTATTGGTTTTACAGTTGTATATCTTTGGCTTACGTGCAAAGATGGACTATTGATTATTGGTTTTACAGTTGTATATCTTTGGCTTACATGCAAAGATGAACTATTGATTGGTGAGTATCTTTGGCTTATGTGCATAGATGAACTGTTTATTGGTATGATTATGACCAGGGATCATTCGGTATAATCATGACCCGTAATGTTATAGATGATGTGGTAAAAGTCCTCATTGGCTCGTAGTGCATTGATGGACAGTTATTGGTATGATTATAACCAGGGATTATTCGGTATAATCATGACCATTGATGATTACATGAATATCCTTGGCCGTAGTGCAGGGATGATTCAATGATGTGGATTATTTATTAAGCTGAGTTTAAGAGATAACATATTGATAATACACTTTTAATTCGTAGAAGATAGTAGATATCATGCTCTACTTGACTCTTCTATAATACAGTTGTATGTCTTTGGCCTGTAGTGCAAAGATGAATTGTTAATGAATATCCTTGGCCGTAGTGCAAAGATGGATTTATTAGTATGATTATGAGCAGGAATTGTGATTTGGTATAACCATGATTTTTGATGTTTTAGGTGAAGATAGGTGATGAAAATTATCTTCGTCCTGGGTGCGAAGAGGAATTTAGAATCATAATTATGATTATGAGTTATTCATATGATTGTGGACAGGAATTGTTGATTGATGTTACAGGGATAACACATTATTGGTGGACTTTTAACATGGAGAAGATAATAGATCTGATGGTCTATTTGACTCTTCTAATGGATTGCTCGTTCCGCTGCAACTATGGTTGAAAAGTTTTATCATTTACCATATGTTCTAAATATCTGATTTATTACTGATGAAGGCTATTGATGATGTAATTATCTTTATTCATGCTATTCTTTACTAGGCTAGTTGTGCTCACCCTTTTTGCTTCACAATTCCTTTCAGGTAATAAGAGTGTAGCTAGGTCGAGCGGGGGTAACAGGAGAATAGAACGGTGGTCTATAACTGTTGAGGTTCTCCTTAAATAGTATGGAAACAATTTTATTGAAAACTTTAGATAAGTGTTTCGTATTGTATACGTCATTTGATATTTAATTTTGGTGAACCGAATAGGGTGAGGTGAACCCAACTTTAGAACGGTGTTTTGCCACTATCATACAAGTTGTCTAATGACATACAACTTTGTGTTATCATAAGACAGGGTTGTGCACATCCACTTGCTGAGTATATCTACGAGCACTACCTATATAATCTTGGAGTTTATTTGAAATATAATTCTCACTTAGAGACAACGGAGATAATTATATGTCAAGAGAAGACTCACAATTGGAAAGAAGGTGATAGCAATCTTCTTGTTTTTCTTTGGGGACTATTGGGTCAACCAAGGATAATTCTGTGGACATATGATATCTATCATAACCTAGACGCATGGCCTCCCATGTACGAAGGTTTCCTTGAGCACTTCCCAAAGACTTTAATTTCTAAAACAATTATGGACTGTACTTTTATGTAAGGTACCATTGTAAGGTTATGGCAAGGCACCATGAGAGTTACATACATTTGTATTAAAACTCACAGTTTAACTATGGTCGTATTCTGCACAATAGTTCAATAGTTGTATAAATGAAGTTTGTATTTGATTTTTATAGAGTGATATCTGGCGACTCAGAATGGGTCGTGTGGACTTATTTTGGGGGCGTCACAGCATCACTCATTCTAAGCCGCCAAATACATTGTACAGAATACAACTAAAAACTTAATTATACGATTGTCGTGTAAAATACGACAAAAACATAGCTGAGAGTTTTAACATGAATATTATCTTCTAGACAATATTCAAACTCAAATTCAATCTTCATATAATTATTATTACGCTATTTCACAGAATAGTAAGGACTAATAAAACAACCATCTGAACTGTCATTCCATTCTCCGACTAGTCCCAACTATATTCTTATTTCCTGAAGAGAACAGTGAAGAAAATGGTGAGCTAAACTAGCCCAGTAAAGAAAATTATGACTAAGATAATGCAAAATAAATTATTGTTAACCTTCAACAATATTACAATCGATATAATACAATAGACAACAAGTTTTAGATTAACAACTGCATCGGAACAAGCCATCCATTAGAAGAGTCAAGTAGAGCATGATATCTACTATCTTCTATGATTTAAAAAGTTTATCATCAATTTTATCGCTGAGACTCAGCTCAATAAATAATCCACATCATTGAATTATCTATGCACTATGGGCCAAGGTTATTCATTAGTATCACGTCCACGAATTATCCCTGCACTACAGGCCAATGATATTCGTGTAATCACCAATGGTCATGATCATGCCAACAACTGTCCATCAATGCACTACGGGCCAATGAAGACTTTTATCACATCATTATGGGTCATGATTATACTAAATAATCCCTGGTCATAATCATACCAATCAACAGTCCATCTATGCACTACGGACAAAAAATGACTTTCATCATAATATAAGCATGAGGATGATAACAATGATATAAGAATTCAATTAAAAAAAAGAAAGGATAAATTTTTAAAGATTTATAATTTAATTTATCCAGAATTCAATAATGTCCAAATTGTCAACATGATACTGCTTTGTGGAGTAAAATTCAAGAATAATATTGTATCAAAAATAATTTGGATAGAAAAAAATTAATTTTGTCATGAATTGTACTTCGAGTGAATAGTACCCCGTGAATAGTAATTTGTGAATGGTACTTTGTGAATAGTGTCCCGTGAATAGTACTTTATGAATAGTATCCCGTGAATAGTATTTTGTGAATAGTACCCCGTGAATAGTACCCCGTGAACAGTATTTTGGCATGAAAAAATTTAAAATTATCAAGAATGTTCAAAAAAATATCATTGTGAAACGATACTAGATGAAGCGCAAATTTCAAGAATATTCTACTATTTTCATGGAGTATAGAAGCAATACTTTAATAAAATGAGTGTAGTATTAGGAATACGAAATAAAATAATATTACTTACATACTACAATGTATGGAAGAAAATATTATTTCATACGAATATTAAACAAAATAATATCCCTTACAACTATTGAACGAAGATGATATTCCTTATGAATATTGAACGAAGATAATATTCCTTACGAATATTGAACGAAATAAAATTCTTTACGAATACGAAAAATAATATCGTAAGCGAATATGAAATAAATAATATCCCTTACAACTGTTGAACGAAAATAATATTCCTTACGAATATTGAATTAAGATAATATTCCTTACGAATATTAAACGAAGATAATATTTCTTGCGAATATTGAACGAAATAAAATTTCTTACAAATACGAAAAATAATATCGTAAGAGAATATGAAATAAATAATACCCCTTACCTTAGTAGAAGGCTGGATACTGCAATAGTGAAGTAACAGAATACTCTTCTTCCTTCTTTCTATAGCTTCTCTCTCTATAATTGCTCTTGTGAGTCTTAGTGAATTGGTGAGAATGAAAGAAGAATGAGCTTCTATTTATAGGAAAACATAGTTTCGATAATTGCACGTTTAGGGGCTCGAATTATTACAGTATAATACCTTCATCTTTACCACCATTTTTAATTTAGTCCTTGAAGTATTATCAATCTTGCACAACCTCCCCTAATAGTACATGCATGTGAACTAATAGTTCCATGCATGTGAACCAACAGTAATTTGCATGTGAACCAATAGCAATTAATTGCTCACTAATCCGATTAATTGTTCATTTGGTCAATAATAATAAAACCAGCTAGTCACAAAATTACCTCATCTGAAGGTAATTGGCTCACGAAAGAATTATAGAAAACTAAATGAACAAATATCTTTAATCAACACGAACTTATTCATCATTAATATTATAACTCACAATATTTAACAACCAGATCATTTTCAGGAAAGAAGGGGCTTTTCGATAAGGATTTCTCCCTATTGGCGCGCAATTAAGTGACCAAACCCCTTTCCTCGACAGAACTTTCTAGACATCGTCAATAATGCAAATAATAATATGAATAACTTTGTCGTCTCAATTATTGATTTAATAATATAAAATATTGTGCAGATGATACTGTGACAATAATTAAATCAATACTATGAGAGATAATATGCAACAATTACTATGAGAATAATTGAATAAAACTGAGTGACTTCTCACGTAAGCATCAATAATCAAAGATGTTAGATCCCAGTAGGCACAATAGATCTAGAAGGGGGGTTGAATAGATCCTTTAATTTTAAATACTTTTCTGGTTTATTTTGTATTGCTAGTAATTTAGCATATGACAAACATAAGCATCTTTTCAAGCACAGCGAAATAAGTAAAAGATCCCCTTCATTGATATATTCATAATCATACATACATTGTTCGTAGAGTTAGTTCAGTGGTAAGTAGTTAAAACATACATAGCATTTATAGCAGTTAATGTACATAATATAAATGACATAAAGGAAAAGACACAAGGGATTTTAAGTGGTTCAGAGACTCAAGCTCCTAATCCACTCTTCTGCTTTTAACTAGTAGGATTTCCACTAAGGAAGGGCAATACCCTGAATCACTAAGATTCCTTCAAGGCCAGCAGCCTTGGGACTTTAGTTCACTAAGAACTCTTCAAGGCCAGCAGCCTTGGAACTTCTCTAGTTCCCTAGGAACTCTTCAAGCCCAGTAGGCTTGGAACTTCATTTAGTCCCTCCGGACAAGGACCCCTCAGGCCCTAGCTTCTTGTTGTTGAGTTGTTTGTTTGTTTGTTGGAGTTGGTGCTGAGCTGCTAAGATGTCTTTAAGCTCTGAGCATCTTCTGTACTTAGCAGCTTGGCGTGATCATCCTTGAAGTGCAGTTGAGTGTTTCATGATGCTCAGCTTCTTCAGTTACTCAACCACTTCTGACGATCTCTTAATGAACTGACTTGAATATCATTCTTCTTGATACTTGATGGCTGCACATGATGGGTTTTTAAGATGACTGTAAGCTCTTCTGCTAGGTACTTAGAAACTTTATCATGCTTGACACCATGATGGCGTTGGTGATCTTCTTTCTTGATACTTGATGTCTTCTCATGATGGACTTGCTAAGATGACTGTAGGCTCTTCTCTCTGGTACTTAGAGTCTTCCCATAATGGACATCAAGATGACATGATGCTCTTCTTTCTCTCGGCAGTTCAGAACACTCTTCTTATAGTAGAACTCTCACTTCTACATTGTAGAACTCTCACTTCTACTTCTTTCTTAGTCTATCTCTAAGTGTTCTTGGTGGATCGTAGAGTGAGCCTAAGGACCTTCATTGGTCACTCACTATTTTCGTTGTTGGTTAGATCACCCACCATTTCTCCAAACTCAAAGACCTCCAAAGAACCTTTGATCTTTGAAGCTCTAACTGATTTATACTCCTTCCCAATCTTCCTGTTGGAAAGTATGAAAGTAGTATGCACACAAGCCAATCATGTTTGATGATAAAGCATATACTTTGTAACAATCTTATTCATTTATTAATAAAAAGTATTAATTTATTAAAGGCTTTTAATTATCTACATGATGCTATTTTATAATATATGATAAACCCATAGTTTTAAGCAATGCTTTTAGAATAATGATGATGATCATTCTAATGAGATCTAAATTCTTAGAAAGCTTAAAACAAAAATAGTTCCCAATCATTGGATTACTAAATTGGGGATTAGTGAATTCGGATAGATTGGTACATACGTTGCTTGCTTTCGTTGGATGAGGATGATTGATCTCATGATCATTTGTGTGGAGACACTAAAGCGAGTATGTAGGTGCTTATTAGAGAATAAGTTCATTTGAGCGTGGCTCGCTAAGGAATACCTAATGGAGTTTTACTTGCTTGTCAATAGGAATTCTGTAGTGATAGTAGTACAAGTGATCCTTGGACTTGAGATCATCATAGTATCTTGTGTATGATGAGTTATACTTTGACTTATTCCTTAAGACCCTTAGGGTATATCAAAGGGTATGCTTGGGTATAATAAGTTGTATACATGGAGATAATGTATGATCAATAAAGAATCTACCACTTCTAATAAAGAAGAGAAATGTCCTATGTGATTCGATAAATGACAACCCAAAGAGTCCTTGGCGGCGCGAATGAAATTAGAAAGGAGTTTCTAATTTGCATTATTTGAGTTGTGCATTTAAGGATCGAAATACATATAATTAAATAAAATAAGACTTGATAGTAATTCCATGTCTTATATTTAATTGGGACATTGTATGGTGGAAGGATTGAATTGTCACAGTAACTATTTACTCAAAGGTTCTTTTATGATTAATGTTGAAATCTATATTATCCGGAAAGTCGTTGATCGCTAGGAGAGGCTTATCCTATTGTAGAATAAATATTATTTATTTAAATAAATTAATTGTTTAATTTATTTATTTAAATAAGATTAGAATTGTTCTAATTGATTTATTCACAACCTAGGTTTAATATGGAGAACCTAAAGGTCACACCATAAAAGGAAGAATAATTATTTAAGAAGTTAATGGCATAATCGTAATAATATATTATGTATATTTAATTTAATCTATGGTGATAGAATAAATTAAATAGCTTAATATTATTATTTAATATTTTAGAAATATTAAATATAAATTAATAAGAGGAGTCTTATTAATATTATTACAATTATTATTATTATTTTAATTTCTAAAAGAGTTTAGGAATTAATTTAATATAAGTACTCTCATTTATTCCTAATTAGATTAGGAAGGAAAATTAGTTAAAGGAGTTTAATTAATTATCCCTAATAAGATTAGGGAGCTTAATTAATTAAAAGAATTTAATTAATTAAATAAAACTCAATTCCTTAATTGTTAAGGTGGGTTGCCCACATCTATAAATAAGAGGAGTCTTATTATGGGTGATGGAGTTGTTGACTTTTACAACATACGTGATTCCAATAGTTGGGAGAGTACGCCTTTTTCTATAGAGATAGAAAAACTAGGGTTTAGCCAACCACCCATTTTCTTGAATCTTTATTATTCCTTGGTGGATCACCTCTAGAGGCCAAACATTTGGGTGGCTAACGTTGATCAAAGGAAGGAACCAAACCCGGTGGATTCAAGTTGAACGCGAAAAGGATTGGAGGTGAACTTGTACCTGAGGAAGCTCGAATCTTCAAGGGTATGATTCTTGTTCTTCATATCTTTTCATTTAATTAATAATTGTGCATAAAGGGTGATCCGGGTTTATGGTTTGTAAAAATTTTAAACTATGATTTTTCCACGTTTCCGCATTATTTTGCAATTTGATTGCGGTTTTGAATATTACAAACCTAACAGTGGCATCAGAGCCAAACCTTTATGCAAATTATTAATTGTTCAAATTTGATATGTATATTGATATGTGTTTAGAACAATTTAATTGGGCATAATTTTATTGTATAAAATTTATTAAAAAAAAAACGGAAATCCGTTTGTATTTTTTTTTCTCTCACCTAAACCGTGGCTTGCATGTTATATCCTAATATATATATAATATATATAATATAATCTAACCACAAGGCATCACGTGAATCCTATAGGAGTTATTTATTTTTTATACAAGGGATCTGATCGGATCAAGGGAAACCATGTTAACTAATATATATATATTTGACATATATATATACGGTTATTATATATATATATATATATAATAATTATATATATATTATTCTTAATAATTTTAGAATTAAAATAAAGTTTATTTTAATTTTAAAATAAAAAGTTCATTTTAATCTTAAAATAAAAAGTTTATTTTAATTTTAAAATTAAATTTCATGCTAACTAATTAGAGTTAGAATTGGATTTCAAGATAACTAATTAGAGTTGAAATTGGATTCCATATTTCCTTAAATAAAAGAGTTTATTTAGATATGAAATAAGATTTCATATTATTCAAAATAAAAGAGTTTATTTGTGAATAGGAAAGAGAATCATCCTTTCCTTAAATAAAGGAGTTTATTTAGATATGAAATAAGATTTCATATTATTCAAAATAAAAGAGTTTATTTGTGAATAGGAAAGAGAATCCATGTTTCCTTAAATAAAGGAGTTTATTTAGATATGAAATAAGATTTCATATTATTCAAAATAAAGGAGTTTATTTGTGAATAGGAAAGAAAATCCGTGTTTCCTTTAATAATTTTTTTTTATGGAATTGGATTCCATAATTAATTAAAATAAAGGAGTTTATTTTGATTAAAGATTTTGATTAAAATAAAATAGTTTATTTTATTCAAAATTGGATAAATTAAAATAAAATAGTTTTATTTTAATTTAAATTTGGATTAAAATAAAGGAGTTTATTTTGATTCAAAAATAGATTTTATACTAACTAAATTTGCCCATTAAATGATATCAATATATATATTAAATATTTATTATTCATAAGATGAATGTTATTTATTGATGCATATGATGATGTGTATGATAATAAATGGGATTGATTATGGACTATTGACCAATGTGATTGGATTTTATTTTAGTTGGATGCATGAATGTATGGGTTTTATTAAATGGGGTCTGCGTACCTCGTCTTCTCTAATTTTCTTAATGTAAATTCTATCTCCCTCCTATGTACTTCCCCTTGACTGCTGATCAAGGTTTCTATTTATTTTAAATAGTTTTGTAATAGGAATAGTTAGAATTAATTTTGAAGAATTGGAGATCAAGAACAAGGAGCGCTTGAAGACCCGTTTGTAATGGAGCCCGGGTTTAAATGTAATAGTTATATTTAAATATTATTTCTTGCACCCCTAGGGTTTGACCTTTTGGTTCACTTGGTGGCTCTAGTGAACCAAACTAGAATAAAAGTCCATAATCAATCCGGGTAGAATATAGTATTCTATATGTGCATGCTTATACTATATATATTATATATTATGCAAACATGCTTGTATGTTTATTAATATATGACGTATTTTATATATATATATATGCATGCATGCAGCTAAACAAGATGAGACAAATTAATAACAAACCCCTCAATTTTTATATTAAGTCCTAAGCGTTCAAAGATATTTGGAATATCGAACGTCGCCTTCTAGCATGATAAAATTAATAGAGTATTAAATATTTAATATGAGTTTGTTGTGTCACCACAAGGCAAGTATTAAGTATTTAAGATGTTAATTTATCACATTTGATGCTTATAAAGAAAATTGAACAATATTGTTTTGTTGTGTCACCACAAGGATGATATTTTTCTTTTTTGAATATATGGAGTGCTAGGTCGGACTTAACTTGGATAATTTTGATTCGGATGTGCCACCACTTGATCAAAATAATCTAAGAGGCAAAAGAAAAGGAGTTGCATAGTTGATGTAATTGACAAAAGTTGTCTACCTATTTATTTATATATAGTTTGTTGTGTCACCACAAGGCTATATACATTTGAAATGGGATCCTTATTCTCACTAGCAAATCTTTAATTAGATTTTGCCGAACTATATAAGTGAGGTAATATAGTTTGAAGAAAATAGTGGGAGATACCAATTTAAAACAAGACCTAATTTATTTTGGTAATTAATAAAAGAATGTATGTTAAAATGTTGTTAATTACAAATTCATTTATAGAATTTTACAATGTCTAAAATTACTATCACTGCGAAGCATATTAGATGTTAAATTAACCAGATCGAATTAAACGGATTGGTTAAGGAATTTGAGAATAGTTCTCATAGTTTGAAAAGCTATCTTATGTCCTTAATACACCTATCCTCGCAGTGGTTTGCGCATAATGCCTCTGAGAAAAGAGATTGCTACTTTTAGAAAGTGGCAAGATGATGCACTGATTGGCTCAATGCATCATGCTCGCATCCATGAGTAACGAGCTTCAAACGTCGACATGAAACTATGGATGCTCCTACTATATTCCCGCACATCAAGTAGTTGATGGTGAAGAAAGTAGGACCGATAGATATCGAGATATCTAAGGAGCTCTTCCGATCTAGAATGGCCAATGGCACTATAAATGCAGAGATAAAAGTTCTTAACATAATCAATTTGATTGATCAATTAGGACAACAGGTTTTGTCATGGATGGAGAGTTGAGCCAAGATTTGATCTTGCCCTCACTCCGGACTCCTTTCACAATTGTTGTGAATTTTCATATGAAACAAGCTAGATATCGAAGATTCTTGATTTGCTTAACATGTTGAAAAATGTTGAGAGTCACTTTCCAACCAAGAAAGACCAAGTCTTACTGGTAGGGGCCAAAGGATCTTCTGAAAAGAAGAAAGATTCAAAGAAGGTAAATAGAAAGGCAAAATAAAAGATAATAAGAACAAAACTGATTTGGATAGCAAAGGAGTTTGCTTCCACTGCAATAAGCCTGGACACTGGAAAGAAACTGCGAGAAGTATCTTGCAGAGGCTAACCAAAGAAGCTTAGTGAAGTTTCGGTTATAAATACAAATTTGTTCATGATTTAAAATAAAATTTTCTTTAAGTCAAGGTTCTACTTGGGTATTGGATACCGACTTTGGTTATCATAAATATAGATTTATGAAGGGACCAAGCAGAAGTAGAAAGTTAAACAAGGTAAGTAATCCTATGTGTGGAAAATGAAGCAAAGGTTGCTGCATTAGCTATAGAAACTTATAGTTTAGCAATGCCTACGGAAAAATCTATTAAGTCAATAAGTTGTTATTGTATTCCAGTTCTTGTTAAAAAAATATTATTTCCATTTTATTGTTGGACAATGAAATCTTTGGTATTATAATTAAGAACAATTGTTGTTCTATTTATAATAATAATGTTTTGTATATAATCTGAATATTACTTAATAAATTTTATATACTTGACTTACATGAAAATAATTTTGCATATTGAACAAATTAGTATAAGAAAAGGAGATGATCATTCAAAGAGTTGAATGTATGTATTTGTTGAAATACAAGTGTGAATTATTTGAAAGGTTCAAAGAATTCAGAAGTGAAACAAATTGGCAAAGTATTAAGATTCTTTGATTAGATCAATGAATAAATACTTGTGCAATAAATTTTTAGATCATCTCAAATGGTTTTCTCACAATGGACGCCTCTTGATACACAATAATTGATTGATGTATCTGAAAGGAAAAATCATACCTTGTTAAACATGGTACGGTCCAAAATGATTTTACTAACATTCCAAAGTATCCTTCAGGATCATGTCCTAGAAATGGTACGCATATCTCTTTAAAAGGTAACCTCAAAATCCATTGAACTCCATAAAAGTTATGGATGTGGAGGATTCTAATCTTAAGTATGTTAAGATAAGGGTTGTCCAACTTATATGAAAAGGTTTTGAAGGATAAGCTTGGGACAAGATTTGACATGTACTGATTTGTGGGACATCCTAAAGTAAGTTTAGGGTATATGTTCTATAATTCTACTTAGCAAAAGGTGTTTGTTATGAAACACGCACGCCTTCTAAGATAAATGTGTTTATCATTAAAAGGGCTAGTGGGAGGATAATAGATCTTGAAGAGTTCAAGAACCACAAAATACTATAAGTCAAATAAGAGGAACACAGTAGATAGACCTATTATACCACAACCTAATCGTAAATCGGAATAGTCACCAAGATACACGGGAGGTATGGATTCATCATAGATGATGATGATGAGGTACACATCATAGAAGATGATGATCCATTACATACGATGAGGTAAGTGTTGTAGACACTCAGAGAAATGGATTGAAGCAAGTTTCTCAAATATGGAACATTCGTTTTAATGAGGCAATCAAAAGAGTTTGATTTTATCAAAAATAAGAATGAACCTAGTGTGTACAAAAGGGTCAGTGGGAGCATCGCAACATTCCTAGTACTATATGTTGATATACTACGGATAAGGAATGACATACCAATGCTACAATCAGTAAAGATAAAGTTGTCTAAACATTCCTCCATGAATGATTTGGAAGAGTATCTTAATTGGGGATATAAATCTATATAGATAGATTTAAGAGGATGCTCGACTTAACCCAAGGAACGTATATTCATTTGATGCTAAAGTCGTTTAGCATGGCAAACTCCAAGAGATGTCTCATGTCGATGAGCTATGGAGTGTATCTCTCTTAATAGTCCCCACAGACTCCTGAAAAGAGAGGTCGCATGAGTGACAATCATGTATGCAATGAAATGTACGAGACCTGATGTTGATCA
This sequence comes from Panax quinquefolius, assembly GCA_020205615.1. Lineage (NCBI taxonomy): Eukaryota > Viridiplantae > Streptophyta > Magnoliopsida > Apiales > Araliaceae > Panax > Panax quinquefolius. Next base: position 82,686,737 of record CM035168.1, read on the forward strand.
GTCATATTATGGAGAAGTTCACTATGAGTCAATGAAAAACATCTTAAAGTGCTTAACCGGCACTAAGGATGTGATCATATTCATGGTGGGTCTAAATTAAAACTAGAGGGCTTAACAGACTCAAGTTTTTCAGACAGACCAAGATGACAGAAAAATCCACTTTAAGGTAAAGCGCTATCTTGAACAATTAGTGCGATTGAATTGGAAAAGTTCCAAACAAAGAAAGAGTTCTTGGTTTAGTGATAAAGACAAAAAGTAAATAGCTATAAATGAAGTCTGCAAGTTGATTGTTTGGATTAAAAGTTCATTCTGAACTAGGAATAGTTCCTAAGTCTCATCTTGAATCTAAACATGTGTTGTGGCACTTTCATTTGATTATAAGAATCATTGAAAGATGGGAAATCACTATAGAGATAGTGGACTCTCATGAACAACATTACATATCCATTAACTAAAGCTTATCCAACAGCAGGATAATCGTCACTTAGAGAAGAAGAGTATGAGTTACCATGACGATTGGCTTTAGTGCAAGTGGGAGATTGAAAGTAGTATGCACACAAGCCAATCATGTTTAATGATAAAGCATATACTTTGTAACAATCTTATTCATTTATTAATAAAAAGTATTAATTTATTAAAGGCTTTTAATTATCTACGTGATGCTATTTTATAATATATGATAAACCCATAGTTTTAAGCAATGCTTTTAGAATAATGATGATGATCATTCTAATGAGATCTAAATTCTTAGAAAGCTTAAAACTAAAATAGTTCCCAATCATTGGATTACTAAATTGGGGATTAGTGAATCCAGATAGATTGGTACATACGTTGCTTGCTCATTGGATGAGGATGATTGATCTCATGATTATTTGTGTGGAGACACTAAAGTGAGTATATAGGTGCTTATTAGAGAATAAGTTCACTGAACGTGGCTCGCTAAGGAATACCTAATGGAGTTTTACTTGCTGTCAATAGGAATTCTGTAGTGATAGTAGTAGTACAAGTGATCCTTGGACTTGAGATCATCATAGTATCTTGTGTATGATGAGTTATACTTTGACTTATTCCTTAAGACCCTTAGGGTATATCAAAGGGTATGCTTGGGTATAATAAGTTGTACATGGAGATAATGTATGATCGATAAAGAATCTACCACTTCTAATAAAAGAAGAGAATGTCCTATGTGATTCGATAAATGACAATCCAAAGAGTCCTTGGCAAAGGCGCGAATGAAATTAGAGAGGAGTTTCTAATTTGCATTATTTGGAGTTGTGCATTTAGGGATCGAAATACATATAATTAAATAAAATAAGACTTGACAAATAATTCCATGTCTTATATTTAATTGGGACATTGTATGGTGGAAGGATTGAATTGTCACAATAACTATTTACTCAAAGGTTCTTTTATGATTAATGTTGAAATCTATATTATCTGGAAAGTCGTTGATCGCTAGGGAGGCTTATCCTATTGTAGAATAAATATTATTTATTTCAATAAATTAATTGTTTAATTTATTTATTTAAATAAGATTAGAATTGTTCTAATTGATTTATTCACAACCGGTTTAATATGGAGAACCTAAAGGGTCACACCATAAAAGGAAGAATAATTATTTAAGAAGTTAATGGCATAATCGTAATAATATGTTATGTATATTTAATTTAATCTATGGTGATAGAATAAATTAAATAGCTTAATATTATTATTTAATATTTTAGAAATATTAAATATAAATTAATAAGAGGAGTCTTATTAATATTATTACAATTATTATTATTATTTTAATTTCTAAAAGAGTTTAGGAATTAATTTAATATAAGTACTCTCATTTATTCCTAATTGGATTAGGAAGGAAAATTAGTTAAAGGAGTTTAATTAATTATCCCTAATAAGATTAGGGAGCTTAATTAATTAAAAGAATTTAATTAATTAAATAAAACTCAATTCCTTAATTGTTAAGGTGGGTTACCCACATCTATAAATAAGAGGAGTCTTATTATGGGTGATGGAGTTGTTGACTTTTACAACATACGTAATTCCAATAGTTGGGAGAGTACGCCTTTTTCTATAGAGATAGAAAAATTAGGGTTTAGCCAACCACCCATTTTCTTGAATCTTTATTATTCCTTGGTGGATCACCTCTAGAGGCCAAACATTTGGGTGGCTAACGTTGATCAAAGGAAGGAACCAAACCCGGTGGATTCAAGTTAAACGCGAAAAGGATTGGAGGTGAACTTGTACCTGAGGAAGCTCGAATCTTCAAGGGTATGATTCTTGTTCTTCATATCTTTTCGTTTAATTAATAATTGTGCATAAAGGGTGATCCGGGTTTATGGTTTGTAAAAATTTTAAACTATGATTTTTCCACGTTTCCGCATTATTTTGCAATTTGATTGCGGTTTTGAATATTACAAACCTAACAAAGTACTCGTTGAGAGCTCTTTGAATTGCTTTGCAGATCTCGAGTTGTTTGGTGTAGACTGCAGATGTGACATGACATGACTTTCTGACACTGCAGTCTACTATTTCACCTACCCCGTTAGAGATGTTACTTTAATGTCTCGGGCAGGTCGACGACTTTATTTCCCCTTTCTAATTTCTCGATCAGAGGTTGTCCTTTTGCATCGATGCTCTTAATAAGCTCTTGTCCGAATACCAACCTTCAGATTGAACCGTTGCCAATGCTTAAATCTTCGGATGACTGAACTCTACGATTCTGATTCTTGCTTTCTTGGACCTGATCGTAGTGTCTTGTTGACTTGCTCATTTGACATGTAGAGACAACACTACGATCTTTGAAGAATGTTCATTGGATCTTCAATGTAGAACACTTCTTTCTTTTCTTGTGCAGTGCCTTAACACTTCATTTGCCTCGACCGCCTCTCGATCTGATGGCTTGACTCTTTACTCTGGCCCTTTCTGAATAACAAGACACTTCAGATTTGTGGCGTGTCTAGCTCGCTTTCTCCTTGTGATCTCCCGTTCACTTATCATCAATGGACTGACCCAATGCTTAATCACTTTAGCCTTGTTCTTCAGAGGCTAACCAGTATCGCTGTGTACACTCCATCAGTTCTTTCTTTGTTTGGAAAACACTACGATCCTGGTGCTTCCAAGATCGTTGTCTTCTATTTACTTGACAACAACTGCATTCGCTGACTTTCCTTAGTCAGTTACTGAAGTCTTCTTATGATCAACTTGTTGAAGACTTCATCTTGAATGGCTTCACAACTCAGTCTGGATGCTGATTGAGTTGATGCTTAGATCTTCTGTTAGCTTGCATGTTATTTGTTGAGTGCTCTCTGGTTTCCTTTAGATGGGATATATCTTTGCAGTACAAACTAGAGGCTTGGTTCCTTTGGATATTTTGGGAGTGCTCAATTATTGAGAATCGTGTTTGCTCTACGATTCTACCTTGGCTTTGTGAGCACATCTGTTGAGGTCTTCATTTTGCACTCTACGATTCAGCTTCGGCTGTGCAGACACTACGACTCCGAGATCAGATCTTAACACTCTACGATTTCTATCGTTGTGCTTGTTGTCTTCATCTGATTTTGCTCGACTACGATCTCCGCCTCTAATATGATCAGTAGATTCTACGGCTCTGAGTGTAGTCTACGATTCTTGACTTGACTTTGACATCAGTAGACTCTACGACTCCGAGTGTAGTTTACGATTCTTGACTTGGCTTCGGTAGATGCTCGGTCGGCTCGTAGGTGGGCTGTCTCTACGATTCTGAACATGACTTCCTCAGTAGACTATGGCTCCAGGAAGTGCTACTCGACACACTACGATCCTTCTTCGTCTCTCCTGGCAGTCTACGAACTCTGAGATCTACTATCTTGCAGACTACAATTTTGCCTCGATAACTCTCGAGTTTTTCTTGACTCTCCTGGCAGACTACGATTTCTGGTGCAGTGCCTGATGGTCAGACAAGCCTATCTATTACATCATAAGATCAACCCAACATGCTTGATCTTTCTATATTTATAGTCCGTGTACATCATTTCTTTTTAAGGACTTTACAAAGCTGTTTTGCTTATGTAGGATCAACCTAACATATTTGATCAATTCATTCTAAGTCCTTGTACATATGTTTCTATAATCTATCAGAGGACTTTACAGCTTTTCTTAATGCAAGCATACTTGCATATTCATTCATATATATATATCATAATAATCAAATCATATGTAAATAGGAATATCATTCACATGCTTATTCCTAACAAAAGATATTGTACAATATCGTGTGCTACTTATCTGCAATCAATGCCATTCATCGTATTTTTATCAATGGGGGTATTTACGCCTAACGGTAAAACTTTCACCGTTATTTTTATAAAAAGACATTTCTATCATTTTCTAACTCCGATAGTAATTTCATTATGGGGTCCACCAATGATTGTGCCATTGTACGAATATTCCCTGATAAAATGAATATTCTCCGACCAAACAAATATTTTCCGACACAACGAATATTTTATGACAACTTGCTTACTTTGTAAAATTTTCACATATCCCCCTTAACTTTAACTTTTTATCAATTTAACCATTTACTAAATAGAATAATAATTATAAAAAAATTGAATACTTTCATTTCATAAAATTCGGGGTCTTATAACTGTAGTATTATAATTCTGCTCCAATAATCATACGCAAGCAAAGAGACATAAAAGAGTAAAAAATTGCAAAACAAAAATTAAAGGGGAAGAGGTTATGAGAGAATGGCGAATGAAAATAGAGATAAGAGAGTAAAACATAAAATAAAAATATAGTAACACAGTTTTTTAAAAATTAATTTTTTTTTCTTTTTTTAATAAAATAGATAGATATTTAATGCCTACTAAATCCTTATTGACTTTTAGAAGTTAATTTGAAACCTTTTCAAACTCAAAATTAAGATCACTCACAAAAAAATATAAAAAAATAAATCTTGCAATAAATAGTATTTTTATATATTTTACAATAATCATCATTGTATTAACTAAAATTAAAGAAATTTATATTAATTTTAAATTTGAAAATATTTTAAATGGACTTAAAAAATTAATAATAATCTTATATTTTTGAACAAAATTAAGTATTTGATAATAGAATAATACTTAAACTAGTAAAAAAATAAAGAAGTGTTTGGTATTAAAGAAATTATGCATCATTTATTTCAAGTATAAATTACTAGAAAAGAAGCTTTTAAAAAATAAAAAGAGTTAATGAGAGGAATAAGTACGAATTTGGCTCTCTTTAATTACATTTTTTCTTTGAGTTGTATATTAACCTTGGGGTGCATTTTGGCCTGTAAAATTTTTTAAGGTTTATTTCGTCTAGTAAAAAGAACTTTAGAATCCACTTAAATACATTTTAAATATTGTTATATTGGGGTGTAAATCTCAACAACCCTACAAATTAGGAGTATAAACTGTAATTTAGTCTAAATTAAATGATTGATGTCTATTTCATTTACAATATTTTGCTAATTGTTTAAATGAATATACGTGTACTCTTTCATCACTTACAAGCTTACAACTCTTTCATCACTTACAAGCTTACGATCTGTGCGAGACACAGATTAGTTTTTAAAATATTTGATATGTACTATGTTCTATTAAATTTTTATTAAATATCAAAATTTTGAAGGTATTTTTGTTAATCCTATAAGTTCTATATCAACTACATTTCTCAAAATTTAAAGAAATTAAACTCGTAATTATTTATAAAAAAAAGTAAAGAATTTTTATTGATTATTTTTATAGAATTTTATCTTACACATACAAAGTGTTTGTGCTAAGCTACATTACAACGACAAATTAGTTTTATAAAAAGAAAAGTATTAAGAAAAATGAATGAGTACTTATATATATATATATATATATATATATATATATATAATATAGGGAACGATACATAGCTAACGTTATCAAATTAAGGTTATCATTACAACAGATAGCGAGCATCCATCCGTTGATCAACCGGTTTAATAGAGGTTATGTCCGCAGTTTAGTTTCCAGTATTCTGTAGTTTAATACCGCATACATGACAGATGTCTAAAATACCTTTCCTAGTGCTAGTACACCGTTCGCAAAATTAAATTGCGGAGCCTGAAAACTTTTTATAAAAAAAATTGGCATATATGGTATTAAACGCGTGGAATGAGGAGATCATACTGAAAGTAAGGGTGTAAACAAATCGAGTCTATCCGAGTATTGAGTTGCTCAGTTTTGGTTTACAAAATTTATCGAGTATAAAATAAGGTTTGATTGAGGCTCATTTAGCTACCGAGTCGAGCACGATTCCGAATTGAGCCCAAGCAGTTGAACTTTTTGAACGAATATGATCCGAGTATCAATAGAAAATTATAATTTAAGGAGGTTCGAGTAATTTATCGAACTTTAAAATGTGCTCATATTTGACTCATTTATATTTCGAGTCGAGCTCGAATCGAATTTTTAGTCAAGCGAGTAAGAATCGAGCCCGAACTGTTTGCTCATTTTACAATCTTAATTGAAAGTGCATAACAACTTGTAAGACCCTGAATTTTATGAAATAAAAGTATTTAATTTTCTTATAATTATTATTCTATTTAATAAATGGTTAAATTGATAAAAGTTTAAGTTAAGGGTGATATGTGAATTTTTTTACAAAGTAAGCAAGTTGTCATAAAATATTCGTTGTGTTGGAGAATATTCGTATGGTTAAAGAATATTCTTTTTAATAGGGATTACGATGGTACAATCATTGGTGGATCCCACAATGGAATTACTGTCGGAGTTAAAAAATGACAGAAATAACTTTTTATAAAAATAACGGCAAAAGTTTTATCGTTAACTGTTGAAATACCCGGTGATAAAAGTACAATAATACGCGTGGTTGCATAGTAGCACATAGTATTGATTATTGATGCTTACGTGAGAAGTCACTCAGTTATACTTAGTGGCGAAGCCAAAAACATTTGTTAATGGGGTCAAAATTATTACCAAGTTACAAATAATTTGGCAGGGGTTCGGGGGTAGTGCCCCCGAGCTAATTTTTTTAATACTTTATACTTTCGGGTGTGTGTGTGTGTATATATATATATATATATATATATATATATATATATATTGTGATGCCCCCAAAATATGTATACATCACCCATCTTGAGTCGTCAAATACATGGTACAAAAATACAAATACAACTTAATAATACAAATGTCGTGTAAATATGACAAAACATAAACCGAGAGTTTTAATAAGAATATTGTCATCTAGACAATATTCACACTCAATGGAGTCCTCATTACATTTATTGTCACACTATTTAACAGAATAGTGAGAACTACTAATGCTATCATCTAAACCATCACTCCGTTCCCCGACTCGTCCCAGCTATATTCTCATTTCCTGAAGAGAACAGTGAAAGAAAGGGTGAGCTCAACTAGCCCAGTAAGAAATATTTATGATTAAGATAATGCAGAATAAATTATCATTAGTCTTTAACAATGTTAAACTGATAAAATACAATAGACATCAAGTTTAACTGCAGCGGAACAAGCAATCCATTAGAAAAGTCAAGTAGAGAATAAAATCTACTATCTTCTATGGTTTAAAATGTTTTCATCAATTTTATCATTTGAGACTCGACTTAATAAATAAAACACATCATCTAATCATCCTCAGCACTACGGGCCAAGGATATTCATTAAATCATCAATGGTCATGACTATACCGAACAATCCCTAGTCATAATCATACCAAAAACTGTCCATCAATGTATTACAGGCCACTAAGGACTTTTACCATATCATTTATAACATTACAGGTCATGATTATACCGAATGATCCCTGGTCATAATCATACTAAGTCCATCTATACACGTAAGCCAAAGATGACTTTCATTACAATATAAGCATGATGATGATGACAATGACATAATAATTCAATAAAACAAGTTCAAGAATTAATTTATCAAGGAACCAACAACGTCCAAATTGTCAACATGATACTGCTTTGTGGAGAAAAATTAAAGAATGCTCAGAAGAATATTTTCATGAAAAGATATTGGATGAAGATCAAATATCCAGGATATTCTACTAATTTCATGGAGTATAGAAGCCAAAACTTTAACCAACTGAGTATAATAGAATATATAAAACTATAAATGGATTTTCGTCCACCATGCGGTAATCCACGTATACAGATCATTTTCACAATTTAATAAGGAATGAAAATAAAGGATCATTCACCATGCATGTGGTAATCCACATAGACAGGTTATTCCAAAAGAATAATAAAGAATGGAATAATAGAAGGATTCACCATGCGTCGCGATAGATCGCATGACATGTGTTATTCCCAATGAGAATAATAAAGAATGGAACCGTGTCATGCGTAAGCGCGCGACGGGATATTCGGAATAATAAAGAACGGAACCGAAGTCGTGCAAAATTAAGACCGAGAAGATATTCCAACGAGTAATAATAAAGAATGGAATAACAATGAATTTCACCATGTATGCGGTACCATTAATAGAATTTCAATGGTTATTCTAGTAGAATAATAAAGAATGGAATAACAATGAAGAATTTCACCATGTATACTGTAGTCCGCATACGTAGATTATTCCAATGAAATAATAAGGAATGGAATAACAATAAAATCTCTTCATGAATACGAAAAGAAAATAATACCCTTACCTTAGAAGAAACTGGATATTGGAAAAGTGAGGTAGCAGATTTCTCTTCTTCTTTCTCTCTATAATTTCTCTCTCTAGAGTTTCAGTGAATTCGTAAGAAATAATGAAGGAATGAACTTCTATTTATAGATGAACTGAAAGTGGCTCTTAGTCTTAACGAAGGGTCAAAATGACTCTTGGTAATATTGAAGAGACAACTACTATTGGACAATTAACTCTTGGAACACCGAAGAGACAAGTAACTCTTGGAAAACTGAAGGGACAAATAACTCTTGGAAAACTGAAAGGATAAGTTACTATTAAAACTTTAAAGCAAAGATCCATATTGATTTACTATTATAATTTCAACTAACGGTCTAAAAAATTAGCACATCTCCTCATGGAATAATATTGTACCCAAAAGTGATTTAGACCGAAACAAAATAAATTTTTCGGGTGAATAGTACCCCGTGAATAGAACTTCAAGAATAGTAACCCCGTAAATAGTACCCCGACACAAAAAAGTGTCCCACATACCCGAGTGAATAATACTAGAGTGAATAGTAATCAGGTGAATAGTAACCCATGAATATTAACTCATAAATAGTATTCCGACATAAAAAGTGCCCCGAATACCCGATTGAACAATATAACCTCCAGACATCAATTATTATCGAAATAAATATCGATTTCCACTAACACAAATAATTTTAACACAACAGAACTATCAAATTCATCTTTAATTAACACGAACTTATTCATCATTAATATTATAACTCACAATATTTAACAACCAGGTCGTTCCCAGGAAAGAGGGGGATTTCCAATAAGGATTTCTCCCTATTGGCGTAATTAGGTGACCAAACCTCTCCTTGACAGAACTTCTAGACATTGTAAATATTGCAATTTAATAATATGAACAACTTTGTCGTCTCAATTATTGATTTAATAATATATCATATTATGCAGATGATACTGTGACAATAATTGAATCAATAATATGAGAAATATGATGCAGCAATTACTGTAGCAATAATTGAGTATAACTGAGTGACTTCTTACATAAGCATCAATAACCAATACCGTGTGCTACTATGCAACCACGCGTATTATTGTACTTTTACTACCGGGTAGTTCAACAGTTTTAACGGTAACACTTCCGCCGTTATTTTGATAAAAAGATAATTATGTCGTTTTCTTATTACGACAATACTTCCATTGTGGGGTCCACCAATGATTGTACCTTCGTACGAATATTTCTTGTTAAAACGAATATTTCCCGACCAATCTAATATTATATAACCACTTGGTTACTTTGCAAAATTTGTAAATATTACCCACAACTATAACATTATATCAAATCCACCCCATAATATTAAAAAAAAAATTCGAGAAATTTAAATCTTTATTCATAAAATTTGGGGTCTCACTCCTTATGAAATTTCGCCCTCGAAATTTACGTACGTACACAGTATCTTAGAAAGAGATGAGGATACCTTGACTTCATTTCGATTCTAACTCTTGAGGTATAACCTTTGAGTGTCGAATAGGATCCTTCTTATCCAAGATTTTAACATGTATCTCCTCATACATTAAATCTTCTGCTATCTCGTCTAGTTCCAATTCAATAATGTGGTTCGGGTCGTCCACATATTTACGTAACATCGATATATGAAAAACGTTATGAACACGCGACATACTTGGTGGTAAAATGAGTCTATAGGCCACAATTCCTACTTGATCGAGGATTTTAAATGGGCCAATTAAATCAAGGGTTGAGATTTCCTCTCTTCATCGATTCTTGCTTCTAGAATAACGCCCTCTTGAACCTTCTTCTTCACATTCATCAGCTCCAGGTGTGTAGTTTGAGTGGTTTAACTTTATCAATTAAAGTCGATTCTACTCGTATATTTGATATCACCAAGTGGGTCCTTAGAGTCTTTAACTCTATCTTCATCCTTTGTAAGTTATACGAAATGGGTTTTTGTGTCAACAACATCGCACTCGTAAACGCATACGATCTTCTACTCAACGTGTCAGCTACCACGTTCGCTCTTCCACGATGATATTGAATGATATGATCGTAATCTTCAACAGCTCGAGCCAACGTCTTTGGCACATTATACGTTCGTTTTAGTTGAAATTTTTTTTGAGGGTTTTAGAAATGGGTTTTGTACTGGTGTCAATACAAAATTCAATTTCACGCTCTAGGGGTAGGCTAAAAAGTCTTCAAGAATACGTCATGAAATTTATTAACAATAGAAATATCATTCAAAACTGTGACTCTCATCCAAGACTTGGTTAGCACATGAAATGAAGGTTTCTCCTAATGGAGTTTCAATCGATAAGTCAAAGTCTAATTTCTCCAGAGTTAAATTTAAACGTTGAGCGCAAGCAAGAGAGATAAAAGAATGGGTAGAACCGGTATCTAATAAGGTATAGACTTCACAAGAATTTATAATTAACTAACCCGTGCTAACTTCGTTTGGTTTACTCGCTTTTTGAGAAGTCACGAAAAATGCTCTTCCTGAAACCACCGACTTTGTTTTGTCCGTATCCGCCTTTGGTGCCACCGTCCCAACTGGACTTGATTTTGCTACAGGACAAAATCGAGCTATGTGACCATCTTTTCCACAACTAAAACATACCTTAGAAGGCTGTGAACAGTTTGGACTTATGTGTCCCTCCTCTCCGCATCTATAGCATCTAACTAGCGGTCGTTCTCCTCCCCTAGAATTTATTGTTGTTGCCGACGTCTTCCCATCATCGTTAAATCTTCTCTTCTTGAATTTTCCACTTCTATTATTTTGGCCATGATTACCACCGAAGTGGTTACCATTCTTGGCATGATAATTTCCTCCACGATGGTTATCGTTGTTCCGATGGTCGTTGCCACCGGTAAGATTATTATCGTGTTGTTGGTCGTTGCCTTTTGGTTGTACTGACTCATTATCGCGCTCCAATAACTGAGCCCTATTCACAACATCTGAATATAAACAAAGTTTGTGAGAAATGAGGTATTGACGTATATCGGGTTTCAAACCTCTTAGAAACATTCGCGTTATTTGCTCCTCATTATCGACCAAATGGGATGCAAACCGATAACTCATAAATTTAACACACTCACACAAAACAAGGGTTAATTGATATATCACATATTATCCCTATACTCTAACCGACCAATTAAATACCAAATAACTTAGGTAGGTCATACTAGCGAAGGAATTCCCCTTCTCTTCCCTCCTAGTTCTTGCCTCACATCTCAGCCAGGGATAATATCCCTAAGCTTTGATACCAACTGTGACGCCCCCAAAATAGGTATACATCACCCATCTTGAGTCGCCAAATACATGGTACAAAAATACAAATACAACTTAATAATACAACTGTCGTGTAAATACGACAAAACATAAACTGAGAGTTTTAATAACAATATTGTCATCTAGACAATATCCACACTCAATGGAGTCCTCATTACATTTATTGTCACACTATTTAACAGAATAATGAGGACTACTAATGCTATCATCTAGACCATCACTCCGTTCCCCGACTCGTCCCAACTATATTCTCATTTCCTGAAGAGAACAGTGAAAGAAAGGGTGAGCTCAACTAGCCCAGTAAGAAATATTATGACTAAGATAATGCAGAATAAATTATCATTAGTCTTTAACAATGTTAAACTGATAAAATACAATAGACATCAAGTTTAACTGGCAGTGAACAAGCAATCCATTAGAAAAGTCAAGTAGAGAAAAAAAATCTATTATCTTCTATGGTTTAAAATGTTTTCATCAATTTTGATCGCTGAGACTCAGCTTAATAAATAAAACACATCATCTAATCATCCCTGTACTACGGGCCAAGGATATTCATTAAATCATCAATGGTCATGACTATACCGAACAATCCCTAGTCATAATCATAATAAAAACTGTCCATCAATGCATTACAGGCCACTGAGGACTTTTACCATATCATTTATAACATTACAGGTCATGATTATACTGAATGATCCCTGGTCATAATCATACTAAGTCCATCTATGCACGTAAGCCAAAGATGACTTTCATTACAATATAAGCATGAGGATGATGACAATGACATAATAATTCAATAAAACAATTTCAAGAATTAATTTATCCAGGAACCAACAACGTCCAAATTGTCAACATGATACTGCTTTGTGGAGAAAAATTAAAGAATGCTCAGAAGAATATTTTCATGAAAAGAAACTGGATGAAGCGCAAATATCCAGGATATTCTACTAATTTCGTGGAGTATAGAAGCCAAAACTTTAACCAACCGAGTATAATAGAATATATGAAACTACAAATGGATTTTCTCCGCCACGCAGTAATCCACGATATGATCATTTCCACACAATTTAATAAGGAAAAATACAAAGGATCATTCACCATGCATGTGGTAATCCACATAGACAAGTTATTCCAACGTAATAATAAAGAATGGAATAATGAAGGATTCACCATGCGTGCGATATAGATACAATGCATGACATGTTATTCCCAACAAAAATAATAAAGAATGGAACCATATTAAATGTCATAAATAATGGCCGAATTATGTCCCACGTAAATGCATGTGATATTTCGACGAATAATAAATAATGGAACCAAATCAAAGAAATTGCATATTTAAACAGATATTCCAAATGGAACCAGTCCGGATAATAAAGAATGAATAATAAAGAATGGAATAATAGAAGAATTTCACCATGTATGCGGTACTTCACATATACAAAGTTATTCCAAATAAATAATAAAGAATGGAATAACAACAGATTTCACCATGTATACTAGATGAGTCAGCGTATCAGATTATTCCAACATAATAATGAAGAATAATAAGGAATGGAATAACAATAGCTCTATTCATGAATACAAAAGAAATAATACCCCTTACCTTAGAAGAAACTGTATATTGGAAAAGTGAGGTAGCAGACTTCTCTTCTTCTTTGTCTCTATAATTTCTCTCTCTAGAGTTTCAGTGAATTCGTAAGAAATAATGAAGGAATGAACTTCTATTTATAGATGAACTGAAAGTGGCTCTTGGTCTTAACGAAAGATCAAAATGACTCTTGGTAATATTGAAGAGACAACTACTATTTGCGAAGGGACAATTAACTCTTGGAACACCGAAGAGACAAGTAACTCTTGGAAAAATGAAGGGAAAAATAACTCTTGGAAAACTGAAGGGACAAATAACTCTTGGAAAATCGAAAGGACAAATTACTATTAAAACTTTAAACCAACGATCCATATTGATTTACTATTATAATTTCAACCAACGGTCTGAAAAATTAGCACATCTCCTCATGGAATAATATTGTACCCAAAAATAATTTGGACCGAAAAGAAATATATTTTTTGGGTGAATAGTACCCCGTGAATAGTACTTTGAGAATAGTAGCCCCGTAAATAGTACCCCGACACGAAAAGTAGCCCAAATACCTGAGTGAATAATACTAGAGTGAATAGTTATCGAGTGAATAGTAACCCATGAATAGTAACTCATGAATAGTATTTCGACATAAAAAGTGCCCCGAATACCCGATTGAACAATATAACCTTCAGACATCAATTATTATCGAAATAAATGTCGATTTCCACTAACACAAATAATTTTAACACAACGAAACTATCAAATTCATTTTTAATCAACACGAACTTATTCATCATTAATATTATAACTCACAATATTTAACAACCAGGTCGTTCCCAGGAAAGAGGGGGCTTTCCAATAAGGATTTCTCCCTATCAAGCGCAATTAGGTGACCAAACCTCTCTTCGATGTAACTTCTGTAGACATTGTAAATATTGCAATTTAATAATATGAACAACTTTGTCGCCTCAATTATTGATTTAATAATATATCATATTATCTGATGATACTTTGTGACAATAATCGAATCAATAATATGAGAGATATGATGCAAAGAATTAATCGTAGCAATAATTGAGTATAATCGAGTGAATTCTTACGTAAACATCAATAACCAATACCGGTGTGCTACTATGCAACCACGCCAGACATCGCATTTTTTACTACCGGATAGTTCAACGCTTTAATGGTAACACTTCCGCCGTTATTTTTATAAAAGATAATTACATCATTTTTTTACTACGACAATACTTTCGTTGTGGGGTCCACCAATGATTGTGCCATCGTACGAATATTCCATATTAAAATGAATTTTCCCCGACCAATCTAATATTATATAACCACTTGCTTACTTTTGCAAAATTTGTAAATATTACCCACAACTATAACATTATATCAAATCCACACCATAATATTAAAAAAATTTTCGAGAAATTTAAATCTTTATTCATAAAATTTGGGGTCTCATATATATACTATATTACAATGAAAATATAATGAGTAATAATATATATATATATATATATATATATATATATATATATATTGACTCATAATAGACTTTTTTAATCACAACTATTCATAAGTAAGTAATTCATTATTTATTTTTAAAATAATATAAATTAGATTATTATTTAGTTTAAAATATTATAGAAAGAACTACATATATTGAAAAGATATGAGTCATATATGGTTAAAATTTTATTGACAAAGTTATAAATTTTCAATTTGACCCCGTATAATAGAAAATTTATAAAATTTTAGTGGGGTCAATTTATATATAATACTTAAATTTTTTAAAATTTACATTACATTATAAAATAATTTTTTTTTTTTTAAATTAGATTGACCCATTAAATTATATATAATTCTTCGCCAATCGGTCATACTCAATTATTTCTACCGTAATTGCTACATAGTATCTCACATTATTGATTCTATTATTGTCACAGTTTCATCTGCATAATATTTTATACTATTAAATCAATAATTGAGATGACAAAGTTATTCATATTATTATTTGTATTATTGACAATGTCTAGAAAGTTATGTCAAGAAAATGGGTTTGGTCACCTAATTGCGCTCCAATAAGGAGAAATCCTTATCAGAAATCCCCCTCTTTCCTGGGAATGATCTGGTTGTTAATATTGCAAGTTATATTATTGATGAATAAATGTTGTTAAAAATATTTCCATTGTGTTGGGATTATTAGTGTTAGTGGAAATCGACATTTATTTCGATAATAGTTGATTTTTGGATGTTAAATTGACCAAACGGGTAATTAATCGGTTAAATGAGTAATTAATTGCTATTAGTTCACATGCAAATAACTATTTGTTGACATGCATGGAACTATTGGTTCACATGCATGTACTATTAGGGGAGGTTGTGCAAGATTGATAATACTTGAAGGACTAAATTAAAAATGGAGGCAAAGATGAAGGCACTAAACTGTAATTGTGACACCTCCAAAATAGGTATACATCACCCATCTTGATTCGCCAAATACATGGTACAAAATTCAAATACAACTTAATTATACAACAGTCGTGTAAAATACGACAAAATATAATCTAAGAGTTTTAATAAGAATATTGTCATCTAGACAATATCCACACTCAAATGGAGTCCTCATTACATTTATTGTCACACCATTTAACAGAATAGTGAGGACTACTAATGCTATCATTTGGACCGTCACTCTGTTCCTCGACTAGTCCCGGCTACGTTCTCATTTCCTGAAGAGAACGATGAAAGAAAGGGTGAGCTCAACTAGCCCAGTAAGAAATATTATGACTAAGATAATGCAGAATAAATTATCATTAGCCTTCAATAATGTTAAACTGATAGAATATAATAGTAAACAAGTTTAACTGCAGCGGAACAAACAATCCATTAGAAGAGTCAAGTAGAGCATAAAATCTACTATCTTCTATGATTTAAAAAGTTTTTCATCAACTTTATCGTTGAGACTCAGCTTAATAAATAAAATTGAATCATCCCTGGATCACGGCCAAGGATATTTATGTAATCATCAATAGTCATGACTATACTGAATAATCCCTGGTCATAATCACACCAACAACTGTCCATCAATGAACTACAGGTCAATGAGGACTTTTAACACATCTTCGTCACATTACGGTCATAATTATACCGAATAATCCCTGGTCATAATCATACCAAGTCCATCTATGCACGTAAGCCAAAGATGACTTTCATCAAAATATAAGCATAAGGATGATGACAATGACATAATAATTCAATAAAACAAGTTCAAGGATAAATTTTAAAGATTTATAATTTTAATTTATCTAGAAATCAATAACGTCCAAATTGTCAACATCATACTTCTTTGTGGAGTAAAATTCAAGAATGCTCAGAAGAATATTTCCATGAAAATATACTGGATGAACTGCAAATATCAAAGATATTCCACTAATTTCATAGAGTATAGAAGCCAAAACTTTAACCAATTGAGTATAATAGAATATATGAAACCGCAAATGGATTTTTGCCCGCAATGCGGTAATCCACGTAGACAGATCATTTCCATAATTTAATAAGGAATGAATATGAAGGATCATTCACCATGCATGCGGTAATCCACATAGATGTGTTATTCCAATGTAATAATAAAGAATGGAATAATGTAAGAATTCACCAAAGCGCGCATGTAATCCGTACATGCATGTGATATTCCAAATGTAATAATAAAAATGGAACTGTGTCATGCAGTAATCCGCACATACAGATATATTCTAACGTAATAATAAAGAGTGGAATCAGTCATGCGTAATTGTGATGCAGATAGGATATTCAACCGTAATAATAAAGAATGGAATAACAACAGAATTCACTGTGCATGCGATAGAATCGCATGCATGTGTTATTCCAATGTAATAATAAAGAATGGAATAATGTAAGAATTTCACAATGTATGCGGTATTTAGCATGTATAAAAGTTATTCCAACATAATAATAAAGAATGGAATAACAACCTTTACTAGTATTGAAAGAAAATAACTCTCTTCATGAATACGAAAGAATAATACCCCTTACCTTAGAAAATACTGGATACTAGAATAGTGAGGTAGCTGACTTCTCTTCTTCTTTCTCTCTATAATTTCTCTCTATAATAATTGCTCTATAGCTTTTGCGAATTGGTGAGAAATGAAGGAAGAACGAGCTTCTATTTATAGGAAAATATAGTTTCGATAATTGCACGTTTTGGGGCTCAAAATATTACAGTATAATACCTTCCTCTTTTTCTTCATTTTTAATTTAGTCCTGCAAGTATTATCAAACTTGCACCACCTCCCCTAATAGTAAATAATGTGAATCAATAGTTCAATCATGTGAATCAATAGTTATAATCATGTGAAAATACGAATTATAGTATAGTACCTCCATCTATACCTTCATTTTTAACTTAGTCATGCAAATATTATCAATCTTGCACCAACTCCCCTAATAATACAAGAATGTGAATCAATAGTACACACATGTGAATAAATAGTTATAATCATATGAATTAATAGCAATTAATTACTCATTTATCCGATTAATTACCCGACTGGTCAGTTTAACTTCCAGACATCAATTAATATCAAAATAAAGGTCGATTTCCGCTAACACTAATAATTCCAACACAATGGAACTATCAATTTCATCTTTAATCAACACGAACTTATTCGTCATTAATATTATAACTCACAATATTTAATAACCAGGTCGTTTCCAGAAAAGAGGGGGCTTTTCGATAAGGATTTCTCCTTATTGGCACGCAATTAGATGACCAAATCTCTCCTTAACAAAACTTCTAGACATTGTAAATATTGTAATTTAATAATATGAATAACTTTGTCGTCTCAATTATTGATTTAGTAATATAACATATTATGTAGATGATACTGTGACAATAATTGAATCAATAATACGAGAGATATGATGCAGCAATTACTGTAACAATAATTGAGTATAACTGAGTGACTTCTCACGTAAACATCAATAACCAATACCGTAGTGCTACTACGCAACCACGCGCAGACATCGTAATTTTACTACCTACGGTTAGTTCAACAGCTTTTAATTGGTAACACTTCATTGTTATTTTTATAAAAGATAATTACGTCATTTTCTTACTACGACAATACTTCCGTTGTGGGGTCCACCAATGATTGTGCCGCCATACGAATATTCCCTGTTAAAACGAATATTCCCCGACCAATCAAATATTATATAACCACTTGTTTACTTAGCAAAATTTGTAAATATTATCCATAACTATAATATTATATCAAATCCACACCATAATATTCAAAAACATATTTCGAGAAAAATTATTCTTTATTCATAAAAGTTGGGGTCTTACAACCTCCCCTTCTTATAAAATTTTGTTCTTGAAATTAGGGTATGTACCTGGTATATCGAATAGGTGAGGATATCTTGACTTCATCTCAGATTCTAACTCCCATGTCATTTCTTCCACATCGTGGTTTTTCCACAAAACTTTAACTTGAGGTATAACCTTGGAGCGTAGAATATGATCCTTCTTATCCAAGATTTTAATAGGTAACTCTTCATATGTTAAATCTTCCTCTATCTCGTCTGGTTCTAGTTCAATAATATGGTTCGGGTCTTTCACATATTTACGTAACATAGATATGTGAAAAATGTTATGAACATGAGATATACTTGGCGGTAAGGCGAGTCTATAGGCCACAATTCCTACTCGATTGAGGATTAAAAATGGGCCAATGAATCGAGGATTGAGCTTTCCTCTCTTTCCAAATCTCGTAACTCCTTTCCATGGAGCAACACGTAGCAATATATGATCTCCAATATTAAATTCCACGTCTTTTCGATGAAGATCAACATAACTCTTTTGTCGATCTTGTGAGGTTTTTATACGTTATCGGATCGTTTGAATCTTTTCCGTAGTCATACATACCAAATTCGGTCCCAACAACGTTGCTTCACCCACCTCATCCCAGCATACTGGAGAATGACACTTTCTTCCATACAACGCCTCAAATGGAGCCATGCCAATACTTGCTTGATAACTATTATTGTAGGAAAACTCTACCAATGGTAAGAACTTGTCCCAACTTCCCTTGAAGTCAAGGACACAGAGTCTTAATAAATCTTCAAGAGTTTGAATAGTCCTTTCCGACTACCCATCCGTTTAAGGATGATATGCCGAACTAAATCATAAATCCGTGCCCATAGCTTTTTGCAAACTAACCCAAAATCTTGAAGTGAATCTTGGGTCTTGATCAGAAACTATGGATACTGGCATACCATACAATCTTACAATCTCATTTATGTACATACTAGCAAGACGTTCAAGTGTATAAGTTTCTCGTATCAGTAAGAAATGAGCAGACTTGGTCAATCTATCAATAATGACCCAAATCGTATCTATGCCTTGAGAAACCTTGGGAAGACTAGTAACGAAATCCATGGTAATGTGCTTCCACTTCCGTTCTAGAATTTCAAGTGGTTGCAATGGACCTTTTGGCACTTGATGCTCCGCCTTGACTCGTTGTCAAGTTAGACACCTTGAGATAAACCCCGCTATCTCTCTCTTCATATTGCTCCACCAAAATTTATGTCGAAGATCACGATACATTTTGGTACTCCCAGGATGGATTGCAAATGATGTGTTGTGTGCCTCCATCATGATTTTATACTTTAAGTCAGAATCGTTAGGAACACAAAGTCTGGAGTTGACTCGAAGTATTCCTTCTTCATTGATTCTTGCTTCCTGAATAGCACCTTCTTGTACTTTCTTTCTTATACGCATCAGCTCTAGGTTCGTAAGTTGAGCACCTTTAACTTTATTAATTAAAGTCGGTTCTACTCGTATATTCGCTATCATCACATGGGTCCCTGGAGTCTTTAACTCTATTTCCATCCTTTCCAAGTCATACAAAATATGCCTTTGCATTGACAATATTGCACTCGTACCCGCATATGATCTTCTACTCAATGCGTCAGCAACTACGTTCACTTTTCCAGGATGGTATTGGATGGTATGATCATAATCTTTCAACAACTCAAGCCATCGTCGTTGCCGCATGTTGAGTTCCTTTTGAGTGAAGAAATATTTGAGGCTTTTATGATCCGTATAGATCTCCACCTTCTCTCCATACAGTTAATGCCTCCAAATCTTAAGTGCAAAAACAACTGCTGCCAACTCTAGATCATGAGTAGGATAATTCCTCTCATATTCTTTGAGTTGTCGTGAGGCATAGGCTATGAATTTCCCATGTTGCATGAGAACACATCCTGTGAGACCCCAGATTTTATCAATAAAGATTTAAATTTTGTCGAAATAATTTTTTTAATATTATGGTGTGAATTTGAGATAATATTATAGTTGTGGGTAGTATTTATAAATTTTGCAAAGTATGCAAGTGGTTATATTATATTCGATTGGTAGGGAATATTCTTTTAGCGAGAGAATATTCGTATAACTACCAATCATTGGTGGACCCCACAAATGTAATTATTGGGATTGATTGAGAAAATGACAAAAATATTTTATTGAAATAACTATGAAGTTTTACCATGGATACCGTTGAACTACTCAAGTAGAGTAAAAGTACGAAGAATACGTGGTTGCATAGTAGTACACCAGATTGATTATCGATGCTTATGTGAGAAGTCACTCGGTTTGATTCCATTATTGTCGATTAATAATATGAATTATTATAGCGATAATGACGCTTTTGTTTTATTCAGTATTATTAACGTAATAAAATGTAAACATCTTTTATATAAAATAGAATACTTTATTAAAGTTATTCTATAAATAGAATATATTATATTTTATTATGCATAGTGTTGCATAGTGTTTTGCATAGTGTTGCATAGTGTTTGCATAGTAAAATGTTTTTATATAAATAGAATATATTATATTTTATTTAAAAGATTTTTCTTTAAATATGGACCGTCGATTAAAGTAAATCAATCTGACCGTTCATGGATTAATTACTATGCATTCTATTTTCCTATAAATAGAAGCTCATTCCTTCATTATTTTCTTTAATTCAATTCAAACTCTGAGAGAGAAATTATAGAGAGAGATATATAGAGAAAATCTATAGAGAGAAAGAAGAAGAGTATTCGGTACTTCACTACTTTGATATCCAAAGTCTTTTTACGGTAAGGGATATTATTTGTTGTACCTGTAAGTGGGTGTTATTCTTTCTTATTCATGAAGAGAACTTCATTATTCCATTCATTATTATTCATTGGAATAACTCGTAAAAAAGTGGTATACCCTATACATAACTTTGATACGCTGTGATAATTCTATACTTGGTGAAATTCTTATATTATTCCATTCTTATTTATTCTCATTGGAATAACTTGTATATCACGGAATCCCTATACTTGGTGATCTTCTTCTATTATTCCATTCTTTATTATTCTCGTTGGAATATCCTCATTCGTGTGTTTTACACCGGACTCGTTCCATTGTTTATTATTCCGCATTTATTATTCTCATTGAATATCACGTGCGTGTGTTTTACACCGGACACAGGTTCCATTGTTTATTATTATTCAAAGATTTATTATTCATTTGGATCATCCTGCTTGCGGTGTGAATTTCCCGACCGTTCCGTTATTATTATTCTGTTGGAATAACCCATCTATCACAAGTACCGTATGCGTGGTGATTTCTTTTGTTATTCCATTCTTTATTATACCCAAATGGTTAAAACTTTGACTTCTATACTCCATGAAATTAGTAGAATATCCTTGATATTTGCGTTTCATCCAAAGATCTTTTCATAGAAATATTCTTCCGATCATTCTTGAATTTTACTCTACAAAACAAAGATCTTGTTGACAATTTGGACTTTAATAAATCCTAGAGAAATTAATTCTTGAACTTGTTTTATTGAATTCTTATATCATTGTCATCATCCTCATGTTTATATTATGTTGAAAGTTATCTTTGGCTTACGTGCATAGATGAACTTAGTATGATTATGACCGTGGTTCATTCGGTATAATCATGGCTTGATATAAATGATGTGACAAAAGTCCTCAAAGGGCTCTGTGTCATGCGATGATGGATAGTTTTTGGTATGATTATGACTAGGGGTGATTCGGATAGTCATGACCATTGATAATTTGATGAAAATCCTTGACCGTGGTACGTGGATGATTAGATATTGTGGTTTATTCATTAAAGCCGAGTCTCAAATTATAACAAAGATGATGAAAACCCTTTAAATCATAAAAGATAGTAGATTTTATTTTCTACTTGACTCTTTTAATGGATTGCTTATTCCACTCAGCTAAACTTGTTGTCTATTGTATTTTATCGGTTTAACATCATTGAAGGCTAATGATAATTTATTCTCGCATTATCTTAGTCATAATATTTCTTCTCGGGCTAGTTGAGCTCACCCTTTCTTTCATTGTTCTCTTCAGAAATGAGAATATAGGCGGGACGAGTCGGGAAAAAGAGTGATGGTCCCAAGATAGCATTAGTAGTCCTCACTACTCTCATTTAAATAGTGTAACAATAAATGTAATGAGGACTCCTTGAGTATGGATATTGTCTAAATGACAATATTCCTATTAGAACTCTCAGTTTATGTATTGTCGTATATTACACGACAGATGTATAATTAAGTTTGTATTTGAATTTATGTACCATGTAAGTGGCGACCCAAGATGGGTGACGTATACCTAATTTTGGGGGCGTCACACATCCTAACCCTTTGCCTAAAGCATCACTGTAGATGACAAATTCCTCCGAGCCAGATGGTATTGTCAGAATAGGTGCTGAAATGAGTCTTCTCTTAAGTTCTTGAAAACTCTTCTCACATTCCTCGCTCCAATCGAACTTTGTATCTTTTCGAGTCAGCTGAGTTAATGGAGTAGTGATTCGAGAAAATCCTTCCACGAATCTCCGATAATAACCAGCTAAGCCGAGAAAGCTACGTACTTTGGTTGCTCCCAACTTTGAATTGCTTCAATCTTCGTTGGGTCAATAGATATTCCATGATTTGATATCTCATGCCCAAGGAATGCAACTTCCTCAAGCCAGAACTCACATTTCTTCAACTTGGCATATAACTTGTTTTCACGAAGCTTTTGGAGTATCAGCCTCAAGTGTTGCTAGTGGTCTTCACGGGTTTTGGAGTATATGAGGATGTCATCAATAAAGACGACCACAAAGTGATCCAAATATTCCTTGAATACTCGGTTCATCATGTCCATGAAGGCAACAGGAGCATTAGTCAATCCAAAAGACATGACTAGGAATTCATAATGCCCGTCTCGAAGTTCTCGAAAGCGCCTTTGAATGTCATCGCTTTTAATCTTCAATTAATGATATCCTAATGAAGATTAATCTTTGAAAAGAATTTGGCTCCTTGCAATCGGTCAAACAGTCATCAATTCGAGGCAACGGGTACCTATTTTTGATGGTGACATGATTCAACTCCCGATAATCAATACAAAGTCGCATACTTCCATCTTTCTTCTTCATAAATAGAACAGGAACACCCCAAGGAGACGTACTAGGACGAATGAAACTGATGTCTAACAATTCCTCAGAGTTGGTTTTTAACTCTCAAGTTCAATAGAGCTATTCGATATGGGGCTTTGGAAATGGGTTTTGTAATCTGGGATTCAAGGTCGATACAAAATTCAATTTCACGCTCTGGGGGTAGGCCAGGAAGTTATTCAGGGAATACGTAAGGAAATTTATTAACAATAGAAATATCATTCAAATCTGACGTATTTTTATTTAAATGCGTGACATGGGCTAATAAAGCTTGACATCCGTTTTTTAATTAACAAATAACTTTATGGCATGCTATGACAATGATTGATTTTAGTGGTTTGGTTGCTTGAATTCGCATAATAGGGTGGTTAGGAATATAAAAGCTAACAACCTTATGAAAAATAATCGATTTTAACATGATGATTAGTTAACCAATCAATCCCTAAAATCACATCAAATGCAAGTATTTTCAAAGAAATAAGATCGACAGGTAACGTACGGTTACTGATTTGAATCAAACAAGAATTATAAACAGTGGATGTAATGAAGGTTTCTCCCAACGGAGTTTCAACCGATAAGTCAAAGTCTAATTTCTCCGTAGTCAAATTTAAAAGTTGAGCGCAAGTAGGAGAAATAAAAGAATGGGTAGAACCGGTATCAAATAAAGTATAAACTTCGCTAGAGTTTATGATTAGCTTACTCGTGATCATCTCATTCGAATTCCTCGCTTTTTGGGAGGTTACGACAAATGCTCTCCCTTGAACTACCGGTTTTGTCTTGTTTGGGACACCCTTTGATGCCTCCATCCCAGCTGGACTTGACTTTGGTGCATGATAAAATCAGACTAGGTGACCTTCTTTTCCATAATTGTAACACGCTTTGATCGCATCACGCAGCTTGATCGATATGTCCCTCCCTCCGCATTTGTAACATATACGATCGGCGGTCGTTCTCCTTCCTTAACAACAAAAATCTTTGGTCGACGCCTTTCTATCATCATTGTTGAATCTCCTCTTCTTGAAATGTCCACTCTTATTATTATGGCCATGATTACCACCGAAGTGATTACCATTTCTGGCATGTTGATTCCCTCCACGCTTGTTGTCACTGCTTGGATGACTACTACCACTGGTATTATCGACTTGTCGGATGCTGTCTCTTGGTTGTATTGACTCATTATCGCGCTCCAATAACTGATCCCTATTCACAACATCTGAATACAAACAAAGTTTGTGAGAAATTAGGTATTGACGTATCTCAGGTTTCAAACCTCTTAGAAACATTCGCGTCATTCTCTCCTCATTATCAACCAAGTGGGACACAAACTAAGATAACTCGGCAAACTTAGCTTCGTACTGCGCCACGGTCATATTGTTTTGCTCAAGCTTGATGAACTCTACTTCCTTCATGTGACGAATACCTTCAGGAAAGCACTTGTCGTTGAACAGTTCTTGGAACTTCTCCCAAGACATCTTCAGTGCGGCAGGTTGAGTACGCTTTACAGATTCCCACCTGTAATCTGCCTCTGCTCGCAACATGTAGGTGGCAAAGGGAACCTTTTGCTCCTTGGAGCATCCCAAGACATCAAATATCTTGTTGATCTGCTTTATCCACGTCTCCGCCTTAAGTGGTTTTGGCTCTCCAAAAAACTCCGATGGTCCCAGCTCCTTGAACTGCTTAGCGGTGATCGTCCGAGAGTTGTCAGTGTTTCCACCTGCATTTTGGATAGGACCCGCCCTCACCTGATGTTGCATGAATTGCATAAAGCCTCTGAACATCCCATCGTTCATCATTTGATCGTTGTTGTTTACCTGAGGATTATTGGTTTCCTGTTACACAATATCCTGGGTATTAATCTGTGGTGACTCAATGGTCTCATGTGCTTCATTGCTTATCTCAACATTTTCGGATGCCATTTTCAAACACTGCCACAAAACAAGGGTTAATTAACATATCACATATTATCCCTATACTCTGACCAACCAATTAAATACCAAATAAACTTAGGTAGGTCATACTAGCGAAGGAATTCCCCGCTCTCCCCTCCTAGTTCTTGTCTCACATCTCACCAGGGGATCATATCCTAAGCTTTGATACCAACCGTGATGCCCCCAAAATGTATACATCACCCATCTTGAGTCGTCAAATACATGGTACAAAATTCAAATACAACTTAATTATACAATAGTCGTGTAAAATACGACAAAACATAATCTAAGAGTATTAATAAGAATATTGTCATCTACACAATATCCACACTCAATGGAGTCCTCATTACATTTATTGTCACACTATTTAACAGAATAGTGAGGACTACTAATGCTATCATCTGGACCGTACCGAATCATCCCTGCATCACGACCAAGAATATTTATGTAATCATCAATGGTTATGACTATACCGAATAATCCCTGGTCATAATCACACCAACAACTGTCCATCAATGAACTACATGTCAATGAGGACTTTTAACACATCATTCGTCACATTACTACCATGATTATACTTAAGAATAATCCTCGGTCATAATCATACCAAGTCCATCTACGCACGTAAGCCAAAGATGACTTTCATCACAATATAAGCATGGGGATGATGACAATGACATAATAATTCAATAAAACAAGTTCAAGGATAAATTTTAAAGATTTATAATTTTAATTTATCTAGAAATCAATAACATCCAAATTGTCAACATGATACTTCTTTGTGGAGTAAAATTCAAGAATGCTCAGAAGAATATTTCCATGAAAAGATACTGGATGAAGCACAAATATCAAGGATATTCCACTAATTTCATGGAGTATAGAAGCCAAAACTTTAACTAACTGAGTATAATAGAATACATGAAACCGCAAATGGATTTTTTCCTACCATGCGGAAATCCACGTAGACAGATCATTTCCATAATTTAATAAGGAATGAATATGAAGGATCATTCATGCATGCGGTAATCCACATAGACAGGTTATTCCAACAGAATAATAAAGAATGGAATAACAGAAGAATTCACTAGGCGTGCATAATCCACACAGATAGGTTATTCCAACAGAATAATAAAAAAAGGAATAACAGAAGAATTCACCAGGCGTGCGTAATCCGCACAAACAGGATATTCCAACAGAATAATGAAGAATGGAACCAGGTCATGCGTAATTCGCACAGACAGGATATTCCAACAGAATAATAAAATATGGAACCAGGTCATGCGTAATCAGCATAGACAGGATATTCCAACAGAATAATAAAAAATAGAATAACAACAGATTTCACAAGGCATGCGATAGACCGCACAGACATGTTATTCCACCATAATAATAAAGAATGGAATAACATAAGAATTTCACCATGTATGCGGTACTTCGTATAGACAGGTTATTCCAACATAATAATAAAGAATGGAATAACAACCCTTACGAGTATTGAAAGAAAATAACCCTCTTCATGAATATGAAAGAATAATACCTTAGAAAAAACTGGATACTGGAATAGTGAGGTAGCAGACTTCTCTTCTTCTTTCTCTCTATAATTTCTCTCTATAATAATTGCTCTATAGGCTTTGTGAATTGGTGAGAAATGAAGGAAGAATGAGCTTCTATTTATAGGAAAATATAGTTTTGATAATTGCACATTTTGGGGCTCAAAATATTACAGTATAATACCTTCCTCTTTTTCTTCATTTTTAATTTAGTCCTTCAAGTATTATCAAACTTGCACCACCTCCCCTAATAGTAAATAATGTGAATCAATAGTTATAATCATGTGAAAATACGAATTACAGTATAGTACCTCCATCTATACCTCCATTTTTAACTTAGTCATGTAAGTATTATCAATCTTGCACCAACTCCCCTAATAGTATAAAATGTGAATCAATAGTACACACATGTGAACAAATAGTTATAATCATGTGAATTAATAGCAATTAATTGCTCATTTATCCGATTAATTACCCGACTGGTCAGTATAACTTCCAGACATCAATTAATATCGAAATAAATGTCGATTTCCACTAACACTAATAATTCCAACACAATGGAACTATCAATTTCATCTTTAATCAACACGAACTTATTCATCATTAATATTATAACTCACAATATTTAACAACCAGGTCGTTCCCAGGAAAGAGGGAGCTTTCTGATAAGGATTTCTCCTTATTGGCGCGGAATTAGATGACCAAACCTCTCCTTGACAGAACATCTAGACATTGTAAATATTGTAATTTAATAATATGAATAACTTTTTCGTCTCAATTATTGATTTAATAATATATCATATTATGCAGATGATACTGTGACAATAATTGAATCAATAATATGAAAGACATGATGTAGTAATTACTGTAGCAATAATTGAGTATAACTGAGTGACTTCTCACGTAAGCATCAATAACCAATACCGTGTGCTACTATGCAACCACGCGTATTACTGCACTTTTACTACCGGTTAGTTTAATAGTTTTAACGGTAATAATTCCGCCATTATTTTTATTAAAAGATAATTCTGTCGTTTTCTTACTACGGCAATACTTCCGTTGTGGGGTCCACCAATGATTGTGCCGTCGTACAAATTTTCCCTGTTAAAATGAATATTCCCCGACCAATTGAATATTATATAACCACTTGCTTACTTTGCAAAATTTGTAAATATTACCCACAACTTTAACATTATATCAAATCCACACCATAATATTCAAAAATATATTTCGAGAAAAATTATTCTTTATTCATAAAAGTTGGGGTCTTACAGTAATAATTCGAGCCCCTAAACGTGCAATT
The DNA here is from genome assembly GCA_020205615.1 of Panax quinquefolius. Classification (NCBI taxonomy): domain Eukaryota; kingdom Viridiplantae; phylum Streptophyta; class Magnoliopsida; order Apiales; family Araliaceae; genus Panax; species Panax quinquefolius. Next base: position 82,715,614 of record CM035168.1, read on the forward strand.
ATCGAAACTATGTTTTCCTATAAATAGAAGCTCATTTCTTCTTTCATTCTCACCAATTCACTAAGACTCACAAGAGCAACTATAGAGAGAGAAACTATAGAGAGGAAGAAGAAGAGTATTCTGCTACTTCATTATTGCAGTATCTAGTCTTTTATTAAGGTAATGGGTATTATTTATTTCATATTCGCTTACGATATTATTTTTCGTATTTGTAAGGAATTTTATTTCGTTCAATATTCGTAAGAAATTTTATCTTCATTCAATATTCATAAGGAATATCATCTTCGTTCAATATTCGTAAGGAATATTATTTTCGTTCAACAGTTGTAATGGATATTATTTTTGTTCAATATTCGTATGAAATAATATTTTATTCCATACTCTGTATATGTAAGTAATATTATTTCATTTCGTATTCCTAATTCTACACTCATTTTGTTAAAGTATTGCTTCTATACTCCGTGAAATTAGTAGAATATCCTTGAAATTTGTGCTTTATCTAATATCGTTTCACAATGATATTTTTTTGAACATTCTTGTTAAATTTTAAGCTTTTCATGTCAGAGTACTATTCATTTATACGACACTATTTATACATATGATACTATTCATAAAGTACTATTCATAAATATGGTACTATTCTTGAAATACTATTAACGGGGTACTATTCACGAAATATTATTCACGAAGTACTATTCACTCGGTTATTATTCACCCAGGGTACTATTCGCGACGAAAAATTGATTCTTTTTTGTCCAAATTAATTTTGATACGTGAATATTATTCTTGAATTTTACTCCACAAAGCAGTATTATGTTGACAATTTGGACATTTTTTAAACTCTGGTTAAAATATTTAAAATTTATCCTTTGCTTTCATTTAATTGAATTCTTATATCATTGTCATCATCCTCATGCTTATATTATGATGAAAGTCATCTTTTGCCCGTAGTACATAGATGGACTGTTGATTGGTATGATTATGACCATGGATTATTCAATATAATCATGACCCGTAATGATGTGGTAAAAGTTTTCATTGGCCCGTATTACATTGATGGACAATTGTTGGCATGATCATGACCATTGGTGATAAAACGAATATCTTTGGCCCGTAGTGCATGGATAATTCGTGGACGTGATACTAATGAATATCCTTGGCCCATAGTGCATGGATAATTCATTGATGTGGATTGTGAGACCCCGAATTTTATGAAATGAAAGTATTCAATTTTCTTATAATTATTCTATTTAGTAAATGGTTAAATTGATAAAAGGTTAAAGTTAAGGGTGATATTTGAAATTTTTTCAAAGTAAGCAAGTTGTCATAAAATAATCGATGATAAAAGTACAGTAATACGCGTGGTTATATAGTAGCACACAGTATTGATTATTAATGCTTACGTGAGAAGTCACTCAGTTTTATTCAATTATTGTCACAATATTGATATTATTAAATTAATAATTGAAAAGACAAAGTTATTTATATTATTATTTGCAATATTGACAATGTCTAGAAGTTCTGTTAAGGAGAGGTTTGGTCACCTAATTGCGCTCTAATAAGGAGAAATTCTTATCGGAAAGCCCCCTCTTTCCTAGGAACGACCTGATTGTTAAATATTGTGAATTATAATATTAATGATGAATAAGTTCGTATTGATTAATGATGAAATTGATAGTTCCATTGTGTTGAAATTATTAGTGTTAGTGAAAATTGACATTTATTTCGATAATAATTGATGTCTGGAGGTTATATTGACCAATCGGGTAATTAACCAGATAAATGAGTAATTAATTACTATTAATTCACATGCTTATAACTATGTGTTCACATGTGTGTATTATTGATTCACATGATTTACTATTAGGAGAGTTGGTGCAAGATTGGTAATACTTGCATGACTAAATTAAAAATGGAGGTATAAATGAAGGTACTATACTATAATTAATTTTTTCACATGTTTAGAACTATTGAGTCACATGATTTACTATTAGGAGAGGTGGTGCAAGTTTGATAATACTTGTAGGACTAAATTAAAAATGAAGAAAAAGAGGAAGGTATTATACTGTAATATTTCGAGCCCCAAAATGTACAATTATTGAAACTATATTTTCCTATAAATAGAAGCTCATTCTTCCTTCATTTCTCACCAATTCACTAAGTCTCACAAGAGCAATTATAGAGATAGAAGCTATAGAGAGAGAAGCTATAGAGAGAAAGAAGAAACGAAGTCTGCTACTTCACTACTCCAGTATCCAGTCTTTTTCTGAGGTAAGGGTTATTATTTTTTTATATCCTGAAGAGATATTATTTTTCGTATTCGTATGAATATCTGTATCGTTCAATATTCATTATATTCGTTTAATATTCGTAAGGAATATTATTTCCGTTCAATATTCGTAAGGAATATTATTTTTTGTTTAACCGTTGTAAGTAAGAGGTTTCTGCCAGGGGCAGTTTTGTAGTTTTTCCGACCCTCAAAAATTTTGGAAAAATTTAAAATGATAATTTGATGAGTTTTCTAGATTGTGTCCAAAAATGGCGATTTTTGGATGTATAGATTATGAGTTATGAATTTTATGGGAAAAGACTATTTTAAAAGTAAACCCTTATAACTCCTTGTGGTTAACTCCAAAATTGGTGAAATTTTTATTGGGAGTATATCTATATAACAGCAGTATACCCTATAAATTTCGGAATTTTTAGACAAAGTACAGTTTTTGATAAATATCTAAATATTCGGTAGTTTTAGCCATATGAAAAATAGTAAATGAATTTTAAAAATTCTGAGAAAAATATATGTTCAATATGAGACTATATTCTGCTAAATCCCAGAAAAGAAAATTTGTTTGTACTGATTTGGTATTTTTCATGAAAATGGACTAGTTATGAGTAAATGAATTAAATATGTTATGTGAAGTAAGAAAATTAGAAAATAGGACTTTATGGCTTGAGAATCCTATATAAGGTATATAAAGATTTTTGATGAGAGTTTTTGGTTATTGGTGATGAAATCTTACGAGTTTGTCATTTTAGGATGATTAAATGCATTAATTAGTAAAGTGTAAACAATTAAAATAAATTGTTTATAAGTTTAAGAAATGATTATAATATTGTGGTAATATTAATAATATTAGATTATGAGATTATTAAGTGATTTATAACATTTGGATTAAGGTGTTATAAATATTGATATGGATTTTATTGTGAACCTTTATCTTTTTGTTCCGGGGTTACTATTCACATATACGAAACTATTCACGTATACGACACTATTCATGTATATGGCACTATTTGCGTATATGACATTATTTATCTATACAGTACTATGTACAAATACGGAGTACTATTCATGAGTTACTATTCATGAGTTACTATTTATGAGTTACTATTTATGAGTTACTATTTACAAGTTACTACTCACAGGGTACTATTTACCCAAAAAATATATTTCTTTTCTGTCCAAATTATTTTTGGTACATGAATATTATTCTTGAATTTTACTCTACAAAGCGAAGATCATGTTGATAATTTGGATATTTTTAAACTCGGATAAATTTAAAGTCTTTAATATTTATCCTTGATTTCATTTGATTAATGCTTATATCATTGTCATCATCCTCATGCTTATATTGTGATGAAAGTCATCTTTGGCTTACGTGCATAAATGGACTGTTGATTATTGGTTTTACAGTTGTATATCTTTGGCTTACGTGCATAGATGGACTGTTGATTATTGGTTTTACAGTTGTATATTTTTGGATTAAGTGCAAAGATGGACTGTTGATGATTGGTTTTATAGTTGTATATCTTTGTCTTGCGTGCAAAGATGGACATGTGTATCACATGATCATAACCACTGGTGATAATAACGAATATCCTTGGCCCGTAGTGCATGGATAATTCGATGATGTGATTGGAAGGATCATGACCATTAGTTAACAGTTGAATGTCTTTGGCCGTAGTGCACTGACAGACAATTGATTGGTATGATCATGACCATTGGTTTTATAGTTGGATATCTTTGGCCCGTAGTGCAAAGGTGGACAACTGATTGGTATGATCATTGTTATTACATTTGAATATCTTTAGTCTTTGGGGTAAAGATATTGAGTAAACGTTCTATTTAGCCTTTGTGGCAAGGAGAAACTGTTGATTTACATGATTATAAATATGAATTGTGGATTTAACTATAATCTTTGGTGGTTCAGGTGAAGACAGGTGATGAGAGTTCGTTTTATCTTGGATATAACAAAGAAATATTGATGAGTACTACAAGAATGAAATATTAACGATGGACTTTTAATCTAGAGGAGATAGTAGACATTATGTTCTACTTGACTCTTCTAATGGATTGCTTATTCCGCTGTAGTTGTTGATCTAAAACTTATTGTCTATTTTATTCTATCAATTGTTATACTGTATAAGGCTAAGGATAATTTATTCTGCATTATCTTAGTCATAATATTTCTTACTGGGCTAGTTGAGCTCACCCTTTCCATTCACTGTTCTCTTCAGGAAATGAGAATATAGCTGGTGTGACGCCCCCAACATAGGTATACATCACCCATCTTGAGTCGCCAAATACATGGTACAGAATACAAACACAAACTTAATTATACAAACGTTGTGTAATATACGACAAAACATAGCTGAGAGTTTAAACAGGAATATTGTCTTCTAGACAATATTCACTCTCAAATAGAGTCCTCATTACATTTATTGTCACACTATTTCATAGAATAGTGAAGACTACAAATGCTATCATCTGGAACGTCACTCTGTTCCTCGACTAGTCCCTGCTACGTTCTCATTTCCTGAAGAGAACAATGAAAGCAAAAGGGTGAGCTCAACTAGCCTAGTAAGAAATATTATGACTAAGATAATGCAGGATAAATTATCATTAGCCTTCAACAATGTTAAACTGATAAAATACAGTAGACATCAAGTTTAACTGCAGCGGAATAAGCAATCCATTAGAAGAGTCAAGTAGAGCATGATATCTACTATCTTCTAGGATTTAAAATGTTTTCATCAATTTTTATCACTGAGACTCAGCTTAATAAATAAACCACATCATCGAATCATCCTTGTACTACGGGCCAAGGATATTCATTAAACAATCAATGGTCATGACTATACCGAATAATCCCTGGTTATAATCATACCAAAAACTTTCCATCAATGCACTACAGGCCACTGAGGACTTTTACCACATCATTTATAACATTACAGGTCATGATTATACTCTGATCGATCCTCGGTCATAATCATACCAAGTCCATCTATGCACGTAAGCCAAAGATGACTTTCATCACAATATAAGCATGAGGATGATGATAATGACATAATAATTCAATAAAACAAGTTCAAGAATAAATTTTAAAGATTTATAAGTTAATTTATGCTGAAATCAATTACGTCCAAATTGTCAATATGATACTGCTTTGTGGAGTAAAATTCAAGAATGCTCAGAAGAATATTTCCATTAAAAGATACTGGATGAAGCACAAATATCCAGGATATTCTACTAATTTCATGGAGTATAAAAGCCAAAACTTTAACCAACTGAGTATAGACATGTTATTCCAACAGAATAATAAAGAATGGAATAATAGAAGAATTTCACCATGTATGCGGTACTTCGCATAGACAGGTTATTCCAACATAATAATAAATTATGGAATAACATAAGAATTTCACCATGTATGCTATACTTCGCATAGACAGGTTATTCCAATATAATAATAAAGAATGGAATAACAACTCTTACGAGTATTGAAAGAAAATAACTCTCTTCATGAATACGAAAGAATAATACCCCTTACCTTAGAAGAAACTAGATATTGGATTAGTGAGGTAGCAGAGTTCTCTTCTTCTTTCTCTCTATAATTTCTCTCTATAATAATTGCTCTAAAGCTTTAGTGAATTGGAGAGAAATGAAGGAAGAATGAGCTTCTATTTATAGGAAAATATAGTTTTGATAATTGCACGTTTTGGGGCACAAAATATTACAGTATAATACCTTCCTCTTTTTCTTCATTTTTAATTTAGTCCTGCAAGTATTATCAAACTTGTACCACCTCCCCTAATAGTAAATAATGTGAATCAATAGTTTAATCATGTGAATCAATAGTTATAATCATGTGAAAATACGAATTACAGTATAGTACCTCCATCTATACCTCCATTTTTAACTTAGTCATGCAAGTATTATCAATCTTGCACCAACTCCCCTAATAGTACAAGAATGTGAATCAATAGTACACACATGTGAACAAATAGTTATAATCATATGAATTAATAGCAATTAATTGCTCATTTATCCGATTAATTACCTGGATCGGTCAAGATAACTTCCGCATAAATTAATATCGAAATAAATGTTGATTTCCACTAACACTAATAATTCCAACACAATAGAACTATCAATTTCATCTTTAATCAACACGAACTTATTCATCATTAATATTATAACTCACAATATTTAACAATCATGTCAGTCCCAGGAAAGAGGGGGTTTTCGATAAGGATTTCTCTTTATTGGCGCGCAATTAGATGACCAAAACTCTCCTTGACAGAGCTTCTAAACATTATCAATATTGCAAATAATAATATGAATAACTTTGCCGTCTCAATTATTGATTTAATAATATAACATATTATACAGATGATACTGTGACAATAATTGAATCAATAATATGAGAGATATGATGCAACAATTACTGTAGCAATAATTAAGTATAACTGAGTGACTTCTCACGTAAACATCAATAACAAATACTGTGTGCTACTATGCAACCACGCGTATTATTGTACTTTTACTACCGGGTAGTTCAATAGTTTTAACGGTAACACTTTCGTCGTTATTTTTAATAAAAGATAATTCTGTCATTTTCTTACTACGACAATATTTCCGTTGTGGGGTCCACCAATGATTGTGTCGTCGTACGAATATTCCCTATTAAAACGAATATTTCCCAACCAATCGAATATTATATAACCACTTGCTTACTTTGCAAAATTTGTAAATATTACCCACAACTATAATATTATATCAAATCCACACCATAATATTCAAAAAAAATATTTTGAGAAATTTAAATCTTTATTCATAAAATCTGGGGTCCTCACAATCTCCCTCTTTATGAAATTTCACCCTCGAAATTTACGTACGGTACCTGGTATGTGAAGAGGTGAGGATACCTTGAATACCTTTATCGTCGAAAACATTACACGTTGCATACGTGCATGCCCGGTGTCCTCCGATTGCCTCTGAATGCACATCAGTCCCTAAAATAGCCATTTTAGGCCTTGATACCGACCTCCAATATCAAAATATAAAGAATGAAAGTTTTAGGTCTACTCGTTATCTTTCCGAATCATCCAGAATCACCTCAATCGGAGTTTATATGAAAAAGTTATTCCCAATTTACTAAAGGACGTCCAGACAGATTTTGGCTTAACACTTGACCAGCGCCTAGGCGCCCAAATTTGGCCTTGGACAAGCGCCTAGGCGGCCAAGAATAGATTCTAAGCACTGAGCCTAGTGCCTAGGTGCTCGACCATTGGCACTTAACTCCAATTTTCCAGATTTTGCAACTTTTGACACACATACTTCAAATCTTCATAACTTCTTCATCCGTTATCGGAATTAGTCCATTTTTGAGGCTATGGAAAGCTTGTAACATGCTCTATAAAACCCCCATGATTTCATAATTTTTCAGATTCATTAATTATTCTGAAGTTGGGCTCCAAAGTCCCCCAAGACTAAGTTTTTACTAACAACGATACGTGAAAAATGTTATGAACACGCGACATACTTGGCTGTAAAACGAGTCTATAGGCCACAGTTCCTACTCGATCGAGGATTTCAAATGGGCCAATTAAATCGAGGGTTGAGATAACGCCTTCTTGAACCTTCTTCTTCACATTCATCAGATTCGGGTGTGTAGTTTGAGTGGCTTTAACTTTATCGATTAAAGTCAATTCTACTCGTATATTCGTTATCTTTATGTGGGTCCCTAGAGTCTTTAACTCTATCTTCATCATTTGTAAGTTATACAAAATGGGTTTTTGTGTTAACAACATCGCACTCGTAAAAGCAAACGATCTTCTACTCAACGCGTCAGCTACCACGTTCGCTCTTCCACGATGATATTGAATGGTATACGTAATCTTCAACAGCTCGATCCAACGTCTTTGGCGCAAGTACCTCCATCTATACCTCCATTTTTAACTTAGTCATGCAAGTATTATCAATCTTGCACCAACTCCCCTAATAGTAAAAGAATGTGAATCAATAGTACACACATGTGAACAAATAGTTATAATCATGTGAATTAATAGCAATTAATTGCTCATTTATCCAATTAATTACCTGACTGGTCAATATAACTTCTAGACATCAATTAATATCAAAATAAATGTTGATTTCCACTAACATTAATAATTCCAACACAATGGAACTATCAATTTCATCTTTAATCAACACGAACTTATTCATCATTAATATTATAACTCACAATATTTAATAACCAGGTCGTTCCCAGGAAATAGGGGGCTTTCCGATAAGGATTTCTCCTTATTGGCGCACAATTAGATGACCAAACTTCTATTTAATAGAACTTCTAGACATTGTCAATATTATAAATAATAATATGAATAACTTTGCCGTCTCAATTATTGATTTAATAATATAACATAATATACAGATGATACTATGACAATAATTGAATCAATAATATGAGAGATATGATGCGTGAATTCTTTGTAGCAATAATTGAGTATAACTGAGTGACTTCTCAAGTAAGCATCAATAACCAATACTGTGTGCTACTATGCAACCACGCGTATTACTGTATTTTTACTACTGGGTAGTTCAACAATTTTAACGGTAACACTTTTGCCGTTATTTTTAATTAAAGATAATTCTGTCATTTTCTTACTACGACAATACTTCCGTTGTGGGGTCCACCAATGATTGTGTCGTCGTACAAATATTCCCCGACCAATCGAATATTATATATCCACTTGCTTACTTTGAAAAATTTATAAATATTACCCACAACTATAACATTATATCAAATCCACACCATAATATTCAAAAAAAATATTTCGAGAAATTTAAATCTTTATTCATAAAATCTGGGGTCTCACAGCTGGGACGAGTCGGGGAATGGAGTGATGGTCCGAGATGGTGGCTATAGTAGTCTTCACTATTTTTATAAAAATAATGTGATAATAATTATAATGAGGACTCCATTGAGTGTGGATATTGTCTAGAAGGCAATATTCGTATTTAAACTCTCAGCTATGTTTTGTCGTATTTTGCATGATAGTTGTATAATTAAGTTTGTATTTGATTTCTGTACCATGTATCTGGCGACTCAAGCTGGGTGATGTATACCTGTTTTAGGGGCGTCACAGTTGGTATCAAAGCTTAGGGATATGATCCCTGGCTAAGATGTGAGATAAGAACTAGGAGGGGAGAGAGGAGGAATTCCTTCGCAAGTATGACCTACTTATGTTTATTTGGTATTTAATTTGTCAGTCGGAGTATAGGGATAATATGTGATGTGAGACTCCAAATTTTATGAATAAAGATTTAAATTTCTCGAAATATTTTTTTTGAATATTATGGTGTGGATTTGATATAATGTTATAGTTGTGGGTAATATTTATAAATTTTACAAAGTGCGTAAGTTGTTATATAATATTCAATTGGTCGGGGAATATTCGTTTTAAATTCGTACGACGGCACAATCATTGGTAGACCCCACAAAGGAATTATTATCGGATTGAGAAAACGACAAAAATATTTTTATGAAAATAATGGCGAAAGTTTTACCATTAACTGTTGAAACACCTGGTGTTAAAAGTACAGTAATACGTGATATAGTAGCACACGATATTGATTATTGATGCTTACGTGAGAAGTCACTCAGTTTTGTTCAATTATTGATACAGTAATTATTGCATAGTATCTCACGTTATTTGATTCAATTATTGTCGATATTTTATATATTATTAAATCAATAATTGAGATAACAAAGTTATTAATATTATTATTTACAATATTAACGATGTCTAGAAGTTCTGTCAATGAGAGATTTGGTCACCTAATTGCGCGCCAATAGGGAGAAATCCTTATTGTAAAGCCCTCTCTTTCCTGGGAACGACCTGGTCGATTAATAATGTGAATTATAATAATGATGATGAATTTTGTTTTATTATTATTATAAATGTAATAAAACGAAAACGCTTTTATATAAAATGTAAATACTTTTTATAAAGTTTTGTTTTATTTGATTATAAATAGAATATAATATATTTTATTATGCATAGTATTTGCATAAGTGCTGCGTATAGTGTTGGCATAGTAAAATCTTTTATATAAAATAGAATAATTTTATAAAGTTATTTGTTTTATTAGATATAAATAGAATATATTATATTTTATTATGCATAGTGTTTACATAAGTGCCTACATAGTGCTTGCATAGTAAAATCTTTTTATATAAAATGTAAATACTTTTATAAAGTTATTTGTTTTATTAGATTTTAAATAATATATATATATATATATTATATTTTATTGCATAGTATCCTTTCCATTCTCCTATAAATAGGATGCTTAGTTAGAATGGAAAATCACACCAGAAATTCAGAGAATTCTTCTTCTATAATCTTGAGCGTATTTCTTTAGAGTTTAAGAAAGCTTTGAGCGTAAAAAACAGTATAAGTTTTCTTCAAGAATATCCTCGCCCTACCAGTTAGAATACTCTTCTTTCTAAGGTAAGGGGTATTATTCCTTCGTATTCATGAAGAGAGTTATTTTCTTTCAATACTCGTAAGTGTTGTTATTCCATTCTTTATTATTATGTTGGAATAACTTGTCTATGCGAAGTACCGCATACATGGTGAAATTCTTCTGTTATTCCATTATTTATTATTTTGTTAGAATAACTCATGTTGTGGTGGTCTATCGTGCATTCGTGAATTCTTTTGTTATTCCATTCTTTATTATTCTATTGAATAACCAAATGCATGCGGCCTATCGCATACATGGTGAATTCTCGTTGTTATTCCATTCTTTATTATTCTTTGGAATATCCTATCTCGTAAGCGACATACGCATGACACAATTCCGTTATTTATTATTCTGTTGAATAACTCGCTACATGCAAAGTACCGCATACATGGTGAATTCTATTGTTATTCCATTCTTTATAATTCATTGGAATATCCTCGTCTGCAGCATATTATATTTGACTGGTTCCATTATTTATTATTCGTTGGAATAACTCGCAATACATCTAAGTCTGCATACACGTGGTGAATTCTATTGTTATTCTATTCTTTATTATTATGTTGGAATATCCTGTCTGTGCGGTCTATTGCATGCTTGGTGAATTCTTCTGTTATTCCATTCTTTATGTGGATTACCGCATGTATGGTGAATGATCCTTCGTATTCAGTCCTTATTTAATTGTGGAAATGATCTGTCTACGTGGATTACCGTATGACGGGTGAAAATCCATTTGCAGTTTCATATATTTTATTATATTCAGTTGGTTAAAGTTTTGGCTTCTATACTTCATGAAATTAGTAGAATATCCTGGATAATTGCGCTTCATCCAGTATCTTTTCATTGAAATATTCTTCTGAGCATTCTTGAATTTTACTCCACAAAGCAGTATATGTTGACAATTTGGACATTATTGATTTCAGGATAAATTAACTTATAAATCTTTAAATTTATTCTTTAACTTGTTTTATTGAATTATTATGTCATTGTCATCATCGTCATGCTTATATTGTGATGAAAGTCATCTTTGGCTTACGTGCATAGATGGACTTGGTATGATTATGACCAGGGATTATTCGGTATAATCATGACACAGTAATGTTATAAATGATGTAAAAGTCCTCGGTGGCTGTAGTAGTGCATCGATGGGCGCTTTTTGGTATGATTATGACCGTGAATTATTCTAAGATAGTCATGACCATTGATGATTTAATGAATATCCTTGGCTCAGAGTGCGTGGATGACTCGATGATGTGGTTTATTTATTAAGTTGAATCTCAGCGATAAAAATTGATGAAAATATTTTAAATCATAGAAGATAGTAGATATTATGCTCTACTTGACTCTTCTAATGGATTGCTTATTCCGCTGCAGTTAAACTTGATGTCTATTGTATTTTATCAGTTTAACATTGTTGAAGACTAATGATAATTTATTCTGCATTATCTTAGTCATAATATTTCTTACTGGGCTAGTTGAGTTCACCCTTTCGCTTTCATTGTTCTCTTCAGGAAATGAGAACGTAGCAGGGACTAGTCGAGGAACAGAGTGACGTTCCAGATGATAGCATTTGTAGTCTTCACTATTCTATGAAATAGTGTGATAATAAATGTATTGAGGACTTATTTTGAGTTTGAATACTGTTTAGAAGACAATATTTGTATTAAAACTCACAACTCATGTTGTATATTTAAGGTTATATTTGTATTCTGTACCATGTATTTGGCGACTCAGAATATGTGATGTATACCTATTTTGGGGGCATCACAGTTGGTATCAAAGGTTAGGGATATGATCCCTAGCTGAGATGTGAGACAAGAACTAGGAGGAGAGAGACGGGAAATTCCTTCGCTAGTATGACCTACCTATGTTTATTTGGTATTTAATTGGTCGGTCAGAGTATAGGGATAATATGTGATATGTTAATTAACCCTTGTTTTGTGGCAGTATTTGAAAATGGCATCCGAGAATGTTGAGAATAGCAATGGAACACAGGAGGCCGTTGAGTCTCCATAGATCAATAATCAGGATAATGTGCATCAGGAAGGCGACAATCCCCATGCAAACAACAACACTGACCAAATGATGAACGATGGAATGTTTAGAGGCTTTATGCAATTCATGCAACATCAGGCAAGAGCGGCTCCTGTCCAAAATACAGGTGGAAACACTGGCAACTCTCGGACGGTCATCGCTAAGCAGTTCAAGGAACTGGGACCACCAGAGTTTTTTGGAGAGCCAAAAACACTTAAGGCGGAGACTTGGATAAAGCAGATCTACAAGATATTTGATGTGTTGGGATGTTCAGAGGAGCAAAAGGTTCCCTTTGCTACCTTCATGTTATGACGGAGAGGCATTCATCGGTGGAAATCAGAAAGCGTACTCAACTCCGCCAGACCAAGATGACTTGGGAGAAGTTCCAAGAATTGTTCAATGACAAGTACTTTCCCGAAAGTATTTTTCACATGAAAGTGGTAGAGTTCATCAAGCTGGAGCAAAACAACATGACCGTGTCGCAGTACGAAGCCAAGTTTGTCGAGTTGTCCCAGTTTGCGTCCCATTTGGTTGATAAGGTTTGAAACCCGAGATACGTCAATATCTTATCTCTCATAAACTGTGTTTATATTCTCGACATGTTGTTAATAGCGCCGATTATTGGAGCGCGATAATGAAATCAACCCAACCAAAAGAGAACAAAATTGACAAAATGATAATACTAGTGATAGCAGTCATCGAAGCGGTGACAATAAGCGTGGAGGGAATCAACATGCCAGAAATGGTAACCACTTCGGTGGGAATCATGGCCAAAACAATAAGAATGAACATTTTAAGAAGAGGAGATTCAACAACGATGAAAAGACAGCAACACCAACACCCGTTTTCAAGGAAGGAGAACGACCACCAATTGTATGCTTCAAATGAGGAGGGGAGGGACATATCAGTCCAAATTGCGTGATGCATTCCAAAGCATGTTACAATTGTGAAAAAGAAGGTCACCTAGCCCAATTTTGTCATGCACCAAAGTCAAGTCCAGCTGGGACGGTGGCACCAAAGGCGGATACAGACAAAACAAAGTCGGTGGTTTCAGGAAGAGCGTTTTTTGTGACTTCTTAAAAAGCAAGTAACCCGAACGAAGTTAGCACGGTTAGTTAATTATAAATTCTTGCGAAGTCTATACCTTATTTTGATACCGGTTCTACCCATTCTTTTATCTCTCTTGCTTGCGCTCAATATTTAAATTTGACTCCAGAGAAATTAGACTTTGACTTATCGGTTGAAACTCCGTTAAGAGAAACCTTCGTTACCTCCACTGTTTATAAATCTTGTTGATTCAAATCGACACTTTCACGTTACTTGTCGATCTTATCTCTTTGAAAATACTTGCCTTTGATGTAATTTTAGGAATCGATTGGTTAACTACTCATCATGCTTTTCGTAAGGTTGTTAGCTTTCATATTCCTAACCAACCTGTTATGCGAATTCAAGCAACCAAACCACTAAAGTTAATCACTGTTATATCAAGCCATAAGTAAAGAGCCCCAATCCTTTCGTTGTTGACTTCTGTGACACCCCCAAATTCGGGCACTTCAATCCCACAGATTTGGTGTTCACTATCCAATTAAATCATAACTAACTACTTATAAATAAAGGATATAATTAAACTCAAAAGTTTAAGCAATCAATCTCCCATTAATGGGTTACATAATCTAAAATAAATCCCAGGTCATCTAACCTTTATTACAATCATCAGCGAAAAATTAAAACATGATCATAAATAAATCTATTACATAAGCTTCATAAATAAAAGATAACTTAAACGTCGTCGTCTAATCAAGCACTTTGTCCTTGCCCTCGCTTGTAGAAAGCTCTTCAAACTTATAAACTTCATCTGCATTGTTTTGTGCAAGAGTGAGCAAACAATTGCCCATAAGAAGGATAATATACAATAATGTTTTATGAATGACAATTAACTGAGCTTTCAATGGTAAAGTATTCTTACCGGAACAATAAACTTTAATTCAACAACTATGAATTCAAAGGAATAATGAACGTTTAAGTTAACAATAGATAACAACATCAAAGAATACACTGAGGGTCACAAGACCATGAACTCTATTCTAGGTTTTCAAGTATTTCTACTTTAACCTTTAACAGTCTAAAAGACTATAATCATCATCTATGTCCTAGGTTCACAGGTGTTTCTACTATAACCTTTAACAGTCTAAACGACTATATGGACCATCATTCCGTACTCCAGGTGATCAGCCCTTTGTACTATGTATTGCGTAAACATTTTAACGCTATTGCGTAACTCTAAAATAATCCCCTAATATAGGGTTGTTCATCTCAGCTTGGATTATCAGGTTTCGAACCAAAGGAAGTTTGGTTGGGAATTAACTTCAAAGGAAGTCTAGATTTTTAGAACGATCATCAACCAAGTACTGGTTGAATCAGATGGGAACCAATAACTATTCAAGAGTTTGATTACATTTTCTTCATGAACAAGGTATGTCGATGAATCAATAAGAGTTAGAGTATTAACAATTTCTAAATTGAATAAATGTTATCATCGACAACATGTTTTCAAAGGTGTGTGAGTACATAAACAAACCAAAGAAAGTTTGGTTTGGGTTGACTTCAAGGGTAATTTAGAGTTTAGAATATTCATCAACTAAGGATTAGTTGAATTGGTAAAGAATCACTAAGCAACTTAGAGTTTGGTACAATAATGTAAGATAGTACAATGATATTAAAAAACGAAGATCAAACAACAGTTATTAGTAGCTGAATAAACACACTTCTTAAAATAAAATTACAGACTTTGAATAACCAAGGTAACCTCGATTGGAATAAAGAAACAACGATTAGCTGACTTGCTCAACAATAAATGAGGGTTAAAGAACTTGCATGACAATAAATCGTTAAACAAGAGATTAGAGATAGAGAATTTGCATAAGTATAACATAATAGTGAAAAGTAACCTTGCTGAATAATAAAGTAGCAAAGATTAGGGAACTTGCCTCTTGCGTAAGCTATACAATTACAACTCACGTACTCCAATGTCCTACACATACCATTAGGATTATCATATCAATTAGCTACATACATTAACCTCATAGATTCACTTATCATTTTAGTTACGTTATAACCTTTAGTTTAAGGTCTAACCATATAAATAAACCACATATGCTTCTAATCAAAACTTCAATAATACATACATTAGACTTCTAGCATCCAAATCACATTTTCAACTGTTATTAATCAATACTACATTTCTCCTTAATCGAACATGAAATTCAATCAAGTGATTAAGTCTTCCCAAGACTCATTGGTTTTATATTAATCACCTTCCATATCTTAATGTTCATTTCTGAAACCACAAGTGCTAACATCACAAGACTTAGTCACCCTTCAATTGGTACACTAAGTTCTCACATATCACATTCCTAACTTATAAAACTTTTACAACTTTGAAATTATCAATGACATAACATGGTTCTGTTTTAACCTCCATATTCCATGTTTATTAAGTTAACACATCATTAGACCATATTATAGTGTCATTATCCCAGGTCTGCAGCAGCAGCAGAAGTCACTGCCTCAGATCAGTGTATGGTGTGCAAAATTGCGCTTAGACATAAAGCTTGGGACCCACAAGCACATTTCTTGTTTTTTTACTATGACACTTAGTGGCAACTCTTGCGGTACGTATTGAGGCGTAAACAACATGAACAAATGAGCCGAGTTTAGCCCAACTAACACTAATTTCTCCCACTAAGCAGTGAAATTAACACAAACAAATGATAAAAAACTATTACAAACATGTTTCCTCACATATATATCAATATAGAACAATTTAACAACTTTTACTAACTTAATTCCTCAAATTCCATGTTTTCAAACAAAAACACCATTTTTGACATCCTTTACAAAAATCATCACTGTGATTTCAATTCTTCACCAAATCACTTCGTTCAAACTACGCTTTCTTCGTTTCTTAACGAACTAGCATAATCAAGCCTCAATTCACAGATTAATGTAAAAATTGGCCTCTAAAATTGGTACTTTTCACAAGTCATATGTAAAATACATATACTGTAATTACTTCTTTCTTTTAAACGTAATTAGCATAAAAATTCTTATCTAAACACTAGTTCTAATCATCACAACATATACAATAACAAGTAATCAATTGTATATCAACAATTCCAAAAAATGAATTCACAGAACTTGAAGTTATATGCCGTAAAATTCATATATATACATATATATAAATATAATCAAAGTTATGGAAATACCTTCTATTGTTCGGTAATTCTTGCTAGAATACCACGACTTTCTTTGAACTTCTCCAAAAATCTACCTCTCAACTCTCTCTGTTCCCTGTAACTTTTCTCCCCTTCTTCCTCAGTAAACTTAGGCCAAATGATTTTTACGCATAATAAAACT
Source organism: Panax quinquefolius (assembly GCA_020205615.1). Taxonomy (NCBI): domain Eukaryota; kingdom Viridiplantae; phylum Streptophyta; class Magnoliopsida; order Apiales; family Araliaceae; genus Panax; species Panax quinquefolius. Next base: position 82,732,874 of record CM035168.1, read on the forward strand.
TAACCCAACGCACACACCCAAACGTCTGAAACCGATGCTATAATAATTAAAATAATAAGCTATCAGTTATAATATATATATATATATATATATTATTTATTTATTTATTTATTTTATTTGTTATAGTAAAATTCATAATTAAAAAGAGAAAATTCAAAAGCCATAAGGCTTTGTTTGGCAAAAAGTCTTTAAAATAATGACGTTATATTTTAAGCCTTGTTTGGGTTAACTAAATTAAACTCTATTAATTTATTTTAATAAACAATTTAGTTTATAGTTTATAATCACATATTATTTATTTAACTTCCATGTCCACATTAATTAAATAAATTAATTGTATATACTATATTTTAAGTAAATACTCCACTTAAACAAATATTACAAAATTATAATTTTATTATAATTTTATTTAATAATTTAACATACCATCTTAAATTATTAAATGAAAACAACAATATAACATATCAAAATAACAATATAACATCTCATTTTATGCTACAATTATCTAAATTATAAATTAATTTAATTTAGAATATTATCTAATAAATTTAATTCACACATCTCCACTAATAACAACCACATAAATAGAATACTTATTCAATTTAAGAAATATTTTAGATTACAAAACAACAACTTCATCAATAAAATATTTATTTAATTTAATAAATATTTTAAATTACAAATAAAATCTTGGATTGTTACATCCTTCCCTCCTTACAAGGATTATGTCCCTAGAATCACAACTCAAACAATCAAATCGTCACATTCTTCCCTCCTTACAAAGATTTTGTCCCTAGAATCGAAGACACAGCTAAACAAATAACTTAAGGTAATTCTTCATCATTTCAGCTTCGAGTTCCCACATAGTTACTTTGACATTGTGGTTCCTCTATATCACCTTCACAGAAGGTATCACCTTATCCCTGAGCATTTGTTCTTTTCTGTCAACTATCTGGAAAGAAATTTCCTAGTAGGACAACCATAATGGTTCGTACTTTGTGACAAACGAGATTTTATAATTAAATTTTTAATATTTATTGGATTGAATAAATATTTTTCAATGAATTAATTATTAGATTAAATAATTAATTGATGAAGTTGTGGTAGATTAATTTAATTATATGTGTTATATTTATTAAATTAATGTGGATAATTTTTATTATTCGAAGTATGTATTTATGTGAGCTTATTGAATTAAAAGAAATATTTATTAAGCCTAATGTTATTTTAATTAATTAAATAATTAATTAGAGATTTAATAATTTGACATAGTTAATAAATGAGAAATTTAATTATGTGACTATGTGAATTAATGAGAAATTATTATATTTTATTTAAAATAAATTAAATAAGATATTTGAATTAGTGAGCAATTAGGTGTGACATGATTTAAACTATAGTATAAGGGATTATTAAATTAAATGGGTATAAGCTTTGTAAAGATAGCCAAACATGGCCTTAGTGGGAGTTGAGGGCAGTTAACCCATGATTGTGTAACTTATCACAACGCGTCAGTTCCTTTCCTTTATTTATTATGCGTCTTCCTTTTCTTTTCATTTTTTTCTAAGTCTGGAAAAGTAAAATCAGAGAGAGTTTGAGAAATTCTTGAGGAGATTGTGAGTGTGTGATTGAAGAAGAGTTGAGAAGGAATTCATCTCCTACCAATCTACGCTTTGGGTAATTTCTTCAACCCAATTTATTTACGTTATTAAAGTTTTTATAAATATGGCTTTCAAGTTTTCTGTAAAGTGTCTATAAATTGGAAAGAGGAAAGATTATGTGCATATACGTGTTAAGATGTTGTTTTAATGTGTTTTCCTATGTATTAGATGGTTCCATATCATCAATTTCATAATATTATAACGTATATTGTTGTTTCAAAAAATACAGAGTATAGAATATGGCCATATGACCCTTATACATAAAATTAATATGTCAAAAATAAATTATTTTGTAAAATTCACACTTGTATATGATTATGCATGCTAAAATGAAGAAAACAAAACTTGAATGGATGGATTTGGTGTTATGATGAATCCGTAGTGATAATTTTCATGTTTTATGTTCAAAACTTTCAAGAACATCAAGAACAGTGAAATTAAATGTGTTGATTTTGCAAATTATGTGTTTTAACTTGTTAAAATCATGCTAGAAGGGTTGAGTATTAGTCATTTGTGTATTACAATGTTTGGGTATGTTTAAATTCGTGTAAAAATAAGTTAATTGGAGTTTTTTGGCCATGTTCTACAATTTTTACGAATTACGAATCAAATCGAGTCTCGCCATGGCGCCAACTCCATGCCTTAAGACTCAGTGTATACACTAAAGACCACGCCATAATGCCATAGCGCCAAGAATAAACCTAACGATGGTAGCCAATGTTCCACTTAGCAGAATGGTCCAGAAATGGATTTTTAAATGCTCAAGTCTAGCAATGTGTTGGTAACTTAATCTAATGAACATAAAAACATGCTAGACATATAATGAGGTGTTAAAATAAATTCTTAACATGTTAAAAAAACATTTATGTGTGAATTGAATGATTGAATGCATAGTTAGCTTATTGTTCATGAAGTGTTAATTGTGACAATGAGTGTAGTAATTTGACTAAGTATAGTCATAATTCGAGTTTAAATAAAAAGAATGAGCGCATGACGACTGGTTACGTTATAATTGACTGGTATTGTGAATGTATATGGTATGTATGATTAAATCAAGGAACGTGTATAAATTAACGTGTAATCTACGCACGAGGAAAGTTTTCTAACCCTACTCGTTATCTTAATATGAGCTTATAAGTGTTCTCTTTACTTTGAATAAATTCTCGTTATTATTGATCAAGTCCATTTTATTATATTAAAGTGTATTAATCTTTCAAAGTATGATTCTATTATACAATAATTATTCTATTGTATACCCTTTTGAGATTGCTATTCAATTTTTAAATTTATCAGATACTGTTGAACTTTGTTAGTCTAGCGAACCCTTCATGATTTGACTAGTCCATAGTTGATGAGCGTTCTAAATTTCAGAACCCTTGATGAATTATCCAAACTAAACTTCCTTTGGCGCGGACTCTAATGTCAAACTGAGATGAACAACCCTGCATAAGGGATTACTTATGCATTATATTGTGCACAGTATGGTACTAAGGACTGATCCCCATAAGTACGAGAAGAAGAGTCCATAGTCTTATGACTGTTAAAGGTTTCAAGTATAAACACTTGACAACCTAGGACATAGTTCAAGGTCTTATGACCCTCGTAAGTTCTTTTGTCTCTTCTTTATTTATTCTTGATTCAAAAGTTTGAGTTTCCTATTTCGAAGTCTTTGATTTATTCGCATGTTATTATTCATTTATTATATTGTTATACTTGTGGGCAATCGTGCTCATCTCTTGCGTAATAATATTGCGCGATAAGAACGAAAGATCGACGAGCCTTCCACTAGTAAAGGTAAGGGCAAGATTAGCAAGTAATGAACAATTTGGTTATTTATGTGTTTATGTAATGATATTCGTGATTTATGTTATTTAAAGACTTATTATTTGTTTATGATTTCATACATGGATGTTTAAGGTTAGAGCAACACAGGATTTTATTATTATGTAGTTGATGTAACCCCATAAGGGGAGATTTATTTATTATTTCTATCTATTGCATGGTTTGCATTTATTTGTGGGTAGATAGATAGATGATATTTGTCTGATGAACACCAAATCCTCGTGGAAATGGAAGTACCCGGATTTGGGGGTGTCACGAGTTAGTATCAAAGTCAGAGGTTATGAACCTTAGGTGAGGGAACAACCTTAGGTAGTAGCCTTATAGGAGATTGAGAACATAGTAGTGGTAAACTCTTATAGAGTTATAAGAAATGAATTTCTAAATTCATTGAAGATAATAAAAGACTTTATATGCTTATGTGTTAATCTATATGTTCGCTAGGACGGATTAGTAACTAAAACTTAAATTTTGTTATCAGGATGTCGGATGTTAGAGGAGCTAGTCAAGCTGGGGAGGAGAAACCCCGAGTACCTACAGAGGAGGAGCCCCGAGACATTCATATCGTCAGGGAACAATTGGTACAGAGAGAGCCATCTCCGTTGATCAATGTTGTTGGTCGGGAGCATGAGCCTGAGACCGATCCAGAGGAGGATTCTGATGAAGAAGAGGAGGAAAAGGAGTTCCCACCGAACTCCATTGATGCTGAGATGTATGATGCACTTTATGATCGTAACATAGAGCTAGTTCTGACACTTTATTCAGAGCCGAGGAGAGGATTTGTTATGCAACAGAGTACCATCGAAAGCGTAAGGATGGGGAAATTGTGACTCTTCACACACGTTTGGGAAACGTGGAGTGGGATTTGGTTCACGAGAAGGGTCAAACTGAGGAGAAGACCGAAGAAATAGAGAAGTTGAAGAAAGATCTGAAAGAGAGCTCATAAAGACTGGCATTAGTAGAGGAGGGCTGGGTAAGAGAGTCACGTCGTGCTGATCTTGCTGAATAGGATTGTCGTGCAAAGAAGGCTAAGCTTGGGGAGACGTACTCTACACTTCACAATGTAATGGATGCGGCCCAGGATCGAGTTATGAAGTATCCAATCAAGTTTGAAGGTCTACCATCATATATGCTAGATCGCAGGACTATGTCTCGCATTATGGAAAAAGAACGTGGAAAGGCTATTCAGCGCCTTAATAGGCAGTGATAGTATTAGTTTAATTATGTGAAAATTATCTGGTAGTTAAAGATGTAAATTCCGATGTGTTTATAAACAAAGGAATATTTTAATGTTTTAAATCTTGTAGATTCTTTATCTCGGGATAGTGGATGTAAATAGCAGTGATGATATCTTATGATGTTTAAACTTTTGAATTGAATAAAATATTAGAGTTTATTGATATAATTGGTTAAGTGATTATGATTAAATGTAATAGTTAAGCCTTAAATGTTTAAGGGATTGAATAAAGACCTAATAAGCGTATGTTCTTAACAGAAATATACCGCCTAGAAGAAGACAAAACCGTTAACAAGCTCAAGAAGAACCAATGAATAACAACGACGCCAATGCTAACCCTGTTCAGTAATTGGTGAACCTTTTAGCTGGAGCAATTAACAATCAACCACAAGCTACACCAAGCATCTCGTTCAAGGATTTCAAGGCAGTGGGACCGCCGGAGTTTAAGGGCTCCATAAATCCAATCGAAGCTCAGACCTGGGTTATGGAGATGGAGAAGGTGTTCGAAGTCGCTAGAGTAAGGGAAGACCAGAAGACCGCATATGCAACATTCATGCTAAAGTTCGAAGCCAGTTATTGGTGGCAGGCAAAAAAAGTTCGAAGAGGTGAAGGTGTAATAACCTAGGAGAGATTCAAAGAGATGTTCTTCGAGATGTACTTTCCGACCAATTCGTAAAATCAAATGGAAGTTCAGTTTCTGGAATTGAAACAAGGGAGTATGTCCGTAGCAGATTATGCGGCAAGGTTCAACGAGTTGGCTAGGTTCGCCACATACCAAGTGCATACCGATGAGAGGAAGGCAAGACGATTCGAGCAGGGACTGAAGCCCTGGTTGTTTAGTAAGGTGTCAATGTTCCAATTAAACACTTTTCCTGGAGTGTTAGAGAAAGCCATACTTGCTGAAGGTGGAAGCGATGAGGTAACTAAGTATCATCGGGATCAGAAGAAGAAGAAAAGTGAGAATGAAGGAAATAAGAAATCTGGTGGAAGTAGCGCGGGGGGTAGCCATAATCAGAAGAGGAAGTGGTCTGATAACTCGTCAGCGGAAAGTAAACAAGGAGGGCAGAAGAAGAAGATTGAAGCATGCCCAACCTGCAGAAAAACTCATCTGGGAGTTTGCATGAAGGGAAAACGAGTGTCCTACAATTGTGGTCAGGAAGGCCACATATCACCTAACTGTCCTAACCCAAAGAAGGGTGCCTGCTTCACTTATGGCTCAAAGGATCATCTTGCAAGGGATTGTCCTAAGAAGGGATCTGGAGGGACGGGTTAAGGTGGAAATAGAGGAAATACCGGTGGAAGCACTTTAACTATCGCAGGACCAACTACAACCAACCGACCGACCGCTAGAACATTCAACATGACAGTACAGGATGTAGTGCAGTCTCGCGATGTGGTGTCAGGTATCATTTCGATCAATAAAGTTAATGCTTATGTATTATTTGATTCGGGTGCTACTTGTTCATTTATATCCAATGACTTTGTTAAGAACTTAGAATTGTTTAAGGACGAGTTAGAATACCCCATGAACATAGAAATTGCGAATAGAGAAATAATCCTCATTAAGTAAACGCGTAAAGAAGCTGTAGAGAGTGGATATTAAGGGTAATATCATGAACATAGATCTTATCCCTATTCGACTTGGAGAATTTGATGTTATTTTGGGTATGGACTGGTTATCCAATTATGGGGCGGTAATTGACTGTCAGAAGAAGCGTATTAACCTTATAACTCCGTCAAAGGTTGTGTTTTATGGTAGCAAGTCTCCTAGACAAGCGAGTTGTCTGACGATGATGCAGGCCAGGAGGTTGTTAAGGCAAGGCTGTATAGGATATCTAGCTTACATAGTCGATAGTCGTAAAGAAAATCCGAAAATAGATGAGATACCAGTAGTGAGAGATTTCACAGACGTATTTCCGGATGATTTGCCAGGACTTCCTCTAGATAAAGCATTTGAATTCGTGATCGATTTGGCTCCAGGAACGGCTCCAATATCGAAGGCACCGTACCAAATGGCACCGGTAGAGATGAAAGAACTGATGGTCCAACTACAAGAATTACTGGACAAGAAGTATATCCAACCAAGCGTATCACCGTGGGGAGTGCCAATTTTATTCGTAAAGAAGAAGGATGAGACAATGTGGCTCTGCATCGACTATAGAGAACTGAATAAGGTCACGATTAAAAATAAATATCCATTACCGCGAATCGACGACCTGTTCGATCAGTTAAAGGGAGCAAGATACTTTTCAAAGATAGATTTGAGGAGTGGTTATCATCAACTGAAGGTGAAACCAGAGAATGTACCGAAGACAACGTTCAGAACACGATATGGTCACTACGAATTTTTGGTAATGTCATTTGGTCTAACAAATGCTCCTGCAGCATTTATGGGCTTAATGAATGGAGTGTTCAAACTGTTTTTGGACAAATTTGTAGTGGTATTTATAGATGATATTTTGGTATATTCAACAACCAAGGAAGAACATGAAGAGCATTTGAGGATGACATTAGAGACATTGAGAAGGGAGAAGTTGTATGCCAAGTTTTCAAAATGTGAATTCTGGATTAAAAGAGTATAATTTCTTGGACATGTGAACGATAGGGATGAATTTCATGTGGATCCTCCAAAGTCGAAGCCGTGATTAATCTGGACCACCAAGATGCCGCCGTCGAAAGTAAGAAGTTTTCTTGGATTGGCGGTGTTATTACGTAAGATTCATTCAGATTTTTTCCAAGATCGCAACTCAGCTGATTTAATTTGACTAGAAAATTGGTGAAATTTGTTTGGATGGAGAAGTGTGGGGAAAGCTTTCAAGAATTAAAGAAGAGGTTGAGTACAGCACCTGTGTTATCTCTTCTAGATGATACAGGAAATTTTGTGGTATATAGTGATGCATCGCATAAAGGACTTGGATGTGTGCTTATGCAGAATGGCAGAGTCATTGCGTATGCATCACGACAACTAAAAGATTATGAGAAGGGGTATCCGACCCATGACTTGGAGTTAGCTGCTGTGGTTTTTGCTTTGAAAATCTGGAGGCACTATCTCTATGGGGAGAAGTGTGAAATATATACAGACCACAAGAGTCTGAAATATATTTTTACACAAAAAGACTTGAATATGCGCCAAAGAAGGTGGTTGGAGTTAATTAAAGACTACGATTGTGAGATTCTATACCATCCGGGTAAGGCAAATGTGGTTATCGACGCCTTAAGTAGAAAGGGTCGGGAGAAACTGATGATGTTAACCAAATAGGAAGAGTTAATTTCAGCAATGGAAAAGTTGGAATTAGAAGTTAATTGTCCTATGGAGATCGATGAGAAGCTGTTTCAGATACAATCTGGTATAACTCTATTAGACAAGGTTAAGGAGGCTCAACTTCAGGATGATGAATGTAAAACAGTGAAAAAGAAGATATCCGAAGGAACCAAATCAAGATTCAAGATGGATAAGGAAGGAATACTGAGGTTTGAGAGTAGAATTTGGGTACCGCCAGTACCAGAGATTAAGGAAGAAATTTTGAGTGAGGCTCATAACTCACAATATTCGATTCACCTGGGTAGTATAAAGATGTACCAAGATCTTCGACAACATTTCTGGTGGCCAAATTTGAAATAAGAGGTTGCAGAATGTGTTGCCAAGTGCCTGACATGTCAGAAAGTTAAAGCAGAACATCAGAGGCCGAGTGGGTTACTATAACCTATAGAGATTCCAGAATGGAAATGGGAACATATTACGATGGATTTCGTGGTTGGCCTACCGACAACTCAGAAAGGCTACGACGCAGTATGGGTTATTGTTGATCGATTGACGAAATCATCACAATTCCTTCCGATCAAAATCAGATTCAACTTAGATAAGTTGGCAAGGTTATATGTGAAAGAGATTGTTTCAAGGCACGGAGTTCTGGTGTCAATTATTTCTGATAGAGATCCGCGCTTTACGTCGAACTTCTGGAAACGTCTACAAGAATGCATGGGTACACAGTTGCGAATGAGCACGACATATCACACTCAGACAGATGGACAGAGTGAAAGAACAATTCAGACATTGGAAGATATGTTAAGAGCTTGTATAATGAACTTTAAAGGAAATTAGGATGAGCATCTACTGCTCGTAGAGTTTGGCTACAACAACAGTTACCACGCTAGTATTGGCATGCTGCCTTATGAAGCGTTATACAGCAGAAAGTACAGAACTTCGTTATACTGGGATGAAGTTGGCGAAAAGACAATTACTAGGCCCAAATTGGTACAACAAACAATGAAATATTCAAAGTGATCCGAACAAGATTGATGAACTTTCAAGATGAAGATGGAAAAAATACGCCGACCCACAATCGTAAAAATGTTGAGTTTGAGCGGTAGTTATGTGTTTTTAAAGGTCTCCTCGAAGGGAAAGATCGATTCGAAAAGAAAGGAAATTAAGCCCAAGATTCATTGGACCTTTGAAGTTCTACGAAGGGTCGGAGAAGTTGCTTATAAGGTAGCCTTACCTCCAGCTCTAAAAAATGTCTACAACGTTTTCCATGTCTCAGTTCTACGACCCTACAAACCCGATTTCAAGCACGTGATTGAATATGAACCCCTACATTTCGACAAAGACTTATCTTACGAAGAAATTCCAGTTTCAAATTGTCGACCGAAAAGGACAAGATTTGAGAAATAAAGTCATACCTTCTGTTAAGGTAATTTGGAGGAACCACAACGCTGAAGAAGCTACGTGGGAACTCGAAGAGAATATGATGAAGAATTATCCTCATTTATTTACTTAACTTATGTGTAAGCGATTCTGGGGACAGAATCTTTGTAAGGGGGGAGAATGTAACGGGACGAATTGTTTGAGTTGTGATTCTGAAGACAGAATCCTTTTCAGGGGGGAAAGATGTGACAACCGAGATTTTGTAATTTAATTTTTAATATTTATTGGATTGAATAAATATTTTTTGATGAATTAATTATTAGATTAAATAATTAATTGATGAAGTTGTGGTAGATTAATTTAATTATATGTGTTATATTTATTAAATTAATGTGAATAATTTTTATTATCCGAAGTATGTATTTATGTGAGCTTATTGAATTAAAAGAAATATTTATTAAGCCTAATGTTATTTTAATTAATTAAATAAAAAATTAGAGATTTAATAATTTGACATAGTTAATAAATGAGAAATTTAATTATGTGACTATGTGAATTAATGAGAAATTATTATATTTTATTTAAAATAAATTAAATAAGATATTTCAATTAGTGAGCAATTGGGTGTGACATGATTTAAACTATATTATAAGGGATTATTAAATTAAATGGGTATAATCTTTGTAAAGATAGCCAAACATGGCCGTAGTGGGAGTTGAGGGCAGTTAACCCATGACTGGGTAACTAACCACAACGCGTTAGTTCCTTTCCTTTATTTATTATGCGTCTTCCTTTTCTTTTCATTTTTTTCTAAGTCTGGAAAAGTAAAATCAAAGAGAGTTTGAGAAATTCTTGAGGAGATTATGAGTGTGTGATTGAAGAAGAGTTGAGAAGGAATTCATCTCTTCCCAATCTACGCTTTGGGTAATTTCTTCAACCTAGTTTATTTACGTTATTAAAGTTTTTATAAATATGGCTTTCAAGTTTTCTGTAAAGTCTCTAAAAATTGGAAAGAGGAAAGATTATGTGCATATACGTGTTAAGATGTTGTTTTGTAAAATTCACACTTGTATATGATTATGCATGCTAAAACGAAGAAAACAAACTTGAATGGATGGATTTAGTGTTATAATGAATCCGTAGTGATAATTTTCATGTTTTATGTTCAAAACTTTCAAGAACATCAAGAACAGTGAAATTAAATGTGTTGATTTTGCAAATTATGTGTTTTAACTTGTTAAAATCATGCTATAGGGTTGAGTATTAGTCATTTGTGTATTACAATGTTTGGGTATGTTTAAATTCGTGTAAAAATATGTTAATTGGAGTTTTTTTGGCCATGTTCTGCAAATTTTACGAATTACAGAACTGAAACTGGAGTCTCGCCCCGCGGCGCCAACTCCATGCCTTAAGACTCGTGCCGCAGCGTTAAAGCAAAGAATCATGCCGCAAATCAGCCAAGAATAAGTTTAAACAAGCATAAGATAAGTAGTAGCGCACTTAGCGTAATGGTCCGTAAAATGGATTTTTAAATGCTCAAGTCTAGCAATGTGTTGGTAACTTAATCTAATGAACATAAAAACATGTTAGACATATAATGAGGTGTTAAAATAAATTCTTAACATGTCAGTAACACATTTATGTGTGAATTGAATGATTGAATGCATAGTTAGCTTATTGTTCATGAAGTGTTAATTGTGACAATGAGTGTAGTAATTTGACTACGTATAGTCATAATTCGAGTTTAAACAAAAAGAATGAGCGTATGACGACTAGTTACGTGATAATTAACTGGTATTGTGAATGTATATGGTATGTAAGATTAAATCAAGGAACGTGTATAAATTAATGTGTAATCTACGCACGAGGCAAGTTTCCTAACCCTACTCGTTATCTTAATATGAGCTCATAAGTTGTCTCTTTACTTTGAACAAATTCTCGTTATTATTGATCAAGTCCATTTTATTATATTAAAGTGTATTAATCTTTCAACGTATGATTTTGTTATACAATAATTATTCTATTGTATACCCTTTTTAGATTGCTATTCAATTTTTAAATTTATCAGATACTGTTGAACTTTGTTAGACTAGCGAACCCTTCATGATTCGACTAGTCCATAGTTAATGAGCATTCTAAATTTCAGAACCCTTGATGAATTATCCAAACCAAACTTCCTTTGGTGCAGACTCTAATGTCAAACTTAGATGAACAACCCTGTATAGGGGATTAGTTATGTGTTAGCGTTAAGATATTGTGCACAGTATGGTACTAAGGGCTGTTCCCCCTAAGTACGAGAAGAAGAGTCTATAGTTTTATAACTGTTAAAGGTTTCAAGTATAAACACTTGACAACCTAGGATATAGTTCAAGGTCTTATGACCCTCAGAAGTTCTTTTGTCTCTTGCTATTTATTCTTGATTCAAAAGCTGAGTTTCCTATTTCAGAAGTCTTTGATTTATTCGCATGTTATTATTCATTTATTATATTGTTATACTTGTGGGCAATTGTGCTCACTCTTGCATAATAATAACACTGCAGTTAAGAACGAAAGATTAGACGAGCCTTCCACTAGTAAAGGTAAGGGTAAGATTAGCAAGTAATGAAGACTGGTTATTTATGTGTTTATGTAATGATATTCAAGATTTATCTTATTTAAAGACTTATTATTTGTTTATGATTCCGCACAGATGTATAAGGTTAGAGCAACCTGGAATTTTATTATTATGCAGTAGATGTAACCCCATAAGGGGAGATTTATTTATTATTTCTATATATTGCATGGTTTGCATTTATTTGTGGGTAGATAGATAGATGATATTTGTACAGTGAACACCAAATCCTGTGGAAATGGAAGTACCGAATTTGGGGCTGTCACAGGTTGGTATCAAAGCTGTAGGTTATGAACCTTAGGTGGGGGAACAACCTTAGGTAGTAGCCTTGTAGGAGATTGAGAACATAGTAGTGGTAAACTCTTATCGAGTTATAAGAAATAAATTTCTAAATTCATTGAAGATAATAAAAGACTTTATGTGCTTATGTGTTAATCTATATGTTCGTTAGGACGGATTAGTAACTAAAACTTAAATTTTGTTATCAGGATGTCGGATGTTAGAGGAGCTAGTCAAGCTGGGGAGGAGAAACCCCGAGTACCTACAGAGGAGGAGCCCCGAGACATTCATGTCGTCAGGGAACAGTTGGTACAGAGAGAGCCATCTCCGTTGATCACTGTTGTTGGTCTGGAGCATGTGCCTGAGACCGATCCAGAGGAGGATTCTGATGAAGAAGATGAGGAAAAGGAGTTCCCACCGAACTCCATTGATGCTGAGATGTATGATGCACTTTATGATCATAACATAGAGCTACAAGACACTATTTAGGAGCTGAGGGAGAGGACTGTTATGCAGCAGAGTACCATCGAGCAGAAGGATGGGGAAATTATGACTCTTCACACATATTTGGGAAACGTGGAGTGGGATTTGGTTCACGAGATGGGTCAAACTGAGAGAGCAGACCAAAAAAATAGAGAAGTTGAAGAAAGATCTGAAAGAGAGCTCAGAAAGACTTGCATTAGCAGAGGAGGGGCTGGGTAAGAGAGTCACGTCGTGCTGATCTTTCTGAAGAGGATTGTCGTGCAAAGAAGGCTAAGCTTGGGGAGAGGTACTCTACACTTCACAATGCAATGGATGAGGCCCAGGATCGAGTTATGAAGTATCCAATCCAGTTTGAAGGTCTACCATCATATATGCTAGATCGCAGGATGATGTCTCGCATTATGGAAGAAAAACATGGCAAGGCTATTCAGTGCCTTAATAGGCAGTGATAATATTAGTTTAATTATGTGAAAATTATCTGGTAGTTAAAGATGTAAATTCCGATGTGTTTATAAACAAAGGAATATTTTAATATTTTAAATCCTGTAGATTCTTTATCTCGAGATAGTGGATGTAAATAGCAGTGATGTTATCTTATGAAGTTTAAACTTTTGAATTGAATAAAATATCAGAGTTTATTGATATAATGTGTTAAGTGATTATGATTAAATGTTTTAGTTAAGCCTTAAATGTTTAAGGGATTGAATAAAGACCTAATAAGCGTATGTTCTTAACAGAAATATGCCGCCAAGAAGAAGACAAAACCGTCAATAAGCTCAAGAAGAACCAATGAATAACAACGACGCCAATGCTAACCCTGCTCAGCAATTGGTGAACCTTTTAGCCAGAGCAATTAACAATCAACCACAAGCTCCACCAAGCACCTCGTTCAAGGATTTCAAGGCGGTGGGACCGCCAGAGTTTAAGGGCTCCATAAACCCAATCAAGCTCGGACACAAGTTATGGAGATGGAGAATTTGTTCAAGTCGCTAGAGTAAGGGAAGACCGAAGACCACATATGCAACATTCATGTCAAGTCCGCCCGATTATTGGTGGCGAAGCAAAACAAAGTACGAGGAGGTGAAGGTGTAATAACCTGGGAGAGATTCAAAGAGATGTTCTTCGAGATGTACTTTCCGACCAGTTCGCAAAATTAAATGGAAGTTCAGTTTCTGGAATTGAAACAGGGGAGTATGTCCGTAGCAGATTATGCGGCATGGTTCAACGAGTTGGCTAGGTTCGCCACATACCAAGTATATACCGATGAGAGGAAGGCAAGACTATTCGAGTAGGGACTAAAGCCCTGGTTGTATAGCAAGGTGTCAATGTTCTAATTGAACACTTTTGTTGGAGTGTTAGAGAAAGCCATACTCGCTGAAGGTGGAAGCGATGCGGTAACTAAGTATCATCAGGATCAGAAGAAGAAGAAAAGTGAGAATGAAGGACATAACAAATCTGGTGGAAGTACAATGGGGGGTAGCCATAATCAGAAGAGGAAGTGGTCTAATAACTCGTCAGTGGAAAGTCAACAAGGAAGGCAGAAGAAGAAGATTGAAGCATGCCCAACCTGCGAAAAAACTCATCTGGGAGTTTGCATGAAGGGAAAATGAGTGTGCTACAATTATGGTCAGGAAGGCCACATATCACCTAACTGTCCTAACCCAAAGAAGGGTGTCTGCTTCAATTGTGGCTCAAAGGATCATCTTGCAAGGGATTGTCCTAAGAAGGGATCTGGAGGGACGGGTTCAGGAGGAAATAGAGGAAATACCGGTGGAAGCACTTTGACTATGCACAAAACCTCTGCCCAAGCACTTTGTCCTTGCCCTTACTTGTAGAAAGCTCTTCAAACTTATAAACTTCATATGCATTGTTTTGTTCAAGAGTGAGCAAACAATTGCCCACAAGAAGGATAATATACAAAAACATTTTATGAATGACAATTAACTGAGCTTTCAATGGTAAAGTATTCTTACCGGAACAATAAACTTTAATTCAACAACTATGAATTCAAAGGAATAATGAACGTTTAAGTTAACAATAGATAACAACATCAAAGAATACATTGAGGGTCACAAAACCACGAACTCTATTCTAGGTTTTCAAGTATTTCTACTTTAACCTTTAATAGTCTAAAAGACTATAATCATCATCTATGTCCTAGGTTCACAGGTGTTTCTATATTCTGTAACCTTTAACAGTCTAAACGACTATATGGACCATCATTACGTACTCCAGGTGATCAGCCCTTTGTACTATGTATTGCGCAAACATTTTAACGCTATTGCGTAGCTCTAAAATAATCCCCTAATATAGGGTTGTTCATCTCAGCTTGGATTATCAGGTTCCGAACCAAAGGAAGTTTTGTTGGAAATGAACTTCAAAGGAAGTCTAGATTTTTAGAACAATCATCAACCAAGTACTGGTTGAATCAGATAGGAACCAATAACTATTCAAGAGTTTGATTACAATATCTTCATGAACAAGGTATGTCGATGAATCAATAAGAGTGAGTATTAATAATTTCTAAATTGAATAAATGTTATCATCGACAACATGCTTTCAAAGGTGTGTGAGTACATAAACAAACCAAAGAAAGTTTGGTCTGGGTTGACTTCAAGCGTAATTTAGAGTTTAGAATATTCATCAACTAAGGATTAGTTGAATTGGTAAAGAATCGCTAAGCAACCGAACAATAATGTAAGATAGTACAATGATATTAAAAAACGAAGATCAAACAACAGTTATTAGTAGCTGAATAAAGACACTTCTTAAAATAAAATTACAGACTTTAAATAACCAAGGTAATCTCGATTGGAATAAAGAAACAACGATTAACTGACTTGCTCAACAATAAATGAGGGTTAAAGAACTTGCATTACAATAAATCGTTAAACAAGAGATTAGAGATAGAGAATTTGCATAAGTATAACATAACAGTGAAAAGTAACCTTGCTGAATCATAAAGTAGCAAAGGTTAGGGAACTTGCCTCTTGCGTAAGCTATACAATTACAACTCATTTACTCCAATGTCCTACACATACCATTAGAATTATCACATCAATTAGCTACATACATTAACCTCATAGATTCACTTATCATCTTAGTTACGTTATAACCTTTAGTTTAAGGTCTAACCATATAAATAAGCCACATAAGCCGAATCTGAAAACTCAGTAACACATACATTAGACTTCTAGCATCCAAATCATATTTTCAACTCTTATTAATCAATACTACTTTTCTCCTTAATCAAAATTGAAATTCAATCAAGTGATTAAGTCTTCCCAATACTCATTGGTTTTATATTAATCACCTTCCATATCTTAATGTTCATTTCTGAAACCACAAGTGCTAACATCGCAAGACTTAGTCACCCTTCAATTTGTACACTAAGTCCTAACATATCACATTCCTAACTTATAAAACTTTTACAACTTTGAAATTATCAATGACATGACATGGTTCTGTTTTTACCTCCATATTCCATGTTTATTAAGTTAACACATCATTAGACCAAGTTATAGTGTCATTATCCTGTGTCTCGCAACATCGCCAGTGAAGTCACCGCCTCGATCGGTGTATGGCAGCAATTCGCCATACATAAGCCCGACCTACAAGCAGCCTTACGCCATTTTTTTGCCTTGACACCGTAAGCAGCTCTGTGGGTGCATGTACAGAAGCGTAAACGACATGAAACAAAGAGCCAACTTTAGCACTACTAACACGAATTTCACCCACTAAATAGTGAAATTAACATAAACAAATGATATAAAACTATTACAAACATGTTTCCTCATATATATATATCAATATAGAACAATTTAACAACAACTTTTACTAACTTAATTCCTCAAATTCCATGTTTTCAAACAAAAACACCATTTTTGACATCCTTTACAAAAATCATCACTGTGATTTCAATTCTTCACCAAATCACTTCGTTCAAACTATGCTTTCTTCGTTTCTTAACGAACTAGCATAATCAAGTCTCAATTCACAGATTAACGTAAAAATTGGCCACTAAAATTGGTACTTTTCACAAGCCATGTGTAAAATACATATACTGTAATTACTTCTTTCTTTTAAACGTAATTAGCATAAAAATTCTTATATAAACACTAGTTCTAATCATCACAACAAATACAATAACAAGTAATCAATTGTATATCAACAATTCCAAAAAATGAATTCACAAAACTTGAAGTTATATGCCGTAAAATTCATATATATACATATATATAAATATAATCAAAGTTATGGAAATACCTTCTATTGTTCGGTAATTCTTGCTAGAACACCACGACTTTCTTTGAACTTCTCCAAAAATCTACCTCTCAACTCTCTCTATTCCCTGTAACTTTTCTCCCCTTCTTCCTCAGTAGACTTAGGCCAAATGATTTTTACGCATAATAAAACTTAACCCAACGCACACACCCAAACGTCTGAAACCGATGCTATAATAATTAGAATAATAAGTTATCAGTTATAATATATATTATTTATTTATTTTTTTATTTGTTATTGTAAAATTCATAATTAAAAAGAGAAAATCCAAAAGCCATAAGGTTTTGTTTGGCAAAAAGTCTTTAAAATAATGACTTTATATTTTAAGCCTTGTTTGGGTTAACTAAATTAAACTCTATTAATTTATTTTAATAAACAATTTAGTTTATAATTTATAATCACATATTATTTATTTAACTTCCATATCCACATTAATCAAATAAATTAATTGTATATACTATATTTTAAATAAATACTCCACTTAAACAAATATTACAAAATTATAATTTTATTATAATTTTATTTAATAATTTAACATACCATCTTAAATTATTAAATCAAAACAACAATATAACATATCAAAATAACAATATAACATCTCATGTTATGCTACAATTCTCTAAATTATAAATTAATTTAATTTAGAATATTATCTAATAAATTTAATTCACACATCTCCACTAATAACAACCACATAAATAGAATACTTATTCAATTTAAGAAATATTTTAGATTACAAAACAACAACTTCATCAATAAAATATTTATTTAATTTAATAAATATTTTAAATTACAAATAAATTCTTGGATTTGTTACATCCTTCCCTCCTTACAAGGATTCTGTCCCCAGAATCACAACTCAAACAATCAAATCGTCACAACTTCCTTGTGTGTAATGCACCGAAGCCAGACTTTCTGTAGGCGACGTCGTGAATGACGATGACAAGTTGATAAGTATCGATGTGACGTATTATCCAAGTTTTGGATGAGAGTCGCAGTTTTGAATGATATTTCTATTGTTAATAAATTTCCTGACGTATTCTTGAAGACTTGTTAGTCTACCCCTAGAGCGTGAAATCGAATTTTGTATTGACCCCAGTACAAAACCCATTTTTAAAACCCTTAAATATTTCTTCAACCAAAACCAACGTATAATGCGCTAAAGACGTTGGCTCGAGTTGTTGAAGATTACAACTATACCATTCAATATCATTATAGAAGAGCGAACGTGGTAGCTGACACATTGAGTAGAAGATCATATGCGTTTACGAGTGCGATGTTGTTAACACAAAAACCCATTTCGTATAACTTACAAATGATGAAGATAGAGTTAAAGACTTTAGAGACCCACGTGAAGATAACAAATATACGAGTAGAATTGACTTTAATCGATAAAGTTAAAGCCGTGCAAGCTACATACTCAGAGCTGATGAATGTGAAGAAGAAGGTTTAAGTGGGCGTTATTCTAGAAGCAAGAATCGATTAAGAGAGGAAATCTCAACCCTCGATTTTATTGGCCCATTTGAAATCCTTGATCGAGTAGGAACTGTGGCCTATAGACTCGTTTTACCTCCAAGTATGTCGCGTGTTCATAACATTTTTCACGTATCGATGTTACGTAATTATGTGGACAACCCGAACCACATTATTGAATTAAAATGAGATGAGATAGCAGAAGATTTAATGTATGAGGAGATACGTGTTAAAATCTTAGATAAGAAAGATCGTATTCAACACACAAAGGTTATACCTCAAGAGTTAGAATCTGAAATGAAGTCAAGCTATCCTCATCTCTTTGGCATACCAGGTACGTACATAAATTTTGAGGGCAAAATTTCATAAGGAGGGGAGATTGTGAGACCCCAAATTTTATGAATAAAGATTTAAATTTCTCAAAATATTTTTTTTGAATATTATGGTGTGGATTTGATATAATGTTATAGTTGTGGGTAATATTTATAAATTTTACAAAGTACACAAGTTGTTATATAATATTCGATTGGTCGGGGAATATTCGTTTTAAATTTGTACGATGGCACAATCATTGGTGGACTCCACAACGGAATTATTGTCGGATTGAGAAAACGACAAAAATATTTTTATGAAAATAATGGCAGAAGTTTTACCGTTAACTGTTGAAACACCCTGTGTTAAAAGTACAAGAATACTGCGCGTGGTTGCATAGTAGCACTTTCGGTATTGATTATTGATGCTTACGTGAGAAGTCACTCGCTTTTGTTGAATTATTGCTACGATGATTGTTGCATAGTATCTCACGTTATTTGATTCAATTATTGTCGATATTTTATATAATATTAAATCAATAATTAAGATAACAAAGTTATTAATATTATTATTTGCAATATTAACGATGTCTAGAAGTTCATCGAGGAGAGGTTTGGTAACCTAATTGCATGCGCCAATAGGAGAAATCCTTATTGAAAGCCCCTCTTTCCGGGAACGACACGTCAATTAATAGTGTGAATTATAAAAATAATGATGAATTTTGTTTTATTATTATTATAAATGTAGTAAAACAGAAAACTTTTTATATAAAATAGAATACATTTTATAAAGTTTTGTTTTAGTTGATTATAAATAGAATATAATATATTTTATTATGTATAGTGTTTACATAAAGTACATGCATAGTGTTGGCATAGTAAAATCTTTTTATATAAAATGTAATACTTTTATAAAGTTATTTGTTTTATTAGATTTTAAAAAATATATATTATATTTTATTGCATAGTATCATTTCCATTCTCCTATAAATAGGATACTTAGTTAGAATGGAAAATCACACCAGAAATTCAGAGAATTCTTCTTCTATAATCTTGAGTGTATTTCTTTAAGGTTTAAGAAAGCTTTGAGCGTAAAAAACAGTATAAGTTTTCTTCAAGAATATCCTCGCCCTACCAGTTAGAATACTCTTCTTTCTAAGGTAAGGGGTATTATTCCTTCGTATTCATGAAGAGAGTTATTTTCTTTCAATACTCGTAAGTGTTGTTATTCAACGCATTCGCCTTATCTGCAATGTTTTATCATGATATAGCAAGGGTGAGCATGAAAGTTGCCCAGCAAGTTTAAATACAATTTAAGGATATATCATGATTGAAAGAGTTTGAATAATAAGCTGGCTATAATTCATCAATATAATTAAGAACTAGCACGAACAAACTTTTGACTGAACAAGTATTGAACATGAACAAATATATCTGGACCAACTAGTAATGAAGGTGATTAGCCTTTCATACCTGACTTATACATGCAATATGTACAGAGAACAATTATCCATGGCAATCAACAATGATTAACCATAAGCATATCTGAATGAAACAACTCTTAGTAGAGTAAAGTAAATAACTTGCCTGAACCGTTGATTACCGCTAAGCAATTTAATAAGCTTCGTCTGAAGACCCAATATTAATAATATAGATATACAAATTAGAATAATATCATCACAATATAATACTATTATACATATATATATATAATAACCTAAACAAAGCACATAACCCTATCAGTCTATAATACACATAAGACTTGGTATCAGGTCAAACTATTTCAGTCTGACTTGAAACCGACACAATTCTATCATCCTGATGGTCTAGTCAGACAAATATTGAGTTTAAGTTCCATTAAACTCTGTCTAACACTTAACAATACCTTAGATAATTTTCTTATCAGTCAAAATAATTTTCAAAGACTTGAAATAATTTTCAGATAATTAATATCACTTATCAGGATTTTTCAATCATTTATACCACATAATTCCTTAATCATTAATATTTATTATGATTTAACACTCGCTTTTTTATTTCATAAGTTATTCTTTAACATCTAACAAGTCAAATACTAATCCAAAGAACTCGGATTCTAAATCTAGCAACCAAATTTCTAATTCAAAGAACCTTGATTCACTATCCATCAATCCACCAAATGGATTCTAAATCCTTCAATTCAAGTAGCTTCTTTTCAATCGAGTGTTTGCATTTATCATATTTTCTAATCCAAAGAAATCGATTCATTAATTATACAAATCCAAATAAGTCGATTCCATATCCTTTTCACAAAAATACCAAATCAGTTTATTATTTTTCTATCCTTTGTCCAAACACATATACATATATTTTATACACAAAAAGTATTTTTTCATAATTTTCCAACTTCCTTTAGTATTTTTCAAAAATCATTTCTAGTTAATTCCTTAAGAAATTAGCTACCTCACGTTTAACTCTAGAAATTCCCAACTCTTGACGAGATCTTACACATGTTAACGTGAGCCTCCAGTTTAAATTCCGTGGTAATCGGAGTTATAGAACTCCGGTTATAGACGTTTTCGTCGAAAAATCACAAAAATTTAAAAGGTCATAACTTGGTCATTTTAAGTCGGAATGAGCTCATTTTTGGACAGGAGATACTTAATACCATATATTTTCATGTCCCAAAAGGCCGAAATTTATTTCATAAATTAAGTTGCCGAAACAGCCCTCACAAAATCTTGGCAGTTTACTTTTGTCATTTTGCAGTTTTGGAGTCCTTTTCTAAAACTTAAATAAAATGAGATCTATAACTCCAATTAATGATCCGTCAATTTTGTTGGATTTCATCTTTCCAATCTACAATTTTCATCTATCACAATCCATATTTGGACATGTTAAGCTCCCAGAAATTAGCCTGGAAGTGGTTGGTAAAAACAGTTATTCTAACAATTTTCTTAGCTTTGAGTAGTTTGGAATAAATTCCATAACTTGCTCATTTTTCAACCTAATTGAGTGATTCCAAAGGATTTTTATCCTTAATATATAGATCTAGCATCCCAAGAAAATAAATCACAAATATCCATCAGTGATTTCAAAAATCAAAAGCTATATCACACTTTCAAGTTTAAGCTTTCCGAAAAATTCTATTTTTCTATTCCTTTTGATTCCAACCAAATCAACACCCAATATGGGTAGATCTATACATAAAACACTCTAAATCATATAGATCTAAGATTTTTGAGTTTTGAGTTTTGAAACCTTAGATCTTTATTCCATCAAAATAACTTAAATAAAAGGATAACTTAGGTTTGGTTTTATACCTTTGATTTCATGACATATCTTTTTCTTCCAAACTATGTGATGGATCTTAGATGGCATGGAAGATCAAAATCTCCCTCCTCCTCTACCTCTTGTGGGGTAGCTCTTAACTCTTAGGCTCTCTCTCTCTAGTTTTGTTTTTGATAGCTAATAAGAAGTAATAGGATGAGAGAGAAATGAAATTGCTTTTGTGGTTTAGTAAAAATAAATATGTAGATATATTTGTATATCTCATATTAATCTCCCAACAACTCCCTCGACTTTCTCTTTCTCACTTATTAGAAGGTTTCTTGGATGATAAAGATTACTTGTAGCTTTAGTTAAAATAGGTGGGCTAACCTTCAAGTGACACATGTGAGGAGTTAGTGAGAGTTGGTAAGGAAAATCATTACATTCATTCCCTCTTTTCCTCCTCTTCCTTGGCCGAAATTCTCCTTCATTCTAGCCCAATTATGTTTTATTTCTAATGCTTTAATTAACTTACTTAATGTCCAACATGTTCCCTCCTACTTGGGCTAAAGGTTAGGCCACTCTTTTAATTCTTTTGGGCTTTCAAATTAGTTTCTTGGGCCAAAACCAATAACATCTTCCAACACTTCTAATATTATCATTCCCTAATTATTTAATTGGGTTTTCATTTCCTTAATTATAACATAAATCCTTACTCATGCATATTTAATTTCTTAACCCAATTAGACTTGCTATAATTAGGTTATCAAATTAATTAATTGAGATTATAAAATAAATCTCTTAGAATTAGTATATATTATAAATAATAATATTCTCCCATACCATAACCTCTTAGGTTATTTAATTATCACACCCAATACATATATATTAGGTTACATAACTTAATTCTTTTATTTGTTTATATTACAAAAAAATATAAACCATCACATAATATTCATATTCATTACACACATAACTTTTTAGCCCTTAGGGTTTTATACTTAGCATTAGAGTTTCTAATTTAGCAATTGTGGTTATCCCTAATATATAATCAAAAATACTTAAGCCATTATATTTAGCCTTTGATTTCCCAAATTAGGGTTTTGAATTTCTAAATTGAAATTAGGTTTCAACATATCGTTAGGGTT
The DNA here is from genome assembly GCA_020205615.1 of Panax quinquefolius. Taxonomy (NCBI): domain Eukaryota; kingdom Viridiplantae; phylum Streptophyta; class Magnoliopsida; order Apiales; family Araliaceae; genus Panax; species Panax quinquefolius. The sequence continues at coordinate 82,756,094 of CM035168.1, forward strand.
TCTAATCTAACGTTGTCGTTTTAATAATATTAGGGTTCGACATCGATAAAATTTATCCGTCAACCTCACCCTTAACCACATTCCAACACATACATAACCATATACACAGAACATAGTCACATATACACTTAATCCTGAATAATTCACCTAAATCCTTCACAGAATTTTGAAATCCTCAAAATTCCTTCCCAATAATATCAAACGCATACACTTATTTTCTGTCTAGGTCTATTATTTGACCTTAAATCAATCATTTAAGATTTCAAAAAATTGTCTAATTTCTCGGGTTGTAACATTCACCCCTTCTTCTAAGAATTTCGTCCCCAAAATTTACCTTACACCTTACTCCTTACACCATGCACTATACACCATTCATACACATCATCACATGCTACCCAATACATCACTCACGTGAGTAAAAGTTTTCAAATTTGTCCTGAGGGGTCATATAGACCATGAACACATAGTTTTAACGATATTCATACCGCAAAACAATACATTACTTGGTATGTTTACAATCACAAAGAAGGTAAACTACCATTACTAGTACTTTAGGTGATTAGCCTATCGTATTCTTACGCCACGCATAACGATTAATCATGTCTAGCTTAATATTTACGCTTACTTGATGGGATTATTTATCCAAACAACATAGTTCACCTCGCCTTATCATAGATTCCGCACTCAAAACAATTTGGTTCGAGATATTTCTTTCAATGAATACTTAGAGTTTTCATAAACATTAGTCTAAATTTGAATCGAATAAAGATAGACTCATATCAATAATTCAATTCAATCAAATTATTTAGGTGTAGCCAAACCTCGCTGGCAAATTAAAATTTTGAAAACATTTTTTGAGAATGACGCTATGATGCCGCATCAGACAATAGCTCGCTTGAGGATGTTGTCATTGTATGACTTTCGTCATAACACATCATACAATAGTGAGGAATAGCGATTTTAGATCAAATTCACACTAAGTATTCCCATATTTACAACTCCATCACCTTTTTATCATCTCTCGCACTAAAGTTACATGGTATATGAGCGATAAATAAAATAACTTTTGATATTTTAAATCATCTTCGTCTAGCTGAAACAAGTAGCATAGACTATACTTTAAACCATTTCAAAAATGGTTACGAGTCTACACATTTTTTTTAAAAGCACATAGTGCGTATTTAGCTTGATGTCAAAATTTCGAAGTCTAGCATAGCTAGGAGTTTTGGAAAACTTATGTCTCTACTAACAATCGTTTGCTTAACAATCTATCTATTCCTATTATCCTCAATACTCCATTCACACATAACTATACCCAATTCATCAAACCACACTTATGAGTTCATAAATTGCCACAATCATATGAGTTTAAGAACTTATCCTAGTCAGACTTTTGGCGTCCATTCGCTGAGGGGTTCATAAACATTTCATATAACTATGAGTCAAGAATGTCACATAAGTATGAGTTTTAAGAACTCGTACTTAACCCTATATTCTCTACCTATGACCTATCTATCTGTTATACACATGAGAAAGAAATCACCCTCTTAACATGCATATAGAAAATAGCGTGACACAAACATTTCAATGATTATCAGTACCAGAAACTAAGTTGTTTTTACACCAAGTACAATTCCCCGCCCATACAAGGAATTATACAACTCAGCTGCCGACATGAGTCCTCAATTAAAATCCCCTCATAATCTTAACTCCCTTCTCAATACAAATTCATTTAATCCTTATTCATAATCCATAACTCTTTCATGAGTTTTCATAGTACAATTTCATAGTATAACTTACACACAGCATCTTGCTGTAAACGTTTCAATCATCAGATTGATTCTTTCTGGCTGTCATAACCTTATCAGATCACGGGGTGATCTCATCATATATATTACGATTTATTTCTATGCCTTGATCGTTTTGTTTGACGATCTCTTATCCCTAAACTTTTAGTCTTCTAGACTCTATCTATTCACCATTACTATTCACTTTTATGATCAGAGTTAGGGAACCCTGTATCTTAACAACTCGCTGAGATTCGTCTTTAAATCCTACCGATCAACTAACTCTATATGAGTTAGATCTTATCCTAATCACTGCGGTTATTGGTCTCAGGTATTCCTACCTAAGCTTCATAACCAACAACTTTGATACCAACTGTGAGAGCCCCAAATCCGGGTCCTAAATCACCGCGGATTCAGTTCAATCATTTTATAACTATTGTGGAAGATATAAACATAAATTGTTTATACAGTACACTTTACACACTATTCCCCAAAATTGAGTAACCTTAACTTATACACAATTCTTAAACTCTCTAACACCTAACATTATTATCGAATTATACTATTACAAATTAGCCGCACATTTTATCCCAAACTGAACTTGGCATTATCCTTTTCTAAATCCAACGCATTCACTTTTATCTCGCAATGTTTTATCATGATATAGCAAGGGTGAGCATGAAAGTTGCCCAACAAGTTTAAATACAATTTAAGGATATATCATGATTGAAAGAGTTTGAATAATAAGCTGGCTATAATTCATCAATATAATTGAGAACTAGCACGAACAAACTTTTGACTGAACAAGTATTGAACATGAACAAATATATCTGGACCAACTAGTAATGAAGGTGATCAGCCTTTCATACCTAACTTATACATGCAATATGTATAGAGTACAATTATCCATGGGAATCAGCAATGATTAACCATAAGCATATCTGAATGAAACAACTCTTAGTAGAGTTAAGTAAAAAACCTGCCTGAACCGTTGATTACCACTAAGCAATTTAATAAGCTTCGTCTGACGACCTAATATTAATAATATAGATATACAAATTAGAATATTATCATCACAATATAATACTATTATACATATATACATAGAATAACCTAAACACATAACACATAACCTTATTAGTCTATAATACACATAAGACTTGGTATCAGGTCAAACTATTTCAGTTTGACTTGAAACCGATACAATTCTATCATCCCGGCGGTCTAGTCAGACAAATATCGAGTTTAAGTTCCATTAAACTCTGTCTAACACTTAACAATACCTTAGATAATTTTCTTATCAGTCAAAATAATTTTCAAAGACTTGAAATAATTTTCAGATAATAAATATCACTTATCAGGATTTTTCAATCATTTATACCATATAATTCCTTAATCATTAATATTTATTATGATTTAACACTCGCTTTTTCATTTCATAACTTATTCTTTAACATCTAACAAGTCAAATACTAATCCAGCAACCTGGATTCTAAATCTAGCAACCAAATTTCTAATTCAGCAACCTTGATTCACCAATCCATCAATCCAGCCAGCTGGATTCTAAATCCTTCAATTCAGTAAGCTTCTTGTCAATCGAGCAAGCTGTATTTATCAGATTTTCTAATCCAGCAAACTGGATTCACAAATTACACAATCTAGTAAACTGGATTCAATATCCTTTTCACGAAAATACCAAATCAGTTTATTATTTTTCTATCCTTTGTCCAAACACATATACATATATTTTATACACAAAAAGTATTTTTCCATAATTTTCCAACTTCCTTTAGTATTTTTCAAAAATCATTTCTAGTTAATTCCTTAAGAAATTAGCTACCTCATGTTTAACTCCAAAAATTCCCAACTCTTGGCAGGATCTTACACATGTTAACGTGAGCCTCCAGTTTAAATTCCGTGGCAATCGGAGTTATAGAACTCTGGTTATAGCCGTTTTTGTCAAAAAATCACAAAAATTTAAATGGTCATAACTTGGTCATTTTAAGTTGGAATGAGCTCATTTTTGGACAGGAAGTACTTAATACCATATATTTTCATGTCCCAAAAAGCCAGAATTTATTTTATAAATTAAGTTGCCGAAACAGCCCTCACAAAATCTTAGCAGTTTACTTTTGTCATTTTGCAGTTTTGGAGTCCTTTGCTAAAACTTAAATAAAATGAGATCTACAACTCTAATTAATGATCCGTCAATTTTGTTGGATTCGTATCTTTCCGATCTAAAATTTTCATCTATCACAATCCATATTTGGACATGTTAAGCTCCCGAAAATTAGACTGGAAGTGACTGGTAAACATAGTTGTTCTAACAGTTTTCTTAGCTTTGAGTAGTTTGGAATAAATTCCATAACTTGCTCATTTTTCAACCTAATTGAGTGATTCCAAAGGGGTTTTATCCTTAATACTAGGGCTGTAAATGGTAACCGAAAAATTCGTATTCGTCCGCATCCGTATTCGAATAACTTATATAAATTACTTACATTTATTTATATAAATTATTAATATATACGTGTGTGTGTGTATATATATATATATATATATATATATATATATTAATAAATCATAACTTAGATTCATTAATTAATCACTTTAACTTATATTCATTAATTAATAACTTACATATACATTTATATATATAAGTTATTATATATATACACACATATATATTAATAACTTGCATTAATTAATTAATAACTTACATATATATATATATATACACACAATAATATATATACACACATATATTAATAACTTACATTCATTAATTAATCACTTACATTCATTTATATAAGCTATTAATATATATTTATATATATATACACACACGCTTAAGGACAACTTCACGATTAGAGGCGGGAGCAATGGACAATATAATTTTATTGTTAAAATGTTTAGGTCTCAATTAATTTAAAATTAATCTAGAAGGGAGAGTTAAATAAATTAATTCACGTTTATAAATTTTTGGGTGGAGAGAGTATTTATCACTTTCATTTGCCTAATTATTTAGAAACTAAAAGTCCAAATATGTAAAATAAGTTCAATGTCAATTTTGAATCAAGTTAGATTAACTAGTTGTCACACATACATTATAACTCGTGACTCTCCATAAATATAATGAAATCAAATAATTTCTTATAACCATGTAATTTATTTATCAAGGATAAATAATAAATAAATCTCCATAAATATTACTATTCATTTATTAAATATTAATTTATTTCTCTTTTTATTATTTAATAAAATTTGAAAGAATAATATTGAGATTTTAATTTCAATTTGATCCATCAAACAAAGTATTGGTTACATTATTGAATCTTTTATTTTCACCCAAAACGTCAATTAGCATGTTCCTCCCTTTATGATTAGGATGTTTAATTAATATGTATGGTTTAAATATTAAATTGTGTTTAATTAATATGTATGATTTAAACTTTAATTTTTTTTTTCGTAAATATTTTGAATGAATTTTATATTAGGTTACCGATAAACTAATTCGGATATTCTGGATATCCTAATAATTTGTCTATTCGGATAAAATAAATGATGAATTTAATATTATCCGTATTTTAATATTTTTCTGAATACTGGATACGGATAATATTTTTAAAATCCGCCAGATACCGGATACGGATACGGATACGGATAACGAATTAGTTTTTCGGATACGGATACAGATATATCTGTATCCGTATCCGTTTAATACCGTTTACACCCCTACTTAATACATAGATCTAGCATCCCAAGCAAATAAATCACAAATATCCATCATAGATTTCAAAAATTAAAAGCTATATCACACTTTCAAGTTTAAACTTTTCGAAAAATTCTATTTTTCTATTCCTTTTGATTCCAACCAAATCAACACCCAATATGGGTAAATCTATACATAAAACACTCTAAATCATATAGATCTAAGATTTTTGAGTTTTGAAACCTTTGATCTTTATTCCATCAAAATAACTTAAATAAAAGGATAACTTAGGTTTGGTTTTATACCTTTGATTTCATGACATATCTTTTTCTTCCAAACTATGTGATGGATCTTATATGGCATGGAAGATCAAAATCTCCCCTCCTCTACCTCTTGTGGCTGCCGAACTCTTAGGCTCTCTCTCTCTAGTTTTGTTTTTGATAGCTAATAAGAAGTGATAGGATGAGAGAGAAATGAAATTGCTTTTGTGGTTTAGTAAAAATAAATATGTAGATATATTTGTATATCTCATATTAATCTCCCAACAACTCCCTCGTGCTTTCTCTTTCTCATTTATTAGAAGGTTTCTTGGATGATAAAGATTACTTGTAGCTTTAGTTAAAATAGGTGGGCTAACCTTCAAGTGACACATGTGAGGAGTTAGTGAGAGTTGGTGAGGAAAATCATTACATTCATTCCCTCTTTTCCTCCTCTTCCTTGGCCGAAATTCTCCTTCATTCTAGCCCAATTATGTTTTATTTCTAATGCTTTAATTAACTTACTTAATGTCCAACATGTTCCCTCCTACTTGGGCTAAAGGTTAGGCCACTCTTTTAATTCTTTTGGGCTTTCAAATTAGTTTCTTGGGCAAAAACCAATAACATCTTCCAACACTTCTAATATTACCATTCCCTAATTATTTAATTGGGTTTTCATTTCCTTAATTATAACATAAATCCTTACTCATGCACATTTAATTTCTTAACCCAATTAGACTTGCTATAATTAGGTTATCAAATTAATTAATTGAGATTATAAAATAAATCTCTTAGAATTAGTATATATTATAAATAATAATATTCTCCCATACCATAACCTCTTAGGTTATTTAATTATCACACCCAATACATATATATTAGGTTACATAACGTAATTCTTTTATTTGTTTATATTACAAAAAAATATAAACCATCACATAATATTCATATTCATTACACACATAACTTTTAACCCTTAGGGTTTTATACTTATCATTAGAGTTTCTAATTTAGCAATTAGGGTTATCCCTAATATATAATCAAAATTACTTAAGCCATTATATTTAGCCTTTGATTTCCCAAATTAGGGTTTTGAATTCTCGAAATTGAAATTAGGGTTTCTGAACATATCGTTAGGGTTTTTAACTGAACGTTGTCGTTCTTAATAATATTAGGGTTCGACACTGATAAAATTTATCTGGTCAGCCCTTGACCCTTAACCACATTCCGAACACATACATAACCATATACACAGAACATAGTCACATATACACTTAATCCTGAATAATTCACCTAAATCCTTCACAGAATTTTGAAATCCTCAAAATTCCATCCCAATAATATCAAACGCATACAATTATTTTCTGTCTAGGTCTATTATTTGACCTTAAATCAATCATTTAAGATTTTAATAAATTATCTAATTTCTCGGGTTGTCACATTCATTCCTTATTAAATTGTGGAAATGATCTGTTTACGTGGATTACCGCATGGCGGGCGAAAATCTATTTGAAGTTTCATATATTCTATTATACTCAGTGGGTTAAAGTTTTGGCTTCTATACTCCATGAAATTAGTAGAATATCCTGGATATTTGCGCTTCATCCAGTATATTTTCATGGAAATATTCTTCTAAGCATTCTTGAATTTTACTCCACAAAGCAATATCATGTTGACAATTTGAACATTATTGATTGCAAGATAAATTAACTTATAAATCTTTAAAATTTATTCTTGAACTTATTTTATTGAATTATTATGTCATTGTCATCATCCTCATGCTTATGCTGTGATGAAAGTCATCTTTGGCTTACGTGCATAGATGGACTTGGTATGATTATGACCAAGGATTATTCGGTATAATCATGACCAGTAATGTTATAAATGATGTGGTAAAAGTCTTGATTGGCTTCGTAGTGCATTGATGGACGGTTTTGGTATGATTATGACCGAGGATTATTCTTATAGTCATGGCCATTGATGATTTAATGAATATCCTTGGCTCAGTAGTGCAAGGATGACACGATGATGTGGTTTATTTATTAAAATCGAGTCTCAAATGATAAAAATTGATGAAAACATTTTAAATCATAGAAGATAGTAGATATTATGCTCTACTTGACTCTTCTAATAGATTGATTATTCCGTTGCAGTTAAACTTGATGTCTATTGTATTTTATCAGTTTAACATTGTTGAAGACTAATGATAATTTATTCTGCATTATCTTAGTCATAATATTTCTTACTGGGCTAGTTGAGATCACCCTTTCGCTTTCATTGTTCTCTTCAGGAAATGAGAACGTAGCAGGGACTAGTCGGGGAACAAAGTGACGGTCCAAATGATAGCATTAGTAGTTCTCACTATTCTATGAAATAGTGTGATAATAAATGTATTGAGGACTTATTTTGAGTTTGAATACTGTCTAGAAGACAATATTTGTATTAAAACTCACAGCTCATGTTGTATATTTAAGGTTGTATTTGTATTCTTTACCATGTATTTGGTGACTCATAATAGATAATGTATACCTATTTTGGGGGCGTCATAATTGGTATCAAAGCTTAGGGATATGATCCTTGGCTGAGATGTGAGACAAGAACTAGGAGGAGAGAGATGGGGAATTCCTTCACTAGTATGACCTACCTAAGTTTATTTGGTATTTAATTGATCGGTCAGAGTATAGGGATAATATGTGATATGTTAATTAACCCTTGTTTTGTGGCAGTATTTAAAAATGTCATTCGAAAATGTTGAGAATAACAATGGAGCATAAGAGACCGTTGATTCTCCACAGATTAATAATCAGGATAATAACCGCGAAGGTACAATCCGAAAAGAAAGCAAGGTATTCTCATCTCTTCGAACTACCAGGTACGTAAATTTTGAGGGCGAAATTTCATAAGGAGGAGAGATTGTGAAACCCCGAATTTTATGAAATGAAAGTATTCAATTTTCTTTTAATTATTCTATTTAGTAAATGGTTAAATTGATAAAAGGTTAAAGTTAAGGGTGATATTTGAAATTTTTTTAAAGTAAGCAAGTTGTCATAAAATAATTCCATGATAAAAGTACAATGTCTGGCGTGGTTGCATAGTAGCACATGGTATTGATTATTGATGCTTACGTGAGAAGTCACTCGATTTTATTCAATTATTGTCACAATATTTCATATTATTAAATCAATAATTGAGATGACAAAGTTATTCATATTATTATTTGCAATATTGACAATGTCTAGAAGTTCTGTCAAGGAGAGGTTTGGTCACCTAATTGCACGCCAATAAGGAGAAATCCTTTTCGGAAAGCCCCCTCTTTCCTGTGAACGACCTGGTTGTTAAATATTGTGAATTATAATATTAATGATGAATAAGTTCGTATTGATTAATGATGAAATTGATAGTTTCATTGTATTGGAATTATTAGTGTTAGTGGAAATCGATATTTATTTCGATAATAATTGATGTCTGGAGATTCTATTGACCAATCAGGTAATTAACCGGATAAATGAGCAATTAATTGCTATTAATTCACATGCTTATAACTACGTGTTCACATGTGTGTACTATTGATTCACATGATTTACTATTAGGGAAGTTGGTGCAAGATTGATAATACTTGCATGACTAAATTAAAAATGGAGGTATAGATGAAGGTACTATACTATAATTAATTTTTTCACATGTTTAGAACTATTGAGTCACATGATTTATTATTGATTCACATGATTTACTATTAGGGGAAGTGGTGCAAGTTTGATAATACTTGCAGGACTAAATTAAAAATAAAGAAAAAGAGGAAGGTATTATACTGTAATATTTCGAGTCCCAAAATGTGCAATTATTGAAACTATATTTTTCTATAAATAGAAGATCATTCTTCCTTTATTTCTCACCAATTCACTAAGTCTCACAAGAGCAATTATAGAGATAGAAGCTATAGAGAGAGAAGCTATAGAGAGAAAAAAGAAGCGAAGTCTACTACTTCACTACTCCAGTATCCAGTCTTTTTCTGAGGTAAGGGTTATTATTTTTTTATATTCTGAAGAGATATTATTTTTCGTATTCGTATGAATATTATTATCGTTCAATATTCATTATATTCGTTTAATATTCGTTAGGAATATTATTTTCGTTCAATATTCGTAAGGATTATTATTTTTATTTAACCATTGTAAGTAAGGGGTTTCTACCAGGGCCTGTTTCGTAGTTTTTTCGACCCTCAAAAATTCTAAAAAAATTTAAAATGATAATTTGATGAGTTTTCTAGATTGTGTCCAAAAATGGAAATTTTTGGATGTATAGATTAGGAGTTATGAATTTTATGGGAAAAGACTATTTTTAAAGTAAACCCTTATAACTCCTTGTGGTTAACTCCAAAATTGGTGAAATTTTTATTGGGAGTACATCTATATAATAGCAGTATACCCTATAAATTTCGAAATTGTTGGACAAAAGTACAGTTTTTGATAAATGTCTAAATATTCGGTAGTTTTAGCCATATGAAAAATAGTAAATGAAATTTAAAAATTCTGAGAAAAATATATGTTCAATATGGGACTATATTCTACTAAATCCCGGAAAAGAAAATTTATTTGTGCTGATTTGGTATTTTTCATGAAAATGGACTAGTTATGAGTAAATGAATTAAATATGTTATGTGAAGTAAGAAAATTGGAAAATAGGATTTTATGGCTTGAGAATCCTATATAAGGTATATGCAGATTTTTGATGAGAGTTTTAGTTATTGGTGATGAAATCTTATGAGTTTGTCATTTTAGGATGATTAAATGCAATAATTAGTAAAGTGTAAATAATTAAAATAAATTTTTATAAGTTTAAGAAATGATTAAAATATTGTGGTAACATTAATAATATTAGATTATGCGATTATTAAGTGATTTATAACATTTGGATTAAGGTGTTATAAATATTGATATGGATTTTATTGTGAACCTTTATCTTTTTGTGTCAGGGTTACTATTCACGTATACGACACTATTCATGTATATGGCACTTTTACGTTTATGACATTATTTATGTATACGGTACTATGTACAAATACGGAGTACTATTCATGAGTTACTATTCACGAGTTACTATTCATGAGTTACTACTATACATGAGTTACTATTCACGAGTTACTATTCACGGGGTACTATTTGCCCAAAAAATATATTTCTTTTCTGTCCAAATTATTTTTGGTACATGAATATTATTCTTGAATTTTACTCCACAAAGCAGTATCATGTTGACAATTTGGATATTTTTAAACTCCGGATAAATTTAAAGTCTTTAATATTTATCCTTGATTTCGTTTAATTAATGCTTATATCATTGTCATCATCCTCATGTTTATATTGTGATGAAAGTCATCTTTGGCTTACGTGCATAGATGGACTGTTGATTATTGGTTTTACAGTTGTATATCTTTGGCTTACGTGCAAAGATGGACTGTTGATTATTGGTTTTATAGTTGTATATCTTTGGCTTACGTGCAAAGATGGACATGTGTATGACATGATCATAACCACTGGTGATAATAACGAATATCCTCGGCCGTGAGTGCATGGATAATTCGATGATGTGATTAAGCGTGATCATGACCATTAGTTAACAAATTGAATGTCTTTGGGTCGTAGTACAATCGACGAATTATTGATTGGTATGATCATGACCATTGGTTTTATAGTTGAATATCTTTGGCCCGTAGTGCAAAGGTAGACAACTGATTGGTATGATCATTGTTATTACATTTGAATATCTTTAGCCTTTGGGGTAAGAATATTGAGTAAACGTTCTATTAAGCCTTTGTGGCAAGGAGAAACTGTTGATTTACATGATTATAAATATGAATTGTGGATTTAACTATAATCTTTGGTGGTTCAGGTGAAGACAGGTGATGAGAGTTCTTTTGATCTTGGGTATAACAAAGAACTGTTGATGAGTATTATAGGAATGAAATATTAACGATGGACTTTTAATCTAGAGGAGATAGTAGACATTATGTTCTACTTGACTCTTCTAATGGATTGCTTGTAAGACCCCAACTTTTATGAATAAAGATGAATTTTCTATAATTATCATTTTTGAATATTATGGAATGAATTTGATATAATGTTATAGTTGTGGGTAATAGTTATAAATTTTGCAAAGTATGCAAGTTGTTATATAATATTCGATTGGTCTGGGAATATTCGCTTTTAACAGGGAATATTCAGATGCGACTACAGACAATCATTAGTGGACCCTGTTAATGAAATTATTGTTTGGATTGAGAAAACGACAAAAATATTTTTTATGAAAATAACGGCGGAAGTTTTATCGTTAACTGTTTGAACACCCTTGTGTTAAAGTAATGTGAATACGCGTGGTTGCATAGTAGCACACGGTATTGATTATTGATGCTAACGTGAGAAGTCACTCGGTTTTTGTTCAATTATTGCTTCAAAGAATTGTTGCATAGTATCTCACGTTAATTGATTCAATTATTGTCGATATTTTATATATTATTAAATCAATAATTGAGATGACGGAGTTATTAATATTATTATTTGCAATATTAACGATGTCTAGAAGTTCTGCCAAGGAGAGGTTTGGTCACTTAATTGTGCGCCAATAGGGGGAAATCCTTATTGAAAAGCCCCCTCTTTCCTGGGAATGACCTGGTCGATTAATAGTATGAATTATAATAATGATGATGAAGTTTTGTTTTATTAATATTATTAATGTAATAAAACAGAAAATCTTTTTATATAAAACAGAATACTTTTATAAAGTTATTCGTTTTGTTAGACTATAAATAGAATATATTATATTCTATTATGCATAGTGTTTGCATAGTGCCTACATAGTATTTGCATAGTAAAATCTTTTTATATAAAACAGAATACTTTTATAAAGTTATTCGTTTTATTAGATTATAAATAGAATATATTATATTTTATTTAAAAGATTTTATTTTATTAGAATATTTTATAATAAACCAATCAAGACCGTCTCCAGCTTAAAAGTAAATCAATCTGGATCGTTCAGAAATTAGTTACTATTCACCCATTCTCCTATAAATAGAAGTTCATTCCTTCATTATTTCTTACAAATTCAACTTTGAAACTCTGAGAGAGAAACTATAGAGAGAAAGAAGAAAAGTATTACGCTACTTCACTACTCCTATATCCAGGTTGTTTCAAGGTAAGGGTATTATTTCTTTCAGTATTCATGAAGAGAACTTATGTTATTTCATTCTTTATCATTATGTTGAATAACTCGCTCATGCCAAGCACCGCATCTTCGTTGCCTCTTTTTCGCCTTCTAATAGAAAGAGCTCTAACTCATGCAAGCATACATGTGTCAACAAGTAATACAGAGTAAGTAGAGTATCGATCCAACAGAGAAAGTTGTCAAATTTAAACTACTATGCATCAATTAAATCACTATACTTATATGCTTAAACTAATGACTATAATGGGTGAATTAATATAATTGCAGATAACAACTAAAACAAGAATAATAACAAAATAAACCAAGTCTGGAAATAATGGGATCCTAACTTCATTTAATATTTCATCCAATTACCACTATCATGCAAGAATTATTCACACATCACAGGAAAATAGCCAAGAGCACTAATAGAGTCAAAGCCATTTTTCAATGCACTATGACCTACTTACACAACATCCACAAATGATAGACTCCATGTAATCAACAATATAACCAAAATCACTATATGTTTATGTGAAATTGCACTCATACTAAATTTAAGCACAAGCCCTTATTTTAACTCATACGATGAATAAGTATATGTCTATCTCATTCACGAAATACACAAGCCATATAAAAGCAAATTTCTATATCGTGATGCTATCATGATTACAATCCATACTTGCATGTTCATTGTCAATTCCATGCAAGTGCTGAAACAAATGGTGATCAAGCATTCATACATGCAAAACAATCATAATAGAAATCCCGTATGATATGTAAAATGTTCTCAAAGAATCAAGCATGCAACTAAACTACATATTAAAATCTGTTAGAATCCCATAATGGAGTTTAGTTCATAATTGAACCAAAAGCCATTATGGGATCAAAGCTAAACATGAATAACAATCAAACAATTGAAAGATGAAGGATAGAACGATCAATCTCAATTCCAGATTGAAAACCAAAGTCAACGTTCAACTCCTCATAAAAATCCAGCAAAACAATAATAATAATTCACACCGATAGAAAATCCCAAGAAGAATTAGAAAAGATGGAGTTTTGGCTTCGTTCTTCGTTGGAATCTCTCCCAATGTGTAAACCCTAGTTACTACTGTGAAAATACGTCAAAAATTATCAATGTTATCTCTGACACCCGTCAGATATCGTTTTTTAAAACCAATACAACCCTTTAAAATTGGAAATTAAAATAAAACAAATCGCCAGACTTGACCATTGCTCATGTGCTAGGCCTCCCCCCGGGGCTTTATTCCTCGCGCGGGCGTGAGACTTGCAGTATATAGAGTTTTCGGCGTGCTCATGGCGGTAGATCCTCAAGCCTATTCGCCACGCTGTTGCTGCTCCTGCGGTTGTACTCTAGTTCATTTTTGTCATGTCACATGCTCTGCTTTCTTGTTCATTCTTTTCATTCCTTCCTTCATTATCAGTCCCTTTGCTTCACTACATTCTCATGCCATGCATCCGTAAGCCTCGAGCCATACAACACCACCAAAGTACGCCATTTCCTGCACTTTTATGCCAAAAGGAGTTCTCGAGACATGCAATGCAAAATAACATGAAATGCAACTAAAAATGCAGACTAAAATGTACTTGAGATGGGCATAATTACAGAATTGGTATCCAATAAGTAGGTATAAAACCCACTTATCAAATACCCCCAAACTTGAACTATTGTCATTGCCCTCAATGCATGCTAAATAACAATGCCAATGCAAAAGCACTACTATGCAACTAAATTTCTATTGCGGACTAGTCTCACATCATCCCAACTTAAAAAGAATTTCACCAAAATGCCTCAACCGAATTATCCAGATTCAAGAATACAAGTTCAAACTAAACTATGGTCATAACATCATACACTTAGATAATTCATACATGCTATAGAGATGTTGTGTGTGTGTGTATAGTGTTCACCAAAACTTGATTCAAACAAAGAATACTCATGCTAGACTGCTCAAAATAGAAAATTATAGTCTAAATTAAGAATCATGTATACTTATGCAACGAAGACTGTTCCAACATATCCAAACAAACTAAAGTTCAACAATGGGCTTACCTGCTTTATTGCTATGTACGAGGGCGATTTTCGCTCTTTCCCGCGATGATTATTGCTATTTTTCTTTTCTTTTTCTCCCTTTTTTTTCACATGACTGTGCAATGCCTTATTCCATTAGGCAACACTGCTACCCCTTAGCGAGCTTTCAACCAACGACTCCCAGACCATGAAATACCTTAGGGCGCAAGGTGTAGAGACAATCCCCTCGGGCGTACTTACTCAGGTAGCCAGGGCCCCGAAATAAGACTAGTCACGTTATTGTTATTCATTTTTTTTATACATAGCATACCCATGTTTTCCTCAAGTTTGAATGTCAATGTTTCATACAGTCTACATGCATGTTCCACATATTTCTCTTTTTACAACTATATTTTCTGACAAGCAATGCAACACATAATTCTTATACCTACAAGTGATTGTGAACGCATCCGTGCAAACCGAAAGCATTTAAACAGCAACCTGAATTTCATCATGTAAAATATTATAACTACATTCACGTTATCCAATATACTCTAAAATCCTTCACAATTCACTATCATCATTAGCTAGACAAGAATTTCTATAAAGTAAGAATTTTTTTGTGAGACATGCAAACTAACTAAAATAAAAATGAAAATTTTCTATCACATAAAACAATAACACACAAACAACTAAACTAGTAAACTAATTATGCAAAATTTTAAAATTTTAAACTAAACTAAATTACATGATACTATACTACTACCCCAATACCCCCAAACTTAAAGTATTCAATGCCCCATTGAATGAAGGTACAGGGTATAAGAGAACTCCCCTAATGATTATTTGCACCACCTCCTCGGGTGGTGAATCTTGTGGTGGATAAGGCATCGCTTGTCCCCCAAACCGAGGCCACTCTAGCATTGTTCCTTTCTGTGCAAAGGCCTCGGCAAGCGATCGCGTGAGACCAGTGGCAAAAGCTCTAAAATTATCATACGTGGCGTCGACTTTTTTGCTCCAACCTTTGGGTGGCGATCACCATGAATGGTGTGTGCTTGGGTGGATGGACACGCTTTATTCCGTCCGAGAAACATTGTTACAGTTACTCGAAATGTGGGTCGGAGAATAAATCCTCTATCACGCGGATGCGGTTCACCACCTGCCCAATCTTTGAATTTCATAATGGTGGCGTGAGTGATGTCTTGGCTCGGGTTTTGCATCTGTTCATTGTCCCAAGTGCATCCCTGCTGAACACATAGCATAGCTACAACGGATGCGTGTGGAATGCTCCCTGTAGTGCTGCCCCGCAGATACCGCATTATGTTTTGGTGGATGAGATGGACCACATCGATATATTTTCCGGTGATTATGCCCCATAGAATTATGGCCATCTCTGCTATAATCTCATGTTGATGCGACGACGGTAATAGCTTGGCACAAATAAACAAATTCCACGCCTTTGCATATCGATTCGAGGTCATGATCGAATATCTGAGGCCGATTAAATGCGACTTTGTATATCCATTTTGTGCTGGCATGCACAAATTCAACAATAATAAGCTCCAAGTCTGCATTCCATATCTCCTCGTGATCCAATCGGCGCCTCGTGGTGGTGTCTCGGTGAGTCAAAAATGGTTCGATGGCGGGGATCGTAGAGTCTATCTCGAGACCTCGAACCATAGCGATACCGCTCATTGTGACTTTGGCATTGGCGTAAAACTCTCGGACTACGCTCATCGGAACTGGCATAGGAGAGGCAGTCAGTCCACCCCAGCCACGTTCCTAGATCATGACACATAGCTGTCCATCCTGTCCTTCTGGTTCGAATCCTCTTTCCTTGACAAATGTTTTTGCTACAATTCGGTAATACTCCTGCTGGGCTTCCAAACACAGGAACTTGGTGTGATCAATCACATCCTCCCCTTGACTGCCAGAGGAAGATGAAGAAGAGGATGAAGCTGAGCGAGCTCTTTTCGGACCCATTTGTAATTGATAACGATAGTGCAGCTGATTTGACTGAGAATGAATGCTAGCAAAAGCTCTGATTTTTGTTTCCACACTGATGTCGCACAACCTCTCTTGAACCCTAGCTTTATCTTCGCGTTGATGAGGCGTGGGTAGATGTAGAACGTGGGTGGATGATTACGTGGTGGAGAGATTGATGGCTTTGATTTATGGCGATAGAGAGGAAGTTGAGAAATGTGCGTTTGTGGGAGAGAGCACTGTGATTTCTGATCTGCATTTTAATTTCAAATAAGAGTCCAACCGATCTCCATCACATTTTAAACTTAAAAAATTTCCACGTTTGACACAAGGCGTGATGGCATATCAATGTTCAAGGTGTTACAGTCTGTAATGTGATGTGGGCTTGTTCAAGGTCTGAGCATTTGAAAGCGATGGTAGCGTGGTAGCGTGGGCTGACATAGTTATTTCTGCATGCATAGTAAGAAGCATGAAATCTTGCCCTTCAATAATGTTCAATCTACTCTGCATATCAGTGATGTCTTCAAGTGCAGGGACCTACATAGATATGAATGCACACTCTTAAGATATGAATTAATGATCAATTAAAGTCTAACCTCTTTTAAACATTCTCACACGCACTTCACCTTCACACTTTCGATCATGTAAATTTGATAGATTATCAAAAATGAACTAAATATAAACTACCACAACAATCTAAGCTGAATAAATAAAGATCTAATAGAGATAGAAGTAATGGGTTGCCTCCCATCAAGCGCTAGGTTATAGTCAATTAGCTTGACTGTCTCTGAATCTCAAGTCAAAGGAAGAATTGAAGTGACTTTCTGCTTGTCCACCTCACCACGAAATTTAATGACTTCAGCTTTTGTCAATGGATCTACCTTTAACTCTGGATTTTCACCCGTTACACACCTCAACGGTCCATAATTCCTCAGTTTCTGTACCTCATCATTTAGGCCTCGATCCACTAAATTAATCCAGAAACACTTTTCTTCATCTGTTGGGAACTTCATGGCTTTTAAGAGGTTGAAGGTGACCTCCTGATCATGACCTGGTTCCGTTATTTATTATTCTGTTAGAATAACCAGTCTGTACGGTCTGTCACATGCCTGGTGATTTCTTTTGTTATTCCATTCTTTATTATACTCAGTTGGTTAAAGTTTTGAATTTTATACTCCATGAAATTAGTGGAATATCCTTGATATTTGCGCTTCATCCAATATCTTTTCATGGAAATATTCTTCTGAGCATTCTTGAATTTTACTCTACAAAGAAGTATCATGTTGACAATTTGGACGTTATTAGTTCCTGGATAAATTAATTCTTGAACTTGTTTTATTGAATTCTTATATCATTGTCATCATCCTCATGTTTATATTATGTTGAAAGTCATCTCGTGGCTTGTAGTGCATAGATGGACTTGGTATGATTATGACCGAGGATTAATCGGTATAATCATGGCCAAGTAATGTTACAAATGATGTGGTAAAGTCCTCGTTGGCGTGAGTGCATTGATGGACACTTGTTGTCATGATCATGACCATTGATGAATACATCAATATCCTTGGTAGTAGTGCATGGATAATTTGTGGTTGTGATACTAATGAATATCCTTGGTAGTAGTATCGGGGATGATGTGGATTATTTATTAAAAATTTGAGTCCCAAATGATAAAAGTGATAAAAACCTTTAAATCATAAAAGATAGTAGATTTTATTCTCTCTTGACTCTTTTAATGGATTGCTTGTTCATATGAGCTAAACTTGATGTTTGTTATATTGTATCAGTTTAACACTGTTGAAGGCTAACGATAATTTATTCTGTATCATCTTAGTCATAATATTTCTTACTAGGCTAGTTGAGCTCACCCTTTTACTTTCATTGTTCTCTTCAGGAAATGAGAACGTATCAAGGACTAGTCGGAGAACGGAGTGACGGTCCAGATAATAGCATTAGTAGTCCTCACTATTCTATTAAATAGTGTGATAATAAATGTAATGAGGACTCAATTGAGGGTGGATATTGTCTAGATGACAATATTTTTATTAAAACTCACAACATATGTTTTGTTGTATTTTACACGACTGTTGTATAATTAAGTTTTATTTGAATTTTGTACCATGTATTTGGCGACTCAAGATGGGTGATGTATACCTATTTTGGGGCGTCACATGGGTAGTGTTTATAAATTTTGCAGAGTATGCAAGTTGTTATGTTATATTCGATTGGTCGGGGAATATTCGTTTTAACAGCGAATATTCGTATGACGACATAATCATTGGTGGACCCCACAACGGAATTATTATCTAATTAGAAAACGACGAAATATCTTTTATGAAAATAAATCTATGGAAGTTTTACCATTAACTGTTGAAACACCCTGGGTGTTAAAAATAAATGAATGGCGTGGTTGCATAGTAGCACACAAAGATTGATTATTGATGCTTACGTGAGAAGTCACCAATTATACTCAATTATTGCTACATGATAATTGCCGATAGTATCTCACGTTATTTGATTCAATTATTGTCGATATTTTATAGATTATTAAATTAATAATTGAGACGATACAATTATTCATATTATTATTTGCATAATTAACAATGTATAGAAGTTCTGTCGAGGAGAGGTTTGGTCACCTAATTGTGCGCCAATAGGGATAAATCTTTATTGGAAAGCCCCCTCTTTCCTGGGAACGACCTGGTTGTTAATATTGTGAGTTATAATAATATGAATAAAGGTTGTTAAAAATATTGAGGAATTTTTATGAAGTATTTGTTGTAAATTTTGATTATTTTATGGACCCCCAATTTAGCCATTTTTCAAAATAATCGGTAGAAATTTATTCTTATAATAAAGGTGGGGGACACATGTGGGGCCCACGTGTAGAATAAAATGAAAATGGAAAATGAGGGAGGGGATGATAATCACAGATGAAATGGTATCATGTGATATGGGGTAGATATGTGTGTGTGTGTGTGTATATATATATATATAATGTGTGTGATGTGGACATGTTGGTGGGAAAGTAAGAAATGTGTGTGTGAGTGGTGGGTATTATATGTATAGAATATGTGTGTGGTGTGGAAATTATATAAGATATATATATATATATATATATATATAATAATGAAAGTGGGAAATGGTGGGAAGAAAAGAAAAGGGGGTATGAGAAGATGCCTTGGGGGGTAGGGCATGTGTGTGTGTGGTATGTTGGAAGAAGGAATTGGAGGAGGAATCCTACAAAAAGTTTCACGGGAGGAGTTATTTTTTTTCAAACAACATGTGTTTATATATATATATATATATATATAAAAAAATTTTATATGATATTGTTGAAAAAATGGGCGTCTGATATTCGTTTTCTTCCGCCCGTGATTTTTCGTCTGATTTCCTACTGTGCAGTTCGTGAGAAAATTCAAATAGTATCCTTTCCATTCTCCTATAAATAGGATGCTTAGTTAGAATTGAAAATCACACCAGAATCAGAGAATTCTTCTTCTATAATATTGAACGTATTTCTTTCGAGTTTTAGAAAGCTTTGAGTGTAGAAAATAGTAAAAGTTTTCTTCAAGAATATATCTGTTATACCAGTTGGAATACTCTTCTTTTTGAGGTAAGGGATATTATTTTTTTTCGTATTCATAAAGAGAATTATTTTCTTTCAATACTCGTAAGGGGTATTATTTATTTCACATTCTGAAGAGATATTATTTTTTGTATTCATATGAATATTATTTAGTTCAATATTCATAAGAAATTTTATTTCATTCAATATTCGCAAGAAATATTATATTAGTTTAATATTAAGTAATGAATATTATTTTCGTTTAATATTAAGTAAGGGATGTTAGTTTTTGTTCGATATTAAGCTTGAAATAATATTTTCTTCCATACTCGTAGTATGTAAGTAATATTATTTCGTTTCAAATTTCAATTCTATACTCATTTGGTTAAAGTTTTGGCTTTACATACTCCATGAAATTAGTAGAATATCCTTGATATTTAAGCTTCATCCAAATCTTTTCATAGAAATATTATTACGAGCATTCTTGATAAGTTTTAACTTTTTTCATACCGGGGTACTATTCATTATAAAAATTGATTCATTTTCGGTCCAAATCATTTTTGGTACAAAATTATTGTAAAACCCCAAATTTTACGAATAAAGATTTAATTTTCTCGAAATATTTTTTT